>RJWJ010000449.1:64701-179426 GCA_004363605.1 Indri indri | reverse complement strand
GGGGGGGAGGAGGGAATAGCCACTTCCCTCATTTCTTCCTGCCTTCTAGAAGTGAACATGCCAGACCGGGCAAGCTACACAAGTTATACACATTTCCTTATCAGAGATTGAAGGTAATCACATAAGGACAATATGAAAAAGGAGAACAGGCTTTTGACTGTTACTTGAGAAGACACCTATGATCTGAAGATGCTATGGAAGATCTTCCTGCCTTCTGTTAATAATTATCAGGGCCACCTTTCAAGTACCCCATTCTTCAAGGCCTAATCTTCCTCTATGTGAAAACACCTCCCCTTTCTTCAGGGAAAGATCTCACTCTGGATTCCTCCAGGGTCATCCAGGTTCAAGAAGTGTCCTGGGCATCAGCCGGATGGAGTTAATGTTTCTTCTGGCTTGTCCTGCTGGGAGACAAGAGGAGATTCTGTGGATTGGTAGTGTGGGACAAGGGGTGACCCATACACATGGGGCCCAGAGGACTCTCTCAGTGCAAGTTTTCATTTGCAGTCTTCCTACAAGTGAGAACTGAGGTTCTGCTGGTTACTTTACTTCCTGACCAGCTATAACCATTTGGAGGCCTTATTTGCAGATGTAAAAGTAAAAAACAAAACAAAACAAAATAAAACCAAATACAAAGTCTCTCAACCATAACTGGATTCAGGGGAAAAAAAAACACAAAAAAACAGGAAAGAAAAGACAATAGACTGGCTTTTACCCACTCACCCACGAAATATCCAGGAGTAGTTCTTGTTTCAGCCATAGCTTGATAAAGGGCAGAAATAAAACCATCAGGACCTGCAGTCTTTCCCTCTATTTCTAAATCCCGTTTGAAGTAGCTTAACCTGGCAGTGTGAACTGTAAGTGGAGAGGATTTTGCGAAGAAAAATTGTAGCAGGTGACGTTAGCAAGGAAGACTTGGTTCAAGACTGTTACAATAGGGTAGAGAGATTAAACTCAGTTCTGAAACAAAAGATAGGAAGGCTTTTAAATGCTGGGATGAGCTAGTGGAAAAGAACTGAGTGCTGTCAGTGGGAAGATTGGTCTATGTAATTAGGCCATCTGTGTTGCTAATTGGCTAATTGGTGCCTATAGAAGTTAGGATCCCACCCTTTCAGAGGTTGGGAGATAGGGGCTCTTTCTTTCCTGGTGATTGAAATAATTACATCTCAAAAGGGTGGCTCCCAAGTCCTTAAGAAAGACTGGCCTGAATTGTAAAACTTGCAAGAGACTATCAGAAGATTGACATCTCTAAGGGTGAGAGGAAGAATGTACAGTGGAAAGTTATCTTAAGTAAATGCTCTAAGAGAAGGGAGATCTTGTGTCTATTACAGTCAGGAAGAAGCCTGTCTAAAGTTTAGTCAAGCTGAGGGGAAGGGTCAGGGTGAATCTGTAAATGAGAATGCGAGGCTTTGGAAGAACTTGTATTGAGAGCATAAGCAACCGATAATTAACCAATAATCACACTTTCCATAGCCTAAACCCATATTGTGGCAACAATAACTGCCCTGAGAGCAAGACTCTGGCTGTATCATTAGAAATAATGCCGTCCCACTATTATGTTGGGTGCATTTGGTTCTTTCCTATTTCACTTTGCAGCTGGCAGCAACTATAGAGCCAGGTGTGCATGATATGCATTTGCTCTTCAATGCACAGGTAAAGGAAACATCATGTTAAAAAACAAACAAAATTAAAGAAAATTAATTTAGTCTGGGTGCCATCTTTAGGTAAGCCCAGATATTTTGGAAAGAGTCTTTGGTCCTCTATTCCTTGTGGCTGCTTTGCTTGTTGTTTCTTATCCATAATAATCATTGTCTATTAAAATCATTTAGCGTCTTTTTTTTTTTCTATGCCAACTTTAGACACAAATGTTTTGATCCAGGCTTCCAAGTTGCAGCACTAAAAATCCAGCCTTCTGAGGCCTACTTCTCAGATAGTACATACATCTCCACTACTCGAGGGATCCCTTCCCCTACAGGTGTTACCTTTCCCATCTTTGGGAAATAATCTTTCTCCACATTGAGTCACTTTTGTCTTCCAATATGAGCAGAAACCTCATTCATGACCTTAGAAATATGTTGCAGCCTAATTCCTTAAAAGAGATGCTGATGTGAATAAACTCAAAAGAATTGGCTGCTCTTCCATGTAGGGACAAGAAAAAGAAAAGTTATTATTGTTATTTTCATTTCATTAAGGTTCCTATAACAATGAGAACAGAAGTAGTACTTCTATAAATTTTACTGCTACATAATGACTTTTAATGACTTCTCTCTTTTTTACTTAAGAAATGGCTCTGGCTTCAATTAAATTATTTTGATTTATTTTTTCTCTGTCAAAGAAGTGGGTGGGACGGGATGTAGTAGAACAAAATTTCTCCCACCATTTACAGGAATGTGAGTGATTACATAGTTTATTTTGCGTTTAAGCAGGATCATTTCATCCTGATAGATTTGAACTTTTGTGCCCCTTCTTATGAATTTAATTCTTGTCATGTAGACTAAGTGCCTTGGCAAAAGAACAAAGACAGAGGTTAATCTGATGGAGTTCTAACACTATCTAATTCCTTCTGAGACACTTGTTTTCAGGCCTCAGAGGGAAGTACAAGACAGGATTTAGAAAAATAAAATACTCAGAATAAAGAGAATGTGTGAACAAGCAGGGATTAGTTGAACAGTGAAGGGAAAACATTTGGGAATAGGAAATCATATTATTCATAAGGAAGTGTTCCACATGTGTTGAGAAGACAGTAAGTAGATAAATGAGTCAAAAGTAGGTTAGTGGTAAGAAAGATGGGCTAATGACCAAATAGCAGGTGAAACCAATGAATTAGAAAAAGTGGGTTTTGTGTGTTTGGGAAGAGAGATTTTATAAGACCGTGAATATATTGGGCTAGAATATGTCCTTTTTACTGTGTTTGTAACCATCAGCTATACTTGCATTGTGGTTGTATAATAATTCAATGGCCCATCATTTTTCCCAAGCCATAATTCATACCCAGTAAATATTTATGGAATAAAAGGTACTTTTTTGATTCAACACTGATTTTTAATCTTTGTTAATAGATTGTAAAAATGCTAACTCTCATCTTTTAGGATATCATTATTCTGCTTTAAATTAAAGCAGGAATAGCAGACTTCGAAGTCTCCGAAAATGTATAGGAAATTCTCTTTTTATAGCGTGTAATTTCTTTATAGAGTATTTGTTATTCATGGTATCCTTAAGATAAGTGATTGGGATATCCAACTCTCTATTGTTAGCTGCAAGCAATCCTCTTCCTGCCCACATCTGGAGGTTTTTTTCCAAGGAAATTCTTTGAAGTGGTGGTACAGGGATTCAAATCCTCACACTTATTCATTAAGAATTTATGTAAAAGGAGACATTCTGAGGAATACACTTTGCCTATGCTTAATTTAAATATAAATATCATGAAGTCTTCAGGAACGTTTCAGATCTTAGAAAAGAGTCCATTTAGCTTTGTTAAATTAAATGAAGTTTAAGCCTGAGAATGCCTCCATACTTGAGTCCTTTTGTGGAAAATTGCAACCTTTCTTGGTACCTAGACTAACTGAAAACCTAATTTAGTTTGTAACTTGTAACACGTGGGTGAGTCTTAGTCAATCACAACAGCTGAGTTTCAGCCAATCACAGGTGGTCAACTGATTCAAATTAGGCAAAACACCGAGCTGTAACCAATTAAGCTGTCTATATGTCACTTCCGTTTTCTGCCCATAAACTCCATCTGACCACATTACAGCTGCGGAGTTCTTAGAACTTGTTCTGGTTCTGAGGGCTATCCAATTCTAGAATCATGAATAAAAACCAATTAAGGTCTTTAAACTAAATTTGTTGTAACTTTTTCTTTTGATAGCCCTAATAATGCAGGGAGACTAGTGGGCGCCAATTCCTGTCTTCGGAAATTGTTTCCTTATTCTAAAGACTTCTAGTTTAAATGTTTAATGAAGCATTTTTATTGTCTCTGCTTTGCAGCAATTTTTTCCCAGAGATTTTCTATATTTTGTGATTCTATGTTGTATACGTATCTCCACGTAGAAAAATATCCCAGTGAGTGTTTAATTGCCAATATATTAGTTTTAAAAGCTACCGGAAATAATGTAACATTTATATTTTTCAATGGTTAGTAGAGGGTGTCAAGTATATGACATTGATATAGAATTAATATTTTAAACTAGTGAAAAAAGAGTGTTAACAACTTTCCCAACAATGAAGAATTTAAAGGATGTGTTAAGTGTCCGTGTTGGTACAGTTCTATATTTTTTTGCTTTGTTGATTTTTTTTATACTATTAAAGGAAACAAAGATAAATAATGCCAGAATTGTGTTCCTTGACAGGCTTACAATTTGGAGTAGAGATGGGCAAACAAAAATAGAAGCACAATGAGGGTTAATTGCTAAGTAACTGTTATTGGACTGATTTTTCCTTAGATAATAGTTATAAACAGAAAAATACTAACAAAAACAAAAACGAAACTTGAAGGTGCCAGAGAGCAGACAAATGCAGGCAGCTTAAGGAGGGAGCTTGCCCTCAGAGGAAGGGGATGGCCCTAGTGAGTTTCTGGCTTTCATAGTTTTTATCATGGTTTCTAGGACAGGTAAACCTGCCATAGAAAACCCACTTTGTTTTGGAAAATCCCACTGTACACTTCTAAAAGCATTGAAATGAAAAGACCAATAATGCCTTAGTATGATTTTGGAAAGATTTTGATCTTGCAGACCCCTTGAAAAGACCTCAAGATTCTACAGGTGTCTATAGATCACTCTTTGGTATCCACTGACCCAGAGAAAATCCGATGCATGTGCATCGGGCAATATGTACAGAATTATTATTGGTGCATTATTTGCAGAAGGGGAAATTCAAAAAAAATTAAAATGTTCAATGATATGGGGATAGATAAATTTTGGCACATTTCAAATTAGAATCTTATGCTGCACTTAAAATACATCCATCGTAGCTGTATGTATCAGTATAAAGAATTTAGAAGTTTCAAAATGAAAAAAGTAAGTTGCAGAAGGACATCTATAATATGTTGCCTTTTACATAAAATTTAAAATTCAGACCAAGCAATACTGGATACAGTGTTCAGGTAGGGGTGTGTGTGTGTGTGTGTGTGTGTGTGTGTGTGCGTGCACGCGTGTGTATCTGTATGTGGAAGGATACATACCAAATTAGGTTTACCAGTTTGTATTTACCAGGTTGGGGGAGAAGAAACAATCAGAAGAGACAAAATAAAGACTAATTTAAATTTACATAGAAAAATATAATTTTAGTTTAAAAATTTTAAAGGAGGAAAAAACCCCACGAATTTGCCAATGAAAGCTGTACATTTATTTCTAGTCAAAAGTTTAAGAAAACTGCTTTATGATTTTATAGAACTTTGTGCTGAACCAGGTAAATAAATACCTACTGTATTTATTTAGAATGTTAGAGCACCGTTTTTCAACAGATACATCATTATAGCGAAAAATTAATCCAAAGTGCTTTCCAAAACTCATTTAAAATTATAGTTCTGATACAATAACCCTGTAACTCCTCATTTTTCTTTTTTTTTCTTTTTTTTTATTTCAGCATATTATGGGGGTACAGATGTTTAGGTTACATATGTTGCCCTTACCCCCCCCCCAGTCCGAGTTTCAAGCATGTCCATCTCTCAGATGGTGCGCATTGCACTCTTTGTGTACGCATATACCCGCCCCCTCCCCCCTGCCCGACATCCAATAGATGTTATTCTTATATGTACACTTATGTGTTGATCAGTTAATACCAATTTGATGGTGAGTACATGTGGTGCTTGTTTTTCCATTCTTGGGATACTTCACTTAGTAGAATGCGTTCCAGCTCTATCCAGGAGTATACAAAATCCATAGGTGATTCATGATGCTTTTAGCAGGGATGAATGCAGAAGATCAAGTTTACCATGTTATGGAGTTGATATTAAGAACATTTATCTTAAAGGTAGCTTTTTGTCTGTTTATGCAAGGGACTGGTAATCTGAGAAAAATCTAATTAGTTCCATTCAGAGTTATATTCAATTTAATGAAGATAACCTTTGCTTCTGACTAGGCAGAACTGCTTCTCTCTTCTTACACTTATCTTCTTTCAATCATTCTTTATAGGTTTAGGGGCAAATGCAATCACTTTGATACAACTGATCTTAAAATTAATGGCAAGAATGGCCAGAGCCTCCATTGTAGAATAGGTCATTTCCCCTTACGTAGCATTTATCTCACTGATCCTCAGTGCCTCCTACCTGTCATATGTTTGGACAAAGATGAGTGTTAGTGAAACTATTGCAATCCTGAACCAAAACATGTAGTTATTGGGGGAAAATAAACATGTATAGAACTAGCTTCAAATATGAAAAATGAGACCTGAGACCAGAGACAAACCGAATAGATATGAAAGACTTTCTAAAGACTAGTTATTTTTTTTTCTCATGGAAATAAACAGCCAAAACCTTACTTCTACATGAAAATGAATCTTTCTGATCAGGAACACTCAGAGGTGTTGTAAGCAATCTTTTAGACATTTGTTTTAAGAATGCAGTCCATCTTTGACAGACTAATTGCTTGTTCAGTGAAGAGAAATCCCAATGACAGATAATGATCCCCTTTATTTAAACAGTCCCTCTTCTGGTGATGTCATCTATGCTGGTGTTGGAAGGAGTTCTGAAAAATGCTTTGCACTTAAAAGGCATTTTCTTTCTGATGGAAACATTGCTTTGTCCCATTAGTCCCTGTTAAAATATAGTAAAATAAATACACATTAAAAGACCTTTAAGGAATGGCTACATTTTTTTCTTATGAATGATGCTAGTCAGTTTCAGAACCTTGGTTGCTTTATTTTTATGCCCAACTTTGTGCATCATTAGACATCAGTGTACCAATTGCTTATCGGTGCAACCAAAGAGCTGTTTTACTTATTTGCTTTCGGTTTGGGGATATTTGCTTTCTTAATGATTATTTTAAAAAAAAGTTAGACTGCAAGGCACCATCAAAGATAATAAGTTAAACAAACAAACCATGTGGTTCCTGTTTCTTTCTTGTGTTTAATGTAAAGAAAACCCACCTTTCTCTTAGTATAAGGGTGGTTATGGTTTCAATGATCAATTGGAGTAAATATATGCTCTGATTTTTGGTAAGACCTCTTGTTGAGTTTGTTGGAGGACACATGTTAAGGGTCAGTCATCATATTGCATCTAGAAAGAGAGGAGCTAGGAAGGTGAAGGGTCCAGATACTATGTCCTATTTGGATCTCTTGAAGGATCTTGGCAAAGGTATTGTGGGGGAGGAGAAAACAAAACTGAGTAGACAGGGTTTTTTGGCTTCATATCACTGAGAAATGATCACGTGCATGAAGAGATACCATCTGTGCTGTTCCAGATAGTGGAGCTAGCAGCAATGGATGAACATTACAGAGAAGTAATTTTTACATCAACATAGCAAAGAAACTTCTTTCAGTCTAAAGATGTTGTTGATGAGAATATGAACTCACTGGTCCTCATTTTAATTATGAAACTAGAGAAAGGTCTTTCAGAGATTTATTTGATGCTTTCATGCATTGAAAGATAGAACGTTTTACCTTCATTTCTTTGAGTTTTGACACATGATCTGTCCTACTTATTCTAGAGCCCAGGTCAGGCATTGTGAAGAAGTCTTCAATGTAACCTCCACAAGTTTCCTTAGGGGAGGAGCTGGTGTGAACTGATGACTAAAAATATATGTAACCTTTCTCAAAGATCATTGACACCTATCTAAATCGAATTATTAACCCACATATGATATAGATTAGAATTTAGAAGTTAAATATGTGATATAGAGTGACATTAATGTCAGTACCTTGGTGGCTTTATGTATATACACAAGTGTGAAAACAGGAAAAGGATCCTGAAAGAGAATTCTGCAAAAGGTGATACTCTATTATGACCTGGGTATTTGTTTTAGGAATAGAATCCCCCACTGCAATTTTCTGGTACATAGTACCATTTTTTCATAGTACATATTGCCAGTCACTTTTTCTTTCCTTAGTTCATACATTTCATACTTTGCTGAGCAAGTATTTACTTGCAAGTACTAAATGTTGTAGGCACAGCACGCAACATGTTTGGATTATAGGCTTGTGCAATCACGGAGACTGGCAAATCTCATGCAGGGTGAGCTGTCAGGCTGGAGACTTTGGAAAGAATTGATGTGAGTCAAGCCCAAAGGCCATAATCCCAGAGAGCTGTAGAAGATCTAATGTTGCAGTTCAGGTCTGAAGGCCATCTGCTACGGGATTTCTTCTTGCTCAGAGGAGGTCAGTCTTCTGTTCAGACTTTCAGTTGATTGGATGAGGCTCACCCACATAATGGAGGGTGATCTGCTGTACTCAAAGTCCACCAATTTAAATGTTAATTTCATCCAAAAATATCCTCACAGAAACATATGGAATAATATTTGACCAAATATCTGGCATGATGACATATCAAATAGTCACCAATTGACATATAAAATCAACCCTCACAGGAGGTAACATTTGAATTAAAGCATGAATATAAAAGGCACAAGGGAGCAAAGGATTTCAGGAAGCAGGAAGAGTAAGAACAGAAAAAATATTTGTGTTTGAGAACTTGAAAGAAAGCAAGCATGGGACTGTAGTGAGTAAGGAAATGATTGAGAAGTGCAGGAGAATTAGCCAGGGGCAAATTATGTAAGGTGGTGGTTTTATTTATTTATTTATTTATTTATTTAAATTTTAATTTTGATTTATTTTGACCCAGAGCCATGCCGAAGAAGCCTTCAGCAAGTGGAAGCCAAGGTGGTGGTTTTAAACTTGCTGTTAGAATCACTTGGGAAGCTTTAAAAAAAAATCTCTGAGAATGCAAGCAAAGAATTAGCTGATTCTCCATGTAATTCGAAGCACAGCTAAGGTTGAGAAACACTGATGTAGACCATGTGCTGAAATTTTATTCCAAGCGAAAGAAGATGTTACTGATAAGTTTAAGAAGTGCATGATATGTTTTATTAATATATATATTCTAAAAAGCATTATGGAAGAATTCTGGTTCCAGTAACAGCAGGACCCTTCCTCTGATAATAATCATAAATCTGGACAAAATATTGAAAAACAAATAAATTGAAGGCACACGAGAGCAAACCAAAGCAACCAGAAAATGGAATCTAACTCTGAAAAAAGGGAAGAGAGAGAGAGAGTGTGTATGTGTGTATGTGTGTGTGTGTGTGTGTGTGTGTGTCTGCATGCACATGTATAGTTTTTCCCCTGTGGGCACTTCCCAGTGTGTGTAGTTCAGGTTGGCTAGAACTCAAGTAGAAAGCCACAATTTTGTTGGCTGGTGATAAAAAAGAATGGAGTTTTGGGCTGCTAGATAGGCTGGAAATTGAAGGGAGAGTAATCTTGGATGAAAGCTATAGAAAGGGAGACCCCGAATCTGCCTCTCTACCCCAGTCACATACTTGCCTGGGCCTTAACATGTACATGTGCCAGGAGGCTCCAATGAGCCTTACAGTGAGCAAGGCTGAAGGAGCTGAGTGGAGACTTCAGCTGCTGCCAACAGCATGGGACACTGAGTTTAGAGCTGGAATCCAGCCTAAATAGAGGACCTGTGTAAACCTCTGAATTTCTCTAAAACCCTATAAGGGCCATAACTTAAGAGCATAGATGAAGTCCCAGAATAAAGTCCTAGATGAAGTCCCAGAACTATGGAATTTGCCTTACAACTAATGGCAAAACTAAAACACATCTGCCATGATGAAGCATAGAACAAAATTCAAGGTCATCAATCAGTAACCTAACTGCTGGCTAGAATAAAAATAGACACACTCCAAAGGAACATAAAATCAAGAGTGTCTGCAAACATATCATCCACAATGTCTAGTATACAATAAAAATTACTAGACCAGTAAAGTAACAGAGAATTTCTGCCCAGAGTCTCAAAAGAAAAGTCAACGAAAATAGAAACTAAAATGACAAAAAGTTGGAATTAGCAGAAGATAATTTTAAGGCAGGTGAATAAATATATTTAGGACTTAAAGAAAAAATCATCATAGAATGAACTGGTGGGGAATCTCAGGAAAAATGGAAACTATGAGAAAAAAAAGAAACAAATGAAAATTCTAAAACTGAAAATTATAATATTTGCATTGAAAATTTCACTGTGCAGACTTAATATAAAGTGAACTCAAAGCAAGGTGAATAAAAAATTTCTAATCTGAAGAACAGAGAAATTGATCATAGCCTCAATCAATGACCTTTAGAAAAACATTGGACAGTCTAAATTACATCTAATTGGAGTTCTGGAAGAAGAAGAAGAAGTAAAGAATGGGATGGATAAAATTTAACGTGACAAAGGTCAATCATTCCCAAATTAGGTAAAAGCTATCAACCATCAAATCCAAAAAGATCAGTGGATACTAAAAGGCATGATATCACTAGTGATTGTATCAATATTAAGGCTATAATAAAGAATATTACTAACAAATTTATGCCAACTAATTTGAAAACTTAGTTGAAATTGAAAAAAATCCCTTAAAACCCTTCCTAAAGAAAATGTTGGGCCAGTTAGTTTCACTGCTGAATTCTATCAAACATTTAAGAAACAAACAATGACAATCTTCCAAATTCTTTCAGAAAAGACACAACATGTTTCATGAGACTAGCATAATGAAGATGAAAAACCCTTATAAAGACATTATAAGAAAAACTATAGACCGATATCTTGGAATATAGACTTGAGAGAGCCTTTAAGTTTCATTTCAATTGCATCAAAAAGCATAAAATCTTTAGGAATAAATTTAACAGTAATATGCAAAACCCCTGAAAAAAAAAAAAAAGACAAGACATTAATGAAAGAAACAAAATAACTATACAAATGGAGACCTAAATAACCTTCATGGATTAAACGATGTCCATTCTCAACAAAATCAATGTATAGATTCAGAAAATTCCAACCAAAATTCAAACAGCTTTTTTTTTCCCAGTAGGTGTTAAAAACCTAATTCTTAATTTTATATGAAAATGCAAAGGTTCTATAATAGACAAAGCAGTTTGAAAATAAAACAAAGTTGGCAGACTCAATACTACCTGATCTTAAGACCAACTATAAAGCTATTATTATCAAGATGGTGTGATGTTGGCATGTGAATAAACAAATCAACAGGAGAGAATAGAGAATGCATAGTCCTCCTTATTTTTTGTCAATTGAATTTCAACTGAGGCTCCAAATCAATTCAATGTTGAAAGGAAACTCTTTTCCAAGACTGGGTATCTGAGGAGTGAAGAGGGAGAGGACGAGGAAACTAAATATCTATGTGGGAAAAATAATGATCTTTAACCTCTGTCTTACTTCAAACACATAAAAATGATACAATCCCGATCATTGACTGAAACATAAAAGCCAGTATTATAAACTTCTAGAAAGAAACATACAGTATTATCTTCATAACCTTGAGATTGGTGACAACTTCTTAAACAATACACAAGAAAGCACTAACAGCGAAAAACAAACAAACAAAAAAAAAGGCAAATTGGAAAATTGGACTTAATGTAAGTCAAAAACTTTTGCTCATCGAAAGACATTGTTAAGAGAATGAAAAGCCAAGTACACACTGGGAGAAAAGATTTACAATAAATACATCTGAAAGACTTGAATATAGAATATACAAAGAGCTCCTATAAAATAATGAAAAGGTAAGCAACCCAATGAAAAAGTGCAAAGGATGTGAATGATTAACTTCTGAAAAGAAAATACACAGGCTGAAAGTGGTGGCTCATGCCTGTTATCTCACCACTCTGGGAGACCAAGGTGGGAGAATTACTTGAGCCAAGGAGTTCAAGATTGCAGTAAACTATGACCTCACCACTGCACCCCAGCCTGGGTGACAGAACAAAACCATTAAAAAAAAACACTAAAAATTAAATAAATAAATAAATTCATTACATTAAATTAAATATAGAAATGGCATGGCCAATAAACACACGAAGACATGGTCAACATCTTTTTGTCATCAAGGAATTGCAAATTAAAACAACAATGAGATGTCACCATATTTAGCCATCTCTTTAACCTTTATAATGGCTAAAATTGAAGATTAGCAACACCAAATGTTGGAGATGATGTAGAATAACTCTTATTCTACAGAGTTATGATGTAGGAACTCTTAAACATTAACGGTGAGTTACAACAATTTTAGAAAACATTTGACAATTTCTCATAGAGTTAAGTAAACACTTAATATATGATACAGCATTTCCAGCCCTAGATACTTACTCAAAAGAAATAAAAACATATTTCCACATTTAGACCCGTACCCAGATTTTCATTGTATTTTATTCAAAATAGCACAAAATTGGAAACAACCTGATGGTCATCAGTAGGAGAATGGACATATAAATTACTGTTTATTTACACAACGGAATTCTACTCAACAGTAAAAAAAGAATCAACTACAAAATCATGTAAAAACATGGATGGATTTTACAAACATTGTGTTCGGCAAAAGAAGTCTGTACTTTGGAATCAAAGAATATGTGCCATATGGTTTCTTTTATATGTGCTTAGGAAACAGCCATTGAATCTCTAGTGATAGAAATCAGAACAGTGGTGTCTAACACAGAGTGTTGTGGGGTCATAAAGGGTACAATGAAAGCATTTGAGATCTTAATTAGTATGAATGTATACATTTATTGGAAATCTTCAAACTGTATACTTGAAATTAGTGCACTTCTACTGAAGATAAATTTGACCTCAATGTTCATGGTCTATGGGTAGACATAAATGAAAACTATAAGAATTAGGAGGCTATTCCAGCATTCTAGGCAGGTGATTATAGTAACTCAGAGTGTGATGTCAGCAATGGCATTGTGGAGCAGTTAGATCAGGGGTGTAGCTTGAAGGTGAAGCTGGCAGGAATTGCTGATGAATTTGGATACAAGGGGTGAGAGATAAAGAGATGCTTCTGTGCATTGGGTAAGGGCAAGTAGGTGGATGACATTTCAGAGACTGCGAAGACTCGGAAAGGAACTGTTGGAGAGTGTGTATGATGAATTAAGAGTTCCGTCTTATCCATGTTAAGTTTGCAACATTTTTTGCAACACTTGTACAAACAGAGATATGCTCTGTGCTCTAGGCAGGTACCTGCACTTTTCAGCTGGTGATGGGTGGATCCATTTGGAGACATTAGCATAGAGATCGTGTTTCAGGCCCTGGAAATTTGAAATACAGAGTCACCAGGTATGTGATATATAGTTGCACAGGAATTGGTTTCATGAAAAGAAAAGGTGCTTGCTAAATGCTTGTTCAATGTATTTATAGTGAATGAATAGTGAAAATGTAGGAAGTTTATTTTTGTCTTGAATTAGGAAAAGACACCAAAAGCAAAATAATTAACTGGTAAAACACTAAACGACGAATGAATTGGGTTATGCAAAATATTTGCCAATACTTGCAGATGATCTACAAGAACAGCATGTCTACTAATTTTATTACAACATGTAAAAGGCTGTGGGACTTAGCATAAGAAGATCATGACTTGGTTTCTGGCTGTGCCCTTTGAAAAGGAAAACTTTGGGCAAATTATTTAATGACATCATTTTCCTCTCTTTAGAATTAGGATAATAATCATATGCATAATGTGGGGTAGTTGTGCAGATCAATGGAAATGAGTAGTGTAAATCACTTTATAAGTGGTCGTGAGAAACATGAATGCTGGTCATTATATTTCTTTTTGTTTTTTATTTATTATATTATCACAATGTAATATGCAATTTCTGCCAGACTTGACTTTCATAGCAATCTTCTTAAACCATTAGTTGAAAATGATTACCAGGGCTCCTTGAATTTTAATTTGAATTATCAGATGGAAAAGTGCCAGAAGCATGCATCTTGGATGGAAGAATTTAACATAACCTGTGAGAATCTGGGGAGGAGCAGTTTCCAAAAGGCAGTCCTGTGAAACTCCACAAATTTGTCAGACTGGCTTGGGCTTGCAGACTGAAAATGACACTCCTGGAGATATTTTAACACCTTCTCCTCAAGAACAAACATATTGTATTCCCCTTTGGGTGGGTCATAAAGGGATCTCACCTGGCTTTATTCTTAGCTGAAGGTACAAAAGAAGCAGGCCCTGTGTCAGGAGCATCCTATCAACCCCCGCAACCTCTTCCTGCCAAGGTGGAAGATGGATGAAGCCTGAAAGCAGCCGTGCCTGACCACATCGAGAAGGAGCCAGCCAGAGCTGCCTCAGCCAGAACTCTGGGCACGCATCTGCGATCTAGTATTGAGTCACTTCCCCTAGCCCAGGTGGTAGACAGCTCTGCGTTTGTACAGCTGGGTTGGATCACGCAGGCATGGGAGTATCACGAGAATAGACGGTATCATGGGATATATCATGAACATAGATGCCAAAGCAGCTGCTGCAGGCTGGTCAGCCAAAGCACATCGCACAAAACTGGGACTCCATGAACCATAGTTAGCACTGACAGTCTCCCTTGGAGCCTGTACAGCCCTTTGTACTTCCCAAAGCTGTTGCAGCAACACATGGTTAGGTCAAGTGGAAATGCACTGGATTCATGTTAGTAGACCTGAATTTGAATTCTTGCTCTATGCTTATTAACTTTGTAACATGGAGCAATATTCTATGTCTCCTTTCAGCTTTTCACGTGTAAAATTGGGGGACAGAATTACCTATTTGTTAGAAATAATGTGAAGATTATGTGATCCAAGTTACAGAATGTCTAGTATGCAATATGGCACATATTAGGTTTTCAAAATCAGTTAATCCCATTTTGCTTATCCTTGCTATGGTCCAAACCAATGCTGCCTAATAGAAACATAATGTGAACCACGCATATAATTGAACATTTTTCACATCATCATGTGAAAAAGGTAAAAGAAACAGGTAAAATTAATAACATATTATATGTAACACAACATATGCACAATATTGGCATGTTAACAAGTAAGCAATATAAAATTGTTAATTAAATGCTTTTCATTTTTTTAAAACATAAATTAATTGAAATGAAATAAAATTTAAAAAATGAAATAAAATTAAAAATTCAGTTTCTCAGCCTAACTTGCCACATTTTCAGTGCTCGGTGGTCTCATGTTTCTGTGGTATTAGACAGTGCAGATCTAAAGGATTATCAATTGTGAAAGTAAAGTAGATAGATGCAAACAAAATACAGTTAAGTTGGTTAAGACTTGTCAGCATCTAAGATAGAAAAAATGAGATGGATTTATCAAAAATGATGTTAATCTGGTGACTTGAGTATAGGCTTATCGTTCGTAGAAACAGGAAATTAATTGTGAGGGACAGGTGGATTGGAGATGAAAAGTTTGACTGTGTATATGCTGAGTTTGAGATGATAACAAGAGGCTTCTGTAGGGATGCCTAGGAAATACATGCACATGTCCACAGGAAGCTCAGGCAAGAGGCGTTCTTTTCAGTAAAGGTGTGGATGTCAAAGCTGTGGATGAGGTCTCCAAGAGAACGAGTTTAGAGAGAAGAATATGCAATGGAAATGGGGGAGCATTAGTCCGTCTGTATTTAGGCTGCGGAAGGAAAAGAAGCCAACCCAAAAGAGACATAAGAAGACAAAGAAACAGGAGAAAATTCAAAGGTATAGAATATTACAGAGTTCAAGGGTTGAAAGACTTCCCAGGAAGCGGTGAAATGGTACCTGGAACGTTGCTGCGGAGAGATGTGGAAGGGGTGGAGAGAGAAATAGCTCACCAGGGCTTCCCACTGTATCACTCCTGCTACTCCTGTCTTCTCTGCTTCATGTTACACCCCAGCATCATCTCAGCCATCCTCTGCTCTACTCTAACAGTCACATTAATCAAAAAGAAGAACAGCCCTGTCACTTTTCCTCCGGCTTGCCTTATACACATTTTGGTGATTTTGTTCTTTCATTTGACTCGTTCATCCATTAAACTGAGACTCAGCTCCACTTCCTGTGCGCTCAGCACTGGGGGCTCTCAAATGAACAAGGTCCTTACTTCTTCTCTGAGAAGCTGATTTGCTCTACGTGAGACTGCCTTGGTGAAATTGGCTGTTCTTACTAGCTCCAAACCAGTGTTTACAAAAGGAGCAACTTTACTTCCCCTACCTCAGATAGGGGTCTTTCTCTATTTGGGAAGTTGCCTGGGAGTGTAAGACGTGCTCCTTGTGTCTCTTCTCAGAAGTCTCTCAGCTTCGGTGTGCCTGGTGACACACTCTAGGCAGCCCTGGATCCCCAGCCATTATTGGCTTTCTCTCGGGCACCCTAACCAATTATCTAGAGCAGTATTTTCCTTTGGATAATCTAGAGGACCGTAGGTAGTACTCTAACATTCTTTTCTTTGATGTCATTTAATTTATTTTCGTGCAGCTCTTTGTTTATGTTAATTGATACTGGCTTTTAGACTTATTGATGATGCTTTTTGAAATGCATTATTTTAAAATAAATAGACTGTAAGTTAAAAAGACATAAACTGGTTTTTAAAAATCAAGCTAAATAACAATTACAGTACTTTATGATTATGGCAAAGTCATACCTAAAGTCGGAAAGCCTTGAATCAGAGGATGATAGAAGAACATGCATCATTAGCATCAATGAGGCTGCGTGGTACAGACTCTAAATTCTGCAGAAAGACACAGAAAAGGGATATACTTAACTGATTTTAGCCATATTCTTTTATTGTCTGAAAAAAGAAAAACAGCATCAATATCAACAACTATGAAGTGTCTGAGAGTTTATCCTACTTGGAAGTGAACAAATTGGACTCCTACATTTGCATGGTTGCTGTAGAAGACAGTTTATTACTCACAATAGTAGTAGTCAGAGTATCAGTACTTTTGTGTTCTCCAAACCACACTTCCCAAGGAGTGATGTGAAGAAGACCAGATGGATGATACTGTCACGTGCTGTGGATGGAATTTCAGGAAAACAACCTTGAGCTTAGGGAACTTTAACCTTTTATAATGGACAGAGAGCATGTTTCTCTATGTTCTGGAGTAGGACATTATTATACTGGACTGAAGTATGTCTGCTCTTTGCTCCAAGGGAAACACTCTTTCTGTCCTTAGTAACAAACATTCATGGATATATAGTGCAGAACAAAGGGTGGTTGGCATTACAAGTCATGCAGAAATGTGACAACTCCATGGATAACTGCTTCCCAACAATCAGTTGGGATATGGGGAAAATAGATGGGGGAAAAGAGATGAGGGAAAAAAATCACATAAAAAGCCATTTTGATCATTGTGATATATGGTATATTGCGAATTATTGACACATTAGTTTGCAAGCTGAAACTCATTCAGCATCTCTTTCTTTTGTGGGGAGGAACATAAGTATTTCTAGATACCAGTCATGAATTAGAATTGAAATGAGTTCTTTCATTAAAATGAATATAACTCGAAGAACCAAACATACCAGGAGCACATGTACCTATGGCCATCCACTAACTAATGCAACTTTTTAAAGATTGAACTTGCCTATTTTCCAGTACTTACTGGAAAAAAACACAATAATAAAATATGGTGGGTTTCTAAGTAAAGCACTAAATATCAGAATGTGGCATTTTAGGGCTCTATCCTAAGCTGTAATGATACTTATGTGGTGGCAAAGGTAGGAGTTTTGCAATTATGCTAAAATCTTACACCATAAAGAAAGCTTCAGTCAGTACATATCAAAAGATTCTACTAATTGCTCCTCATGTGTATGTTTTTTCCTTTAAAGACATGTTGCATATGCCAAATGTGTCGGGAAAGATACAATTTTCCTTTGCTTAGTGGCAAAATGTCACAAAAATTTTTATTGGTAAATTTCACAATTTACATATTTTTACTAGAAGCTGAAATGCAGGTTCACACTACATAAAAAATTAATTAGTTTAAATCTTCTTTTTCAGGCCAAAGTTAAATCTATTTTTAAAAGCAGAAATCATTGCATAGACAAAATACAGAGTCTAATTTGGAAGAAATTATTACTCTTTCTAGGTGAGTTTACGTTCCCCTAGCCTTTGGAGGCCGTTTTGGGGGAAATCTATTTGTCTATCAAAATAAAATATGGATGATTAATGTAACCAAGACAGTGGCTGATAATGAATGGATATAAATTATTTTTCCAGATAGTTCTTATCTGGTAGCACTTTTGAATTAATAATAATTCAACATTGGAGGAATTGAATTAGCCTCTTATATGAGAGTCATGGGTCTTAATGTACTTCAGTTCATCAGAGATGATGCATAGCTCTTACTGAATTATTGATCATATATTTTGGGGAAAGATACCTTAACTGTCCTCATGAACTTGAAGGTGTCTGGGGTAGTACGGACAATCACACTAATTGGAAAGTCAATTTGAAAGACTAAAGTCTAGTGGAGAAATTGTTTCATAGTCATTGAGATGTCCTACTTATTTTGAAGAATATTTAAGTGTAAGAGAATCAATGTCTACACAACCTTTAATGCTTTTTATTGTGATCTGAAAACACAATAAATTCTTTAACTTTATTCATGGGCATTGTTCAGCTTTAATTAGTACAGGTCTTAAGATCTGAGGAAAGAATTTTTGACATGTGATTGAGTGAATATATGAATGAATCAATGAATCAGAAAAAATTTTAGAACTTAAAATTTGTATTTTAAAACTGAAAAAATATTTTTACCTATAATTTTACATACATACTTAATTGGAGCTATAACATACATTCTGTTAATTTTTGACATAGTCTTTTAAAATTCTTTCCTTAATGGCTTTGTTTCACCTTCCCTCTCCTTTTCTTCTAGCCATATTACCCTCATGTCATGAAATTCAGCCTGCATGTTTCTTTGAAAAGTGAATTCAAAATTATATGTATTGGTCAGGGTTCTCCAGAGAAATGGAAAAAATAGGACAACATGACATATATATATTATATATATATATAGAGAGAGAGAGACAGAGAGAGAGATTTATTGTACATTATACAATATTACATATTGGCTCATGTGGTTAAAGAGAGGGAGAATTACCATGATTTGCTCTCTACAAGCTGAGACCCAGGAAGGCTGTATTGTGGTTCTAAGGCCTGAAATCCAGTGAGCCAGTGGTGTAGATTCCTGTCTGGGTCTGAAGGCCTGAGAACCAGGTACACAGAGTGCAGGAAAAGATTGGCATCTCAGCTCAATAGTCAAGCAGAGAGCAAATTCAGCCTTCTTCCATCTCTTTGTGCTATTCGGGCTCTCAATGGATTAAATGATGTTCACCCACATGGGGAAAGGCCATCTGCTTTACTCAGTTCCCTGATTAAATGCTAATCTCTTCCAGAAACACCTTCACAGACACACCCAGAAATAATACTTAAACAGATACCTGGGCATACTGTGGCCCTGTAAATTGACATATACAATTAACTCATATATGTGTACCATATACATATATATCATAAACCATATACATGTAATGTGTTTGTCAAAACATAAGCTCATCTCTCTTACATGTCAGAATTCCAAAAGTCATGGCATGATGATAATCCATATATATTTGGAGGAAAAAAGTTTAGCCACTGGTTATGACACCACCAAACTTCATGTTTGAAAACCACTGTCCAGGACATTACCTATTGTTCATACTTCCATAAAAATATTAAAAGTGTGAGTGAATATCACTAACTACTTTTTGTTTTGAGAATAATCTCATAGGTAATGAGTGATATCAGCTTTGCATTAACACATAATCAAGGCAGATTTTAGGAATTCATATTTAAACACAAATTAAGGAAAGCAAATAAATGTCAAATAAATGGCATGTGAATAAAGAAACCTGTCATGAGTTAGTAGAAATAAGTGAAAAGCAGTGATAACATTATAATCAGGATGTCAACAGAGATAAATGCCATTTATACAGGTGAGAAGCAGCAAGATGACAGGTGGCAAAAAATATTCAAGTGCCTAAATGTCATTTGGTAATGAATGCTTTTTGACATCTTTACCTAGGATCAGGGTTAAATTCTGTTCATTGCATTTTATGAAATTTAAAAATAACATGGGTATTCTTTCCCCTGTGCTCCTACTTTTCCTGTACATTTATCATTTCTTCTCAAGTGGCTTGTACTTTCTAATGGACTAGGGAAACGGCATGGTCTGTTATTTGTATGCTCCTCATAGTGAAAGGTACATAGTAATGACTAAAAAATGTTGATTACTTGAGACATTGACACAGCAGACCTTGGAGGAAGAGGAAAGTGGGTATTATAGTGTGAAGTGTGAATACTAATAACCTGACATTTCTATGGATTCCCATTATGCTCAGAGCAGCACATTATATGGTAGCAATTAGAAATTCAGTCTCTTGGCCCAGATTTTCTGAGTTCACATCCCCTCTACTGGCTGTATGCTACTAAGCAGTAACTCAACTGAACTCTGCCCCATTTCTCTCATCTGGAAAAGAGTATTAATAATAGTATCTACCTCATAGACTTATGCTGAGTTTTAGAAGAATTAACATTTATAAAACCCTTAGAACAATGTTTGGTATATAATAAGCACTCAATAATTATTGTTAGTACTGGTATGTGTGTGTGTGGTTATTATTGTTTAAATAAGAAGTAGAAACTCAGAATTTACCAATACACCAATATCCCCGGTAGGAATAAAATTTAGAATACGGATAAAAAGAGCAGACCTTGGGGCAGAAAGACCTGGGCTCAAATTCTGGCTCCTTCACTGTTTAGCTGTGGAATCCTGTGCAAGTCACTTGTTTTAGAGAGGGTCCCAGAAGGAAAGCAATGGTCCATACACTCAGAAGATTGAGGAGGGGATATGGTTTGGATGTTTGGCCCCTCCAAATCTTCCATTGAAATTCTATCCCCAGTGTTGGAGGTGGGGGTCCGGGGGGAGGTATTTTGGTCGTGGAAATGGATCCCCCATTGCAAAGAGTTCTCACATTACTAGTTCACAGGATAGCTGGTTGTTTAAAGGAGTCTGGCACCATCTCCTCTCTCCCTTGCTCATTCTCTCACCATGTGGCATGCCTGCTCCCCCCTCACCTTCTGCCTTGATTGGAAGCTCCCTGAAACCATCACCAGAGGCAGATGCTGATACCATGCTTATTGTACAGCCTGCAGAACACTGAGCCAAATAAACCTCTTTTCTTTATGAAGTACACAGCCTCAGGGACTCCTTTATAGTGGCACAAAACAGACAACACAGAGAGTTTGATAAAGAATGAGTTATAGTCAGGGCTGGGGCAAGTCAAGGAAAGACAGATAGCAAAGCACAAAGAGTTAAAAAAATCTGGGGTTACTTCAGGTCCTAACTGAAGGGGCAAAGGGAAGAAGTGGTTACTGGATGTGTGTGTGTGTGTGTGTGTGTGTGTGTGTGTGTGAGAGAGAGAGAGAGAGAGAGAGAGAGAGAGAGACAGAGAGAGAGACAGAGAGAGAGAGACAGAGAGAAAGACAGAGTGAGAGAGGGGGAGAAAAGGATAGAGGGGGAAAGAGAAAGAGAGAGAGAGCTGAAAGGGCTGTTTGCAAAAGCATTGCCAGCTCTCCACTCTACCAGGACTTTGTCTCCCACTCCAAACTCCTGCCCCGCTCTCTTGTCAAGTTTCCCATTGGGGAACCCAGCCAGAAGCCGTAAGGCATGGAGGCCTTTGATGAAATCCATATGCCGGTCCTCCTTCTGGAGAAGAGGACAGAGTAGAGAAAGGTAGAGAGTTGACCTGCAAGGACAGACAGACTACAAAGCATACTGTTCAAACCTCTGAGTCTCACCTGTACTTAATCACTGGGCTCCATACGCTGCGTCAACTTTGAATATTGTCTCTAAGAATGACTCCAAGACTGGCTCTAGTACTAAGCTTCTATGGTATTTAAGTTGGTCACTGAGTGATTAATATTCTAAGAGTCTCTTAAAAATGTATGATGAAGTTTTGAACTCTTTTGAGAAAATCGTACTAAATTTAAGCAAGGCATTACAATTATAAGCAAGCAATGGTATAAACAGTTAGAAAAGTCTTTCCTAAAATATATCCTGTTGACTATGTAAATTGCTATGTAAAATGCAAACAAGAAAGTAACAAATAAAGCAAGCAAGCAAATGGATCAGTCCAAAGATTTGTGGTCAAATTAGTTTGGAGATCTCTGAGTTCGACAAAGTGGTTCCTTTACTGAGGGACTTCTCAGAACTTTTAATATGCTAATATTGTAGATCTCCAAGCTGATACAGGAGACCTAGCTCTTCAAGGGTAAGTTATCTTGAAACTTAAAGAAAGTGTATTTTCCACATGAAGATGTAATTTAGTGAAAAATACACTTTGCATATTTAGAATGAAAGAGCATTATCCCACATTTTGTAATTTTGAATATCTATAAAATAAAACATGCTATATAAAATATAGCCACTATTCTTAGGTGTATAGGACACTAAAACAACTTATTTGGAAGCAGTTATTTTTATCAAATGTCTATTATCCATAATCCGATGTAGCCACATTTTGTTAGAGCTGCCCTACCAACTCAATTATGTGCTAAGGAGCCATATGGAGTTTAGTAACGGCAATTTATTAATACTACTAACTTCCAGCACCAGGAGAGAACACCTAAGGTATATGTGAATGGAAGGGAAGGTGAAATTACAAATTCATCTGAAGAGTCAAGGGTAAATGAAGACAAGTAGAAATATTTTCGAAGAAAAAAGTAAACAAAATCATCTCTTCAACGGCATGACTATATAAGAGATAGTAGTGCAAAGATTAGTTAGTTAATATTATTCATTCATTCAGCAAGTCAATCAGTCAATTCACTTAAAAAATTGGGGGGGAGTACCTACAAGATGCCAGAATTATTCTAGATATTGGTCTCTGCTTTCAGAGACCTTATATTACATGGGGTGAAGTGGGACAGTAAGGAGATATCCACCATAAACTCACCTGGAGGTAAGAGCGTGGAGGAAAGTTGAACTGGGTGAGGGGTTGAATCTTACAGGGCAGGGAAAGGCTCTTGTAGGTAGAGTTCTCAGAGAAAGCCTCTCTGGGGAGAGCTTATTGAAACAGAGGTCTTAGATAAATGAGAGAATCTGCAAATGTGAGGAAACGAAGTGTACCGGAAGCTGAGGTAATAGAAAGTACCCAAGATCTGAAGTGGGAAACTGCTTAAAAGACTTGAGCAACAGCAAGGAGACTGGAAAGTATTTTTCACTTGCTTGTTTGCAATTAAATTCTGTCAGTGTTAAACCACTTTAAATAAGAATATTTTTGGCAGAGGGCAATTTTCTGCCATATTTGCATTCATGGATACTGTTCTATTTCATCCTTTTATACTATGCTTATTTCACATCAAACAACTCCAACATGTAGCTATAGCTTAGTATTTAGATAGAATTCAAACCACAAACTGCTACTGATGGTTACATTATATTGACCACTTGCTGGTCTCGTCTATTAGTCTAGTACTCAAATGTAGTTTTTACCTTTCCCAGACATTCTCTAGTTTCATTAGTAATTAGAATTAGAATCTTACCTTTTTTTCTCTCCAATCGTTGTACGTGGTAGATTGTGAAGATACTCTCAATTCACCAGCCCTCCTTGAACTCATGACCAGGCCAGGGGACTTTGCAGTAATTTCCCACTTTGGGCAGGGCAATGGGTCTTTTCCCTTCAGCCCCACGCTCAGCAATGTGACTTGCTTTGGCCAAAGGGATGTCAGCCAATGTGATACAGGCAGAGATTTGAATAACTCTAGTGTGACTGAGCTTGCCTGTTTTCTCTTGTGCCTCTACCATGAGAGCATGCCTCAGCTAACCTTTTGGAGCATGAACAACATGTGGAGTGGAGGGAGTTACCCACGTCATTCCAGCAAAGGCCAATCTTGACCAGTCAACTGCCAGCTGATGCCCGTCATGTAAGTGAGCCCAGCCAAGATCTGCAGAGCCATCCAGATGGTCTCTCAGACATAAGGGCAATAAAGGCATATTGTTTTAGACCAAGGAGATTTTATGGTTGTTCATTATATAGTGGCATTTTGATAATAGGTGCCTGATACTCTAAACTATCCAAAGCAGATGTTTATACTTTATGACGTTCAATACTAAAACATGTCAGAGTACAGTGTCCCAAACAACCTTAGTATTTTATAAATCATAAAAAGGAAGAGTTTTGTTGTTGTTGTTTGTTGTAGCTAAAGGGGTTGCCTGTAGCTATATTTAGTGGCTATATTTTATACAGCATGTTTTATTTTATAGACATTCAAAATGTTTCTTGTTTCTGGCCTAATTGATTAAAGCATAAAAATTAATTTAGAGCACACACTTATGGCAGCTTCTGCCTTCCAAAGCATAGTCTTAAGCTCAGAGATGAGGAAAAAAGAACCCACGAGCACCTGTAATAAATGTCTCAAGGCAACAGCACTAATGTCATGAGTCTGTATAAAAATCTATCGTATCTTTAGGAGGTAATTAATAAGTACATTTTGAGTATTTCAGTGTCTGGCATAAAATATAGAAGATATTGTCCATACTTTGTTAATAACCAAATAGAGAGGGAAGTCAAGGTAATAAAATATGAGGAGGAAAAACTACAAATGTATTCAAACTATAAACATCAAAGAACATAAGGGGAGAATTTCTGTAGTTAAAGAATGTTTTCAATTGGTTTTGTAATTGGATTTGATTTCTTTCAAGTGCCATATTTGAAAGCTTGGTAAAATTACTCTTAAATATGGAATTTTGGTTTTATATAGAAAATCATGCTTACATCATGCTTATTCCTGGCCTGTGGCAAAAAAAAGAGTAACCATTCTCTTTTGTAGGAAGTGATGAGGAAAATTTGAAGAAAATAGAAACCGAAAAATATCCTTTTGTTTGGATGAACAGGAATTCCTTGCATTAGTTGGAAATTTCCTTCCTTATAGAAACAGCTATTCCTCTACTTTCTGTGGGGCAGTTTAAGCCGAGATGTTTGCCATGCTCAGAAGAAAGACTTTTTTTTTTTTTTTTTTGACAATCTTCCAGGGCTTTGCCTGGAAAGTGTCTGATCATGTGCTAACTCTAGGCCTTTGAAGTTGAGAATTTTCTGTGTTTTAAAGGGAAATCTAGTTTCCTTCTTCAAGGAGACCTCAGATTCAGAGAGGCTGTTATCTGCTCTGTTCCACCCTTGCTTGCAGTCACATGAAACTATACTAAAAAAACGTGAGTCCTTTTCATTCTCACAGGTGCACAGGCATGCCCGTAAGAATTAAATTACTTACATAAGGCAAAGAGAGTGACTCAAAGTCAGAATTCAAAAAATGAGTGTTGCTGTTCTTTCTGTTCTGTGATCCTCCAGATCAGGGATGAGAAAAAAAGTCAAAATGAAAGAAGCTGCAAACCCAGCCCTCTGGAGTCAGGAGGGGCTACTCCACAACTCCAGTTACTTGATTGTGGAGAGCAATTTATCTCCCAATATTCCAATCAGATGTTCAGGCTGCATTTGCATGTGCTCACAGAATCTTTGGCTAGGTTTTCTAAACAAAAAAAGTCAGGCACTTCTGAGACAAGTTAGTCCTCTCCTCCAAAAGTGACGTGCTGCAGCTAATTGTCTATGTAGTTAGTATGGCTGGTGGTTACGAATACCGTTTCTAGAACCATGCGTCCTGGCTTTGGTGCAACCAGGTAACCTCGAGGGCATCATTTCACTTCACTGTATTCCGGTTTCCTCATCTGTCAAATGAGTATAGTGAAAGCACCCACCTGATAGGGTTGTCATAAGCATTAAAATTATTCACATATTTAAAACAACTTGTACAGCACCTGGCCCTTGGTCAGTGCTACATGAATGGTAGCTTTTACAATAATTCATTTTGATAAATGCTTATACTATTGCTTCCTTTGCACTTATTTGCTGCCACCAAAAGAGAAAGTCATGCCAGTTCTTGGAATCTGTGTTCTTATCTGTAAAATGAGGTTATTATACCATATAAAGCTAAGACTCTGGCTTTGTCATTCTAAGATGTGCACATATGAATATGCATGTCCTTATACTTTACATTAAGCATTTTGTGAGTGTTTATATAACATTGCAATTGTATACAATGATCTTTTTCATTACTTAATAAGATACATATTACATATTTCAATCATTCCTAAGTATTTATTGAGCACCTACTATGTGTCAGACATTATACTAGATGCTGGGGATTCAGCAATCAAAATCAGAAAACAAATATCCCTGTACTGGTGGTTTCATTTAGTGTTTTCCTCTTGGCCTGCAGCTGTGTTCACTGCTTGACAGAATACTCAATAAGTAAATATGGAACTTGCAACAGGGATCCAAATTCTAGCAGTATGTTTAAGATATTTGGGGGAAATTTAATATGAGGCTTAATGAAATTTTATAGAAATGCAAAAATGCAAAACTTAGAGTCTTATGTGTCCCATTAAATTGCTAAAAGTTGTCTTTTTTCCCCTACAGTTGCCACCACATCCATAATTTTTAAACCAGAAAAGCCAAGCTTAGCTTAGCTTGCCAAGAACTCTTTAGGAATGCTAAATACACGTATTAAATAAAAAACAGAGGACTCCAGGTGCAAACATCCAAAATACAGACCAGTTTGTAAAAGGCCATGTTTCAACCTCAGGACATGTTTATTGTTATATAGAAAAATTACTTTGTGGGTATTTTAAAGATGAATTTGTAAATTTGAAAATTCCTCATAGTGTTTCTGTGTATAAAATAGAATAAAGGCATAGGCCAGGTTTGGATTTATATTAATTATTTGTTGACCATTTTTCAGGGTAAGGAGAGTATGAGAAAGTTCTTCTTTAAAAAGTTGAGTTTGAGGTGACTATTGGTATCCAAGAGGCGTTGGTTTAACCATACAGTATTGTGTATGGTTGATTATTGTGGACTTACAAAAAGAGCAATTTTACGTAGTTCAACCTAACATTATTTGCTAATGGCTTAAAGGAAAGTCTAATTGAATTTTCATAGTGATGGGAACGTTTTATAGCTGTCATACCCAATATGGTAGCCACTAGCCAGCACATGAAATATGCCTTGGGTGATGGAGGGGCTGAATTTTTAATCTATTTCATTTCAATTAATTGATATTTAAATAGTTCTGTGTGGCTAGTGGCTACCCTATGAGACAGCAAAGTTTAGAAATATACATCAGAGAATTTCCCACATCAATATGGACTGGAAAGTTTTTTCAGGACAATGAATGGAGTTACATATTCTTAACAGCAACCTTGTAAAAAAAATTATTAATGTTCCTATTTTATGGATGAGGAAACTGAGGCAGAGTGGTGCTATTTCATTTGCTGTGGTTCATCTACATTTGGGGAGGGGTATAGAGACATGGGGGTCTCTAGACCAGCAGGGGTCAGATCATTGGAGACAAAGCAAGGAACAAAGATATCCACGTCCTAATGCCGAGAACCTGTGAACATGCCTCCTTATATGGCATTAGGGACTGCACAGATGTAATTAAATTAAGGATGTTGAGTCAGGGAAATTATTCAGGTTGCTGCAATATCATCGTTTGAGTCCTTATAAGTAAAGACGAGGTAGAAGAGAACAAACCAAATGGCATTGTGAGAAAGTCTCAACCCTACATCACTGGCTTTGAAGACACTTATTCCATAGGGCAGGGAATAGGAGAGGACTCTAGAAGCTGGAAATGGCAAGAAAAGATGATTGTCTCCCTGCATCTCAAGAGGAACACAGCCCTCCTGATACCTTGATTTTTGCCCAGTGAAACTGATTGCTGACTTCTGACCTCCAGAACCATAAGATAATAAATTTGTGTTGTTTTAAGTCATTAAGTTTGTGGTAATTTGTTACAGAAGCAACAGCAAACTAAGAAGGCAACTGGACTAGAAGTGGGAAAATGAGTTACAGGTTGTCTTACATATAGATATAGATACACACACACATATATACAAGGTGCAATTAATCTTAGTGGCAGTGGAAATGGAGACAAATAATAGATATGAGATATGAGGAAATCAGAACCTACAGAAATGAAATCAAAAGGCAGGGTTTAGATCAAAAGATGGACCACCAATCCTTAAATTACAGAGTTTTTCTTCTAAGGAAATGCTTCTCAAAAATCTCTATATGTGCCAGTGTAATGTGGCACAATCTGTTAAGTGAGGAGCTGGAACTTAGAGACATCTCCGATCATCACTTCATGGGGGACTTCAAAATCTCAGAGAGCCACCCACATTTGGCCCAGCTTACCCGCTGTTGGCTTTATTCTGCACGTCCCATATAAAGCAGCAGCTGCTGACTGCATCAACATTGCTGTATTATGAAAATTATGGGGGACGTAACTTTTTTTACGTTACTTGGCAACACATTTCTGTCCAGGTGTTTGAGAAACTCAGACCATAATTATGCCAAAGCAAGAGTAGATGAGAAATTCAGTCAAGGAAACCAGATTGCTTTTTGTCAAGAGAGTCTGTCAAGAGAGATAGCCTGGTGTGGTGGAAAGAACGTGAGCTTTGTAGAAAATGCTGAATTTACATACTGATTCCACTGCTTAGTTCTGAGACATTGTGCAAGAAACTTTTAAGCTCCCTGAATCTTGTTTTTGTCATTTGTTCAGAACAGGTAGAATCACATCCACCTTGTAGGATGCTTGCATACAATAAATGAGTTGATAAATGTAATGTGTTGGCTGAGAGTTAATGCTTAGTAATTGCAATGTAACACAAGAAAGACTCTAGAGGAGGTGGAAACGAGTTAGTGATCCTATTTTTCAATAGTATTTCTGTTCTATCTTAAAAAATGAAAACAGTTCTTATTGATTAAAAATATGCAGACAGCACATATGCAATGGAGTAAAACTTTTTTTGCAAGGTGGCACCATGAACATGACATCTAAAACCTAGAAGTAGTTATTAAAGTCAGGCTAATATATTATGTAGATGGCAAACTTTCATATCCTAGCATTTCTTCTGTTTTCCCTACTTGGATAGTGTATATGATGTTCATTATTTTACTGACCTTTTATATACCATCAAATTTACAGTACAGTGTACTGGGAATAATTAGTGGAAAATTTTTGTACAGCATAGAGGGAAGAAAGAAAAAGAAAGGAAAGAAGGAAGGAAGAGAGGTAGCAGTGAGGGAGGGAGGGAAAGAGATGGAAAGAAGAAAAGAGAAAGAAATGAGAGAGGAAAGTAAGGAGGGAAAAAAAAGAATTTTGGTAGAAAATAATGAAAGAGTTTAGAAAAGAAGAAAAATTACAAAAAGCTGAGAGAATAAATGCATAATTATTTATTCCTCCTCTTCAACATTTTTGGAATTAACACAAATGTTGTGTTAATTAATTAATTCACTCATTTCTCCATTCAATGGATATTTATTAAGAGTTCACTAGAAGCTGGGGATATAGAAGTGAATAAATTGACCTGAATTCTTATTATCATCAAATTTACAGCGAAGTGGGGGAGCATCACACTGAAACTTAATTTATTTCATCCTCAATAATGATAAAATTGGTACTACTATCACTGTTTTATGGATGCAGAAGCTTAGTTGTGGTTAGCTAGTCGGTGACAGATCAAGATGCCAATTCTTGTCTGTTTGGCTTTAAGTGAAGTGCTCATTGTGTTTCTACATAATACCATCCTGACTGGAGGTAATAGAACTAGTGCAGTGTAAGTGTGTGTGTGTGTGTGTGTGTGTGTGTGTGTGTGTGTACAAGAAAGAGAAATTTGGAAAGTTTGCCCATTTTCAAACAATATGAAGAAGACATGCAGCCATTTTTTATGGTACTTGGAATATTGGCCATCATTTCTACTATGCTTAAGTAAAAATATCACAAGGAGATTAACTGATATTAGGGATTTAGCATTGCACATAGTAGGCACTCAGTAAATATATATGTTTATATATATGTATAATATATATTTAATTATATCATGTATAATATTTTGTAAAAGCAAAACATACTGTTAGGTCCGGTGGAGGGTAAACAAGTGGCAAGGAGGTGGCTAGGGGTGGAGAGCAGGAAACGAACTGTAGCTAGGAACCAAATTGCAACTAGGAACTATTCCCTGGTGGGAGCATATATGGTAGAAAGTTCCTAGTAACCTTTAACTGACTTAGATTTCATTACCATCTAATTAGCATAACATGGGTGGAACTTCATGGAAAATTCTAGAAAAGATGCATACTCAGGAAGGGAAACTGCTATATAACCTACCCTGTTATGTAACCTGTCATGTGATCTGTTACATAACCACAACATGTCAATCACCCCCAAATGGGAAACAGCAACCAATCCTTCCAGGGGAAAGGCGGGACAAACTAGGGGGATTATAAAAGGCAACGTGTGCTCAGCCTCCAGCTTCTTTCTCTACTCCTGGAAACTGACCTGTTCCACTCTCTCTGGAATGTATTTTCCTTTTGTGTAGCTTCCTTTACTTTCATTCTTTCTTTCATGTGATAAACTGTTTGTATTAAGTTGCTCTGTGTTGTGATCACTCCATCATTGGTTCCACTTGGAACCAGTACTCATTCTAGACACTAGGAATCGGGGCACCAGGGAACATCCACACAGATGAACCTAACAATACTGCTCAAATCCAAATATTTGCCCACCTTTCTAAATAATCTATAACTACAGAACACTAAAATGAATTCCACAAATATTCAGGGGACACTCACTCTGTATTAGTCACTACACTAGGTGAAATGGATACAAAAATTAAAGGCCAAGAACTTAACCTGTAGCTCTCAAAGGATGAGAGGCAGGGTGGGAAAGAGGCAATGGCAGATAGATTTGTACCTAATCTTAACACAACATGGCATCAAGGAAATCAGTATGATAAATTTTGCTATATCGAGGAAGAAACAACAGAGAAACAATTTTTTTTTTTCTTGGTCAGGAAATAGGAAAGGAGTCAGGAGAAACTTCACAGAAGAGCAAAGTTAATAATTGGATTCAGGGAATGGCAGAATGATCATTGTGTCTAGAAGTTAAACTTATTGAGAGGAAACAGAGAGAAAGTGGTCTACAGAAACTAGATCCCAGTTTCAAAAAACATTTTGTGCAGGGCTAAGGAGTATGAATTTCATTCTGCAATGAAGGCAACAAAGGTCTCTAGAATCCTAGAATACTTTAAAAGAGGACGTGGCAAGACGGATTCATGTGCCACTGTTCACTTTCAATTTAAATGAGGTAGGTTGAAAACATGTGCTTAGCTTCTGAACTGAAACCCCACCAAAATAATAATAAAGGGATTCTTTTAAAAGAATCAATGCACAAGGTCAGAGGATGGGAGAGGAGCAACAGTAATAATATTTTGGGCACTGGGAAGCAGATGGGCTGTATCAGCTGATCCCGGGGAACATACCTATCTGAACATCTGCCCATCAGTGGAGCTCTGTGTCCACTGATCCCCAAAAGTGGGAGAGCCAGGAACTGGCTGGTTGAAAAAAACAACCCTCCCTGCAATGCTGGAAACTAGGGATGGTGTCAGGACAAAAACAGGAGAACTGTTTGAAAGTCTGATCATGATAGCATTGGAACCCTGAGCTCTTTCCCAATGATGCAGAGCCAAGCTAGTATCCCTTCCCATTCTCAGAGAAAGCAGATTTTCTCTGGAGAGAACATGTACAGCCATATGTACTGAAGTGCACTAGATACAATTGTGGGTGGGACACAATACTAAATAAAAGGGATTTTTTTTTTTTTGAGACAGTGTCTTGCTCTGTTGCCTAGGCTGGAATGCAATGGCACAATCATAATCCACCTTGCACTCCTGGGCTCAAGTCAAGCAATCCTCCTGCCTTAGCCTCTGGAGTAGCTGGGACCACAGGTACATGCCACCACACCTGGCTAATTTTTAAAACTTTTTGCAGAGACAGGGTTTCACTATGCTGCCCAGGATGGTCTTGAACTCTTGACCTTAAGCAACCCTCCTGCCTCAGCTTCCCAAAGTGCTGGGATTACAGGCATGAGCCACTGCACCCAACCAATAAAAAGGATTTAAGTGTAAGTTTCATACAGACTCAGTCACTTGCAGGCTTCCATACCAGGTGTCTAGAACAAAGTCAGTAAGACTTATAACATCCATTCAGAAAAATAGAAACATTCTTAAGTATGTGGCCAGCCTAAGAAAAAAACCTAAGGGTCCCAATGAAAGCAAAACAAACAAGCAAAAGTCAAGAAGAGCGCAATATTCTGTTCAACATATAGCCAAGACTGCAACAGAGAAACACCACCATGTGCACAGAGTTTCTAACAGCTGTTTACTGCCCAACTCTCAAAGTTGAGCAGGTAACCAAAGATCTCCAGACTTTTAAGAATGTGTCTATATAAAGACACCTCATTGTCTTCAAATTCTGCTCTTTTCTTCTTCCGTAAAAATGGAACTTAAATTTTTAGATGACCTCCTTGGCAGCCGGGGGTAATTGTTTACTAAGTGGAATGTGTGTAAAAGTGACTCATGTAATGCCTACCTCATTTGCTTCCAAGGAAATTGTAACCCTGGAATTTTTCTCATTTCCTATTTCTGCAAGATGGAGCACACACTTCCCTGGTGCAGAAGATTCCGAAGACAGTGCAGACAAGGTCAAAAACTCTAGGTGATAGCAGAGCAAGACAGTGGAAGGAAGCTGGGTCTCTGAGTGACTCTTTCAAACAAAGCTATGCCACTAACCTAGGTTTCTCACTCCAGGACTATTTTACTGTATTCTATGTTCTTTAAGTGATAGTATTTGGGAGTTTTTGTGTTTTAACAGCTTGTCTTTTGCCTTTGCTAGCATAGCCTCAAATATATAAAAAAAAGAAAGAAAGAAAGAAAGAAAGAAAGAAAGAAAGAAAGAATCAACCAACTGTAAAAAAGAAATCACCTCAGAAGAAACAGAGATCATGAAGGCTGGAGTAAACAACAACAAAAACAACAAAACAAAACAGAGACTAGTTGCAATATCCACAGAGAGTTAAGGGATGATATTGAAGAAAGGAATATTCAGAGAATGTATAAAAGCTATTAGAAATAAATCAAATATATGAAAATAAAAATAATGAATTTTAAGTTTTAAAAAAATAATAATACTCATTACTCACAAAAATAGTAGAATTGGAAGATGAAACTTAAGGAATAGCTCAGTATGGCAAGGAGATTCAACAAAGAAAATTATTGCAGAAATACAAGACAATGAGAAGACTAGTCAAGAAAGCCCAATATCCGAATAATGAGAGTACTGAAAGGAGAGAAAGATAAGAGGAAATCATCCAAGAAATGGTAATTAAAAACTGGAGTTTCGAGATTAAAAAGGCCCACTTGTTGTCCAGCACAAGGCACATGCCGAGTCATATCCTGTGAGATGCTGCCTACTTCTGGGGAGAGAAGAAAGAAAAAGGAAAGTGTCATATATAAATAATCAAGAATTGTATTCCAACTGAATTTTCCATAGCAACCCTACAGGCTAGAAGACAATAAAGGAAAATGTTCACAGATCTGAGGAAAATTAATTTCCTATCTGAATCTAATAAATTAATTAAATACATACTTAAAGGTATAGAAATAGTACTACTAGGAATGGCAGTAGCTGCAGTGGCAGAATCAAAATAATATTCCTTAAAAAGAGCATGGCAATGCATTGCCCACCCGGCATATTCTACAATGAAGCATTCCATGTGCTCTCCAAGCGATTAAACACTGCCTCTTCTATATTATTCTTCATGCTGACCTTATAGGACTTATCACCTTAACATTAGCATTCTTATGCATTTGCCATAGTAATTTATGTACATATGGAATTATGCATGTATTATAATTGTGTATATACATAATTATGTGTTCCTTAATATGCTAGAAGGCAGAGATTGAATTGTCTCCATGTTTGGATTCCCAAAATTTTGAAAAGGTTCTAGCATCTAGTAGACACTAATATCTATTAATGAATGAATGAATTAATGTATGCTAGACTTTCTTATAATCTATCTTTCATTTGACATGTATTAAATATTCAGAACTTTGAGAGGGTAAGTCAATATTCAACTTATATTGAATGCAAAATAAATTTATGTCAACGTGATGTGAAGTGATCCATTTCGATTCTTGCAACTGTTAGTGACCTGCTGATGATTTTAGATGAAACTGAGGAGATACAGCAATTATCTTAACTCAAATATTTTGTAGTGGTGGGATGAAACACAGCCCTACTAGTGGGAGTGTAATATGACTAAAGGATACTTACCACACAATTATTTTCATTGCTTGTTTCTTTCTGGGGTGCAGAACCATGTGTTCCCTTATGACAGAAGTTCAAATTTGCAACTACTATGATTTAACATTGCATTTGACCATTAGGACTAGAGTTGATATTATACAATGTCAAACTTTTTCAACAATATTTTCACCTCCTCACAAGATTTTGGCTATTTGTCTTTATTGAAAAATGATTAATTCATTCATTGTATGTGTGCCTAGAATATAGCTTAGTTTTAGAATAGCCCATAAAGGAATAATTTGAACATATGCTTTTATTTTAATTCTTGAATATTAATTTACTTTTTATAGAAGCAGGCGTAACTTATGCTGCACATTGGAGTAATGTGATAAAGACAACAAGATGCTATAGAAAACAATTAGGCTTTTTAGTGACTAAAATAAAGCCAATTGCACATGTCCTTATTATCATGAAACCAATATACATTTTCACTTAGAGCTATAGACAGGACAATGCTAGAATTTAAATGTGTCATGGTCTAGTTCTGCCTCACAAGCCAGAGATATAGATTTAATTCAGAGAGTTTATACTAAAGTTAAGAATTAAAAGTCTGGTATATGTAAAGTTTAGGTACTTTAAGACCATGCTGATAAGTTCTATCTATCTATCTATCTATCTATCTATCTATCTATCTCTATCACCTATCTATCTATCTTTATTTGGGAAACAGTTATTCCTACATTAATGGATGATAATAATTCATTACAACATACCAGCAACTTTTGATGTTTGAAGTAATTATAATGGGTGTACTTTGCTTTGTACTATGAGTCAGAGGTTTTACATATATTATCTTCTTTAATTCCCATGAAAACACCTCAGGAATATGTGCATTTTTGAATTTTGTAAATGAGGTAACTGAAGCTCAGTAAGGTTATGTGATTTAACCAGCAAGTGACAGAGACAGTATTTAAATAACCATTCGTCTGATTCTTAAGCTTGTTTTAACATTTTGTTTCTTTGATTTTTTTTTCTTTGATTCCTTTTTGTACTATATAGTTGGTGAATAATAAAAGTATTGAAACCCATAGATATTGCTTTATGTATCTTCCCCTACTTCTTAGTTTAACCTCTTCCAACTCTTAAAATAAAGAAGAAGGAGGAATGGGGGGCAGGAGAAAGATGTCATGTTAGCAGATGTGACATGATTTGGTTGAAGTTTCATCTGCTTCCCTTTTGCCTGATTGCCTCTCCCAGTGATGTTACAGCAATAGGAAGATGAGAAATGAATTGAATAAGAGGAAGAGGAAGAAGAGAAAAGGGTAGGAAGTGGAGGAAAATGAATATAGATTTAAGATTTAATGCAATGTTGAATACTTAATAATTCTAATTTCATAAGTATATTTTTATTGATGTATAATAGTTGTACATATTTTTGGAGTACACGTGATATTTTGATACCTATATACAATGTGTAACGATAGAGTCAAATCAGGGTAATTGGGATATCCATCATCTTATTTTTTTCTTTGATTGGTTTTAAAGATGTCTTCTAGGACTCTAAATAGATGCGATAGTATAGACACAAAGTGAAGATCTTCTAGGAATACAGCTTTAACAGGAAAAAAAGAGAAAGAAAACAATGTTTGACTGAGGTTGGAATTTCTGACACACAAAAAAAGTTCATAGAGTTGACCTAGAAATAACAGTTGCTTCCAGTGATACACTGTGCTTAGCTGTTTTTATTTTATTTTTTTAAAATATGATAAGCTTCCTAAATACCCAGCAGTCTCCAAGAGCATGTAGCATGGGTACTGAACCTAGCATTAGTGACGAGTGAATGTGATCCTCTCTGGAAGCTTGCCATCTGGGAAACCTAGGAGCCTGCTGCTCTGGAGGTTTGCCTTTCCATCCACAAGACGCAGGTTTTAATTCTCACTCTCAGTCTGCGGCCAGAACTTGGGTCTATCCCAACTGAATTTTTAATTTTTCTCTGCATCCACTGAGACAAAACTAGGATGTTCAGCTCCCATGGTGAAATTATCTGGAAGAATTTCAAGGTGATAATGCTTTCACATCTGAAGCACAGAATATCCAGAAATATCGTAAAGCATGAGTGAAATGCAGGGGTGAGATCAGGCATCGGGATAAGACCAGGGACCCGAGGCCGTCATTTCATTTAAAATCAGATGATCACGTCTGAATGCAGATTGGAACAGGTCAATCCAAAAGCTGATTTGGCAGGAAGAAAACAATGTGATCCTGTCTCAAGTATTTAAATCTGTGAGGGATGAGAGATGAATTGGACATGGCATAGTGATTTTATTTAGGAGAGGTTGCAGAATGTTGAGGCAAGTCTGATCTTGTTAAGATTTCCCTATGTCATTTTTCCAGCTGACAATTTTCCTCATTAAAATCATCACTGTGATTATATATCTGTTCTCTGAGATTCTAAATTTTGGTCACTTGACCTCTACAGAGAAGGATGCTTAGAAAATGCAGCTAATTTTTTAAAAGCAACTCAGTATTTTATTCATTTGGTGACTTGCAGGTTTAACCTTATTCTAGTTCTGAATGCTTACGAACATGTTTACTAATATGCTAGCTTTAAAAATGTGATTAAAAATTAGATGATGACGATATAAAAATAAATAAAGAAACAAACATAGAGACAACCTGACATTCATGAAGTCTGCCTCATGCTGATTCTAATACCCTGTTACTCCATGTTTGCTTGCCTGCAGCAAGCCTGGCAAACACTCAAGGTCCAGAAGAGGAACAAGATAGCTGGTGCCATGCAAAGGGAAAGCCATTTATTTGGCGATGGCCTCGGAGGTTTATTTCTAGGAACTTCTCAGGACATGTCCTTGGAGAAGAAAAGCAGCGCAACCCAGTAGGTACATAGTACATACTGTCTCTCCTCGAAATCTTCCAAAGACATTTACAGTGGGAATTTCATTCCAATTGGTCATCGTTGGACCTATCTATCTATACACACACACACACACACACACACACACACACACACACACACACACACATATATATCCAACAATATAAATATATGTATATATATATATTTCATTTACTCTTACAAAGAACATCGGGAAATTTTGGGGAAAATGGATATTGTTAAAATAATTTTTAAATAGAAGAGAAGAACTTTCTTCCCTTTTTTCAATGACTTTCTCACTCAATCATATTGTAATGTATTAGGGTTTTCCAGAGCAACTTAGAGAACCTGAGAGACTAAGAAATCCCAAGATCTGCCATCTGCAAACTGGAGACTTAGGAAAGCTGATGGTGTAAATTCTAAATTGAATCCGATGGCCTGAGAACTAGGTGTACCCACAGTGTAAGTTTCAGTCCAAGGACAGAAGACACCAGTCATAGCTCAACTCAAGCAGTCAGGCAGAGAGAGAATTCATCTTTCTTCCACCACTTTGTTCTACTTGGGCTGTTGCTCCTCAATGGATTGGATGATGTCCAGCTGAATTGGATCTGCTTTTCTCAATCCACCAACCACGTATTAATCTCTTCTAGAAACACTCTCACAGACACATCCAGATATAATGTTTAAGCAGCTATCTGGGCATCCTGTGGCCCAGTCAAATTGACACATAAAATTCACTATCACAGAGGTTTTAGAAGAGATTTTATCTAACCTTGTTTTCAATTTAATCTTTGATTTCTTCCGAAGAGGTATTAGCAATTCAACAGACATAAGGGGGCATCCACAGAACAGAGAATACCTCTCCTTTCCATTTACACTATGGATTAGTAGTTCTCAAATTTTTTTTTCCTTCAGTAGCAAGATGAGAGCTGATGTAGTCCATGATTAAAAGGAGCTATGAGCATTGCACATGAGGTTGGTGGGTCCAGAGGAAGCAGACAAGCTGTTTTCGTCCCCATTCTTATCCTGCTTAAGAATGCACATGGGAACACAACTGAGTGAGAAGCTGCTAAAATTTATTATATATGTTTTTTACAGCGAATGAATGTTAAACAACAGAATTTTCATTATTACTAGAAATAAATTAATTTAGTCAGACCTCAGCATTTATCATAACACAAATCTGTCTTAAAACTGCAGCTAGGAAACACTGGATACTCTTAATTATTATACATTCATAGTTAAATTGAATCTTCTTTATCAACACAACCAGTATGAAGAGAAGTTAATCACAGTGGGGTTGGGGTTGTGCTTCAGAACTCTGAGGACCAGGGCTGCATGTGTTCCAAATGCATAACCTCTAGTGCTGTACCTGGGTATCACTCTCTTCCAGGCAGATCTGCAGCTGTTCTATGTTCTATTACAAGATCTTCAAAGATATACCTACTAGCTAGCTTTATGAATTTGTTGAGTTACTTAATATGCTTAGCCTTAGTTTCCTGGTCTGAAAGTGGGGTGCTTGTATCTTCTCTAGAGGAATTTTTTTAGCAATAAAGGCGTTCATCCATGTAAAGCGCTTAGCATAGTTCCTAGCATACCTAGCTTTATTTTTGGCCTAGCACATTTTTCATTATTTGTTCCTGGGCATGATGTATATGATATGATTGATGAAGAATGATTTTAAGGAATTAGACCAGAATTCTGGAAGAGAGACAACTAAAATGTACTGAGCATCTATTACGTGCCAACACTTGTGCTAGCTTACTTTACAGGTGTCATAAATTTGAGCCCTCACCATAACTCTCTAAAAAATTTACTTTTTCCTATTTTATTGTGAAGACACTAAGGCCCAAGGAGGTGAAATAACAGGCTGAGTCAGGATGTAGCAGAGATGGAATTTGAATCCAGATTTGTCCCATCTCTTTGTGTGTTTGTGTGTGTGTGTGTGTGTGTGTGTATTATTTTTATTTCAAAAAATATAGGGGGTACATGTGTTTTGTGTGACATGGGTGAATTGTACCATGTTGAAGTCAGAGCTTTCAGTGCACCTGTCAGCAGAATAGGGTACATTATACTTAATAGTTATATTTTTAATCCTCAGCCTCCTCCCACCCTCCCCCTTCTTAGTTTCCAATGTCTATTACACCTCTTTATGATCATATGTACCCATTATTTAATTCCCACTTGTAAGTGAGAACATGTGGTATTTGTTATTCCATTCCTGAGATACTTCACTTAGGATAATGTTCCTCAGGTCCATCCAAGTTGGTGCAAAAGACATTATTTCATTCTTTTTTATGGCTGAGTAGTATTCCATGGTATATATACAACATTTTCTTTACCCACTCATCAGTTGGTGGGCATTTATATTGGTTGCATATCTTTGCAATTATGAATCGTGCTGTGATAAATATTTGGGTGCAGGTGTGTTTTTGATATAATCACTTCTTTTCTTTTGGGTAGATACCCAGAAGTGGGATTGCTGGTTCTAATGGTAGGCTTAATTTTAGTTCTTTGAGGAATCTCCATACTGTTTTCCATAATGGTTGTACTAGTTTACATTCCCATAAAGAGTATAAGCATTCCATTTTCACCACATCTGCACCAACACATATTGTTTTTTGACTTTCTAATAATGGCAATTCTGATGGGGTAAGGTGGTATCACATTGTGGTTTTAATTTGCATTTCCCTGATAATTAGTGATGTTGAAAATTTTTTCATATATTTGTTGGCCATTGGCTTATTGTCTTGTGAGAAAAATCTGGTAATGTCTTTTGCCCACTTTTTAATGTTTTTTTTTTTTTTCTTGCTGATTTGTTTGAGTTCTTTTTAGATTCTGGATATTAGACCTTTGTTGGACATACAGTTTGCAAATATTTTCTCTCATTCTGTAGGTTTTCTATTTACTCTGTTGATTATTTCCTTTGCTGTGCAGAAACTTTTTAGTTTAATTAAGTCTCATTTATTTTTGTTGTTGCTGTATTTGCTTTTGGTGTCTTACTCGTAAATTCTTTGCCTAGGCCAATGAAGAAAAGAATTTTCTACATTTTTTTCCTAGAATTTTTATGGTTTCATGGCTTATATTTAAGTCTTTAATCCTTCTTGAGTTAATTTTTGTATCTGGTGAGAGATAGGGATCCAGTTTCCTTCTTCTGCATGCAGCTATCCAGTTTTCCCGGCACCATTTATTGAATAGAGTGGCCTTTACCCAGGGCATGCTTTTGTCTGCTTTGTTGAAAATTAGCAACATGGTTTCATTTCTGAATTCTCTATTCTGTTCCATTGGTCTATGTGTCTACCTTTATAACAATACCATGCTGTTTTGGTTACTATCACTCTGTAGTATAATTTGAAGTCAAATTATATGCTGCCTCCAGATTTTTTCTTTTTTCTTAGAATTGCTTTGGCTATTCAGGCTCTTTTTTAGTTCCATACAAAGTTTAGGATTATTTTCTCTAGATCTATAAAAAACGATATTGGTATTTTGATGGGAATTGTATTGAATCTGTAAATCTGTAAATCTCTAAATCACTTTGGGCAGTATGGACATTTAACAATGTTGATTCTTTCAATAGATAAACATGGGATATTTTTCCCATTTGTTTGTGTTATCTATGATTTCTTTCATCAATGTCTTGTAGTTCTCCTTGTAGAGATTTTTCACCGAGATTTTTCACCTCTTTGGTTAAGTATATTCCTAGATATTTTAGTTTTCTCTGCAGCTACAATGCAGTAAATGGTATTGAGTTCTTGATTTGACTGTCAGCTTAACTGTTATTAGTATATAGAAGTGCTATTGATTTGCATACATTAATTTTGTAACCTGTGACTTTACCGAATTTATTTATCAATTCTAGGAGTCTTTTGGTGAAATCTTTAGGATTTTCTAGATACAAGATCATATCATCAACAAATAGGCATAGTTTGACCTCCTTTTTCCTTATTAAGATGCCCTTTATTTCTTTCTTTTGCCTGATTGATCCAGCTAGGACTTCCAGCACTATGTTGAATAGAAGTAGTAAAAGTGGGCATCTTTGTCTTATTCCAGTTTGTGAGAACATGCTTTCAACTTTTCCCCATTCATTATGGTATTGGCAGTGGGTTTGTGATATGTGGTTTTTATTTTTCTGAGGATATTCCTTCTATGCCTAGTTTATTGAGGGTTTTTATCATGAAGGGGTGCTAAATTTTATCGAATGCTTTTTCTGTATTGATTGAGATGATCATGTGTTATTTGTTTTTAATTCTTTTTATGTGGTGAATCATATTTATTGATTTACATGTAATGAACCATCCTTTCATCCCTGGGATGAAATCCACTTGATCATGTTGAATTATCCTTTTGATGTACTGTGGAATTCAGTTTGCTAGTATTTTGTTGAGGATTTTTGCATAAGGATATTTGTCTCAAAGCCTGTGCTCTTATCACCATTGTAAGAAAATGAAGCTATTTCAGCCTGACTTTTCCAAGAACCCTTCTGGCAATACACAGATGGGTTGCTGTTATGAACTGAATGGTTGAGTCATCTTACAATTCATATATTGAAATCCTAGCCCCTAACATGACAGTATTAGGAGGTGGGGCCTTTGGGAGGTAATTTGGTTTTGAGCCCTTGTGAATGGGATTTAGTGGGATTATAGAGCCCTTATGAGAAGAGACATGAGAGAGGTGATTTTTCTCTAGGCCATATGTGATGTTAATTTTATGTGTCAACTTGACTGGAATTAAGGAATACCTAGAGAACTGGTGAAACATTATTTCTGGGTGTGTCTGTGAGGGTGTTTTCGGAGGAGATTGGTGTGTGATTTGGTGGATTGGATGGGAAAGACCAGCTCTCAATGTCAGCAGGCACCATCCAATCGGCTGGGGTCCAGATAGAACAAAAAAGGTAAAGGAAAGACAATTTTCCCTCTCCCTCCTGGAGCTGGGATACTCCTTTACTCCTACCCTCAAATATCAGAACTCCAGGCTCTCTGATGCTTGGACTCCAGGACTTACACCAGTGGCCCCCTGGGTTCTCAAGCCTTTGGCCTTGAACTGAGAATTACACCATTATCTTTCTTGGATTTAAGGCTTTTGAACTTGTACCAGGCTAAGCCACCAGCATGCCAGGGTGTCCAAGCTTGCCAATGGCATGAGCCAATTCACTTAATAAATTACCTCTCATATCTGTGTATTTGGAGAACCCTGACTAATACAACATGTGAGGATACAATGAGAAGACAATTTGCTGCCAACCAGGAAGAGGGAACTTATCAGATCTGCCATTACCTTGATCTTGAACTTCCACCCTTTAGAACTTGGAGAAATAAATATTTGTTTAAATCACCCAGCACCCAGTCTATAGTGTCCTTTTATAGGAACCCTAACCAATATAGCTGCCCTAAGAAAGGGATTATTATTATTATTATTATTATCATTTTTACTCCAGAATTACATTAGTAAGAGATAACAAAAAACTCTTATGTCACAGAAGGGGATTCAAATTGCATTCTCAGTGAAATATATATATATATATATATATATATATATATATATATATATATATTTTAAACTGCCTAATCTTTGAAAAGAAAGTGCTAAAAAAAAAGTTAGCTCCCAGTGCACACAGAAATGGCATTAAAGCCGCAAATCAGAATATTGGCCCAGGGGCCCTCAACACACCAGAGGTGACTTAAAATAGTGCACATAAATCAACAGGCCATGCTAACTGAGGATTCTGAGTACATCACATGGGAGAAAGGAAACTCTTAAATCCTCCTCCATCCCCACACCTGAATCTATAAAGGACCTTGATTAAGTGTGAATAAAGGGGGAGTACGACTGTTAATGAAATATAAACAAAGTCACTATTTTTATTCTGTTTTAGGGAGGTGTGTTTGGACTGACAAGCTCAACTCCCAAGCCCAACCCTTGCCCTCTCCTTACTGAAGGCTCAAGAAATGAAAAGATGGCTTTGTTGACACGTCAACCTCTGCCCCTTCCTCGGCAGCTGGTTCAAGAAGGAAATGAGGGATGGTGTGTACACCTAGTGTAAACACTCTGGTTCCCGTGAGTTCCTAGGGCTAGCAGTTAATGTATTTCTAACTTTAAAGTAGACTTAGTCACCATATTTCAAATTATCCAGATTGCAGTACCTATAAAACCTCCATCTCGTTAGCTCTTCATCTTCTCTCTCATTACCTTCCTGTAGTATATTTTTACTCCATACATGATTTAAGGAACATTTCTGATCACTACCATTTTCTGTCTAGGGAGTTTGTCGAGTGAATTGGGAGTCACATTTATTCCACAGAAGTAATTGAGGGGGAGTGGAGAGAGCCATAGATTTCTCACTTTCTCGCTCCATGCTCTGGGTATTATATAATAATGAGATACTGCTCAGTTAGGTTTGATCAAATCACATAAAATCTTCCAAGCTAAATTTCAGAATCCAGGAATGCTTTTAATTTTTAATGTGCTAGGAAAAGTTTCTGTGGTTTGGTTGGTTTTGTAATTTTGATTTTACATTTCTAATTTTTACTGCTTTGTGAGTATTAATTAAAATCATTCAGTCTTATTACAAATAAAAATTAGAAAAGGGCAAAACAGAATGCTGAGAACGCTGACTTAAAGACTAGGAGGCAAGACTCTAGCCCTTTGTATATTATAGAAAATTGCTAATTTCCGTAAGAACTTTAATTATTTTCTCTATAGTCATCCAAAGAGATTAAAACTAGGTAAAATAAAGTTCATTCAGACAACCTTGTTATTGTATTAATAACTCGATTAAAACTAACATGAAACAAGCACCTAACTTTTAACTTACTGACTGTAAGATTTAATTTTTCTTTCTGAAAGCTATCATATTTAAGATTCAGATCTAACATACTTTTGTGACAGGAAAATTAAGGACATGGAAAACTGCCACAATTTTCTTCTTAGTTTTTAAAAGACCACTATAACTCAGAAAGCATCCACTTTATATTCTAGTACAATGCTAATGGCTTATAGTTTCAGAGATTAAGAATGGTTAGGAAAAATATTACTCACAGTTCTCCATTTGTGTGTCAAGGGAGACAGGAAAATAAATTTATTCTAAAATAAGCAAACTTTCATCTTTTCTCCATATGCCTTAGTCTTGTAACATTTGCTTTAGACTAAAGAACGCTGTGACACCAAATTGCTTACATCTTAAAACATTAAAATATTCTCTTTGGACTCACAAAAGACTGCAAAGTGTAAAATGCTTACTTATCGCTATTATATTGTAGCATGAGAATTAACATGAAACAACTTGGTGAGGGAGGGGAGACAGGGCTGGTGTTCGGACCACTTCTCTTTACATCTATACTCACTGCCCGATGATGTCATCCAGCTTCATGGCTTTAAATGCCATCTATATGATGACAACTCTCAAATTAATATCTCCAGCCCAGACCTTTTCCTTGAACTCCAGACTCATATATCCAGCTGCCTACTCGACATCACCACTGGGATAACTAATAGGCATATCGAATTTAACATGTTGAAACTGATTTCATCCTTTAAACTTGTTCCTTCGCAACCTTTTCCATCTCAGCAAGTGGGAACTCTAGCTCTCCAACTGCTCAGATCAAAAATCTTCAGGGCTTCCTTCATTTGCTCTCTTCCTTCTCCCACTCCCCACATTCAATTTAGCATAAAATTTTGATGGTTATATTTTAAGAGTAAATTCAAAACCCATCAACATCTCACCACCTTCATTGCTGCTACCTTGATCCACGCCTCCATCATCACCTCTGTTCATTACCAAAAACACGTTTTACCTGTGTGCTCAATTTTCACTCTTGCTTCAAGGGTGTATTCTCAACAATAAAGCTAATTTGCTTCTCTTAAATCAGGTCACTTCTCTGATCAGAACTTCCTAATGGCTTCCCATATATTAATAAACTAAAGAAAACAAGAAAGTGATTTCAACTGTCCATAAGGCCCAATACAGTTGAATCTCTCCCTCCTCAACCATATTGGCTTCTTTGCTGTTCCTTATACATGCTGAATGCAGCCTAGTGAAGAAACTTTCAGCGGAATAGACACATATTAGACAGTTAGTGAATGCTTTTTGAGTGAATGAATGAAAGAAGTAAGAAAGAGATGTCAGAAAAGCCTTTAGAGTATTTTCTTTGTTCCTAGGCTACTTAGATGTTCTTGATTGGTAGTCTTTACTTTGGATATTTCTGATATTAGAGTGTACAGATAGAATTTTATGATACTTTCAATCAATATTTATTTAATGACTACCATACACCAGGGATTATATGTAATATCCCCCAGGAATACAAAGTCACATCCCATGTGCTTAGTTGGCTCAGGGACTAGTAAGATTATATCAGCCTTCTATTTGTTTCTTCTTCATACCCGATACATAAGTTAAGTGCTTGCTGTATACTTGATTATATGTCTAGCACAAACTTGTATAAAATAGAGGTGGAATTAGAAACTCATGGCTTAGTGTACCAAATCTTGTTTTTTGTCCCTCAGTGTGACATGTTTATCGAGATTTAAAACTGAGAGTTGGGGATGGGAGAGGGGTGTGCAAAAATAAGTATCTCCATTTTCTCTTGAAAAATCAGCATACCTGGCAATCATGGGCCTGCTTTGCAGCATTCTGTTGTAAATAAGTAGCAGCTGCCTACCTTAAAAGTGGGTTACCTGCTCCAGATTGTCAAAGAGGCTTACAACTCAAGAGGAAAGAAAGAAACATTATAAAATAGCAATTTTTCATTTGAATAGCCTTTTGTATTTTAGAAAGCTTCACATATTATATTTCATGGTATCCTAAAGATATTCTTTTGGAGCAAATTGTGTTTTCTCCAATTTTACGGCTAAAGGAGATAGTCTGAAAGAATTTAATAATTTGTTTCAATGACTCAGCTTGTAAGAAGCCATCATTATCATCTTCTTTATCACCATCATGTTACATTTATTGAATGCTTACTATGGGCCAAGCACTGTCTTAAGTTTCTTTTATATGTAGATGCATTTAATTTTACCAAAAACTCTGAAAAAGTCACTATTATTATTTTTATTTTCCAGTGAGAAAATGAGTGATTGATATGGGCAGTAACTTGTCCAAGTTTCAAAACAGGCAGCAATATAGCCAGAATTTAAACTCAGGTAGTCAAATATAGAATCCAATTTTTAACATCTGGGTTATAGTGCCAGGATCAACGAGGAGTAAAGTCTAGGTATGCCTAACTCCAAAGACACCATACTGCCCACTCATTATAAACCATGGCGGGCACAGAGTGACCTGCTGACACAAATGTGGACCCCCTTAAACACTAGTGGAGAAAGGAGGCCCATGGAGGCCACGGAGAAAAACCTTGTGTTCTTTTCCGGGCTGTGAATCCTCGTAGGGGCATTCTACTCATGCCTTCTTGGTGCCTTGCCCATGCAGTCTGCATTGGGAAGGTATTGCAGTATAGATAGATCAAAGTATCTTTTTATGGAAACTCAATCAATTAAAATGCATTTTTTCCCACTTCTGAATCGCTCCCTAGTGCCTATGACTATTCCTGGTACCCTGTAGATATCTGCTTAAAGAATGATATCTGTGCTGACTTGAAAATTTACTGACTTTTCCAAAATTTCCCTAAATTTCTTGATTTATTTTACCACATCAAATGCCACAAAAGAAAAAGTAGATGTCATAGTGCAAGTAAAGATGAAATCAGTGTTAGCTGACTATAGCTACTCATACCTCTGGGAAGAAATGATAGGCTTCAAGTCCTCCCTTGGAATGGGTGTGTCTGGTACCAGATACACTGTTAATGACATCTCTCAGACCATGGCTTAGCCATAGTGAGCCGTCATTTCTGGTATTCTGGAGGAAGTTATCAAAGTCTAACAGGTGTCAATACATCATTTTTGCAAGCTAGGTGGGTAACATACTAGCCCACTTGATATGACCTAATATTCATGTCTTCCACCTCTGATATACATTCAGCAGGGTATCTCTTCTGAGATTATCAGAAAGGTAGATTTTATTTTTAATTAGAATAATTCCTCCTAAAACTGAATGGAAGAAAGCAGTCTATTTTTGGCTCAATCTCTTTTCAGTGGTCCCCTTTTTGGCACCAGGGACTGGTTTCACAGAAGACAATTTTTCCACGGATTGGGAGGGATGGAGACTGATGGGGAGCAGCTGTAAATACAGATAAAGTTTCCTTCTCTTGCCCACCGCTCACCTCCTGCTGTGCAGCCCAGTTCCTAATAGGCCACAGCCCGGGGGTTGGGGATCACAGCTTTACAGTATTTAGGGATTAGGATTTTTAACATGTAACAAAACATTCTTCAAACTAGGTCACCCTAGCTGGCACTATTTTTTCTTTGGTTTATTGAATGCTTCTAACCAAATCATGGTCCAGAGGAGACCTGAAATCTAGTCCCTAAGACATTTTCTCTTCCTTTGTCTCCCTACCTCTGGTTACTTCAAATGGGAAATAGATAATCCTACGAATACTCTGTGAAAAATTCTCCAAAGCTTATAATTTGCTTTAACTCCAGCTCATCCTTCAAATTGAGAATGTTATAAATAAAACTTTAAAGACATAAAAAAAAATCTTCCCTACATCACTCAGTAAGTATTAGAATAAACAAATAAATGTTTATGAATGAGGATTCTTCAATCCTTCCGGGCATCTCTTGGGTCCACATTTCCACTGCTGGAAGCTGGAGATTCAGTAACAAAGTACCACAAATTGAGCGGCTTAAAAGAAACCCAGAAATTTATTCTTTCATGTTCTAGAGGCTAGAAGTCCAAAATCAAGTTGTCAGCAGGATCATGTTCTTTCTGAAGATTCTAGGAATAATATCCTTCCTTGCCTCATCCTAGCTTCCGGTGGCCCCCAGCAATTTGGGGCATTCCTTGGCTTATAGACCCATCACTCCAATTTCTGCTGCCCTCTTTATATGTTCTTCTTTCTTCCCTATATGTCTCTGTGTCTCTATATCAGAATCTCTGTCTCTTCTTCTTATAAAGATACCGGTCATTGGATTTAGGGTCCTCATGTTAACTTAATCACATCTGTAAAGACCCTATTTTCAGATAGAGTCATTTTTTGAGGTTCTGAGTGGATATGAATTCTGAAGAGACACTATTCAACCTCTTACAGATGGGTAGCAGGAAAGGGCACACTCTAAATTTAAGCCCGAAATGGAGATTAGGTAGACATATATTTAGTGTGAGGTTTTATGTTTATCTTATTTGGAGTTAGGCTGTGTTCATGGCTCTATTTGTGGTGTCAGAGACTGAAATTTCCTCCCTTGTCCTTGTTTTTGTCTCCCTTTGTGTTTTTGGGTTTTCCTAAAGAGTCCTTAAACAGAGTCGGAGGTTTGCCATTCTTTAGCTGTAGTCCTCCGTGATTATTTAGAAGCCCTACTGATGTGGTGGTAAGGTGTTAAGGCAGGAGCAGCATTCTGCCATTTGTGAGGAGGTTTCAGTCTTTCAGCAAGCCTGAGTTGGGTAATTCCCTTCCCCCATATAGAAGGCTAGAGGAGGCTGGAGTCCAGTATTTCCTTCCCCGTAGGTTGGTTAGGCTTTGATAAAATAATTCCCTTGAAGGCAGGCCTTAAGGAGAACAGAGACCTTTGGATGCATTTCAAAGTTATTATTTTTCTTCTCCCCTGAGGGAAGCAAAACAGGATTTTCTTCACAGTGAGAATTTGATAGGAGGGTTCCTGGAGGTAAACCTCACAAGTGTGGGGTCAGCCCTAGGACTGTTTACCTCAGAATTTTTTTCTCATCCTAGCCCATACTGAGCATCTGGCAATTCATCAGTTACAGTTTAAAATATTCCTATGGATAGTGGCTACACTATAGGCTTCTGTTCCTAGTAAGCTGTGATTTTCTGTATCTCTGTTTGTTTCTTCAGTTTTCAGGGTAGCAGTTTGCCCTATGACCTCAGTTCTCTGATGGATTTAAGAAGAGAATTCTTCCTTAGTTTATTCAGAGTTTTTTTCTTGTTTTCAGGATGAAAGTGACAACTTCCAACCTCTATGTGTTGGAACAGAAACCCCAGGGGTCTGAAATGGAGAGTATGATAATAATAGAAATGTGCTTTCACTGTGTTCCATATCTTCTAATCCTCATAATAAACCAGTGTCATGTTATTATCTATTATTCCAATTGTGGAACTCGAGGCTCTCATAGGTTGAGTAAATTGTTCAAGAGGTAGAACTGGCATTTGAAACCAAGTCACCACATCCAAATTTTTAACTACCCTGTTATCCCATGAGCACAAAAAGGCTCATATCTTGGCTTTACTAAGAGAACTAGGGTAAGTCTCCTGCCTTCACAAAGGTAGAAATTCAATATGCAATAACTTGCATGTAAAACTTATGTGTAACATGAATAGATCAAACGCACCATGAAGCATTTTGGTTACTGTCACCACATGAGCTATTTTCCATAAGCCATTGAGCTGACCATCCTGACCACTTGGCAGCACCATACTTTTCAAACCACAGCCCAGCTAGTGAAAGGGTATAAAGGTCGCTAACAAACAGATAACTCATTGTTTTCCATGTAGAGTCACATCATCAAAAAAAATTAAATCAATGCAACCAAACGAGCAGTGGTTCATTCATAGGAAAGCCCTATGCACTGATTTCAGAGACCTGGAGTCTTCCCCTGTTCAGCCACTGACATCTGGGCACAGCATACTGGCTGTACAACTCATCTGGGTCTCAGAGTCCACACTGGTGAAATGGCAGGTAATTTCCCAAGTTCTTCTCTAGTCTGAGATTCTAAGTATTGATTTGAAAAAAATAAAAGGATAGCTTGAGAAGAACAGGGAGGGGAGAGGGTGTCTTGAGGTTATTTGTATAGCACAATGTACAGTATGGAATTTTTTATAGTCATTAGAAAAATCAAGTGAAGCCAAGGCATTGATTAGAAAGGTTTGCCATCTATCACGTCTAAACCCAGCTCAGCAGTGTAGCCATGTGTTTCTTTCTTCACCTAATAGTGTTTCCTAAAGCATTTTACCACATTAGCAACAGCTGATACTTACCAGCTAAGAAGCAAAAACTCATGACCTACTCTATTCCAGTGTCCCCTAAAGTAATTATCTGTGGTCTTAGAAAAGATTGGTATCAAAATGGAGAATGCACATACTTTGACAATTGCAACCCCTTCCCTCTGATGCCTTGGTATATGGAAACCCAAGGATACTGGGAAAGACAGGCCTGACTGTATGCTAGTTGGGGAGCCTCTTGAGACAAAAAGGCTCTCTAGAGGGCCATTCCTTTCCTTCTTAAGCTCTATGATTAATAGAACCTATCTCAAGATTGAAACAGTCCTAAGTAAATTTGGTGAGCAATAAAAGACACTAATCTTCATGGCTCTTTCTCATAAGAAAACTTGATAGCAAATGATTGAGTACCTTGAATTGTTGACCTAAGCTGTATATCCAGGCATGGTGATTCTCTTAACCCAGCCATTTGGTATTATGGACACACTTTGTCATTACTCTCAGTACATATAAATTTTGAATAAAGTACCATCATAAAGAGAATAGAAACATGGGAAAAAGCCAGTGTGGTGTAACCAAGGGAGAGGGTATTTTCCTTGTCACTGCTTCATTTTGTGAGAGGCACAGTCACTGTAGCAGAGGTATGAGCACAGCAACAATGGCCTGCTCCTGTCTGCTTTACAGTGATGCTCGTGGCAATGAGAGGACTTTCCACTTTTACCCCCAGTGGGTCCTGCTTGGTTCTCACTTGGTACCACCATAGTGAACTCCTTGTCACCGGCCACAGTTCTTTGGTTTAGATGCACAGGGTTTTCCACAGAGGTAGTGGGGCAAGCTGAGACTCCTGTTCTGAAGTAACCAGCTCCTGGTGGGGATTTTAGGAGCATTGAGTATCCAGATAGAACTACTATTTCTGCTCAAAAGAGATGCCTGATCAATACCAATTTGAATGAGCATGCATCCTTGGGGAGTAAAATTGACTTGGAGAAAAAAAAAGGGATATCTTGCAATGGCCTGATAGAGGCACTGAGTTATGTTAGTTGGCAATTAAAAAATATGTGATTTAATTCATACCCCGGACCAATAAAGTGGGACATGTCAGTTATATTGTTGACCATTAGTTCTTTAAACCTCGTTGTCATGAAGCATAAGAGCCCAATGTTTATATGACTAATTATATTAAATGTAGAGAGTAAAAGGATGGATTCTGAAGCCAGAATACCTGGGTTGGGTTCAAATGCCAGTTTTATCATTTACTAGCTTTATGACCTTGGCCATATATTAAATCTCCTATCTCTCTGTTCCCTCATCCGAAAAATGTGAATAAATAATAGTCTCCATTTCATAGACTTGTTGTGAGCATTAAACAAGCTAATGAAAAGTACTTAAAACCATGCTTAGAACATTAAAAAGTCTCGAATAACTGGTTGTATCATTATGCATGTGCATCTTTCATAAACCAAAATATATTTTTTAAAGTATAATTACACCATAGAATTGCCATTGTACATTAATGCACCTCTAAATCTGTCATCAATGGAGAAACATTGGCCAGTTGAGATTGCATTCCTGCTTAATGAGAAAGCCATACTCCACTGGATAAATCCATTATTTTACTGGGAAAGTAACTGATGGCTGTGGCCTGGGTCAGCTAGCGTCTGAAGTCCGTGCCATCTTGGTTCTCGGGAGGCAGAAAGGGGCATTTATTTCCCGCTGCCCTGTGCCCAGCATCTGTTAATTGAGAGAGAGGCAGAGGTATGAGATACATAACTCAGTGTTGAGTGCAGACGAGAGACATTCCCCAGAGAAGTTTTAAAAACCTATTTTCTTTGGAGTCAGGCCTTCTCAACCTGACTTCATTTTTCCAGCTGCATCTAAATGGGTGTGTTTATCTTCAGACCTTTCCCCCTTCCCTTGGAGTAGCAGTCAGGCCAGAGCTCACATTCTTCACTCTGTCTTGCATAGAGGTGTTTGGGGAGGATTGCTTTTCTTTTGCTCTTTACTGAATCCATTTTTTTCTTTTTTTCATGATGAGTTATTTTCCCAAGGCTTCTTCAGAGACGGCAAATTGAGTTAAATTTTAGGAGCTTTAGTGATGTACTTGCAAAGAGGTAACAAGATGTGTAGAGCTGAATTTCCAGGCTTTATCTAGTGAACAGCAGCACCCAACAATCAACTCCAGCAAGACACTAACATTTGTTCTGACATCAAACTAGGAAAACCATCAGAACTATCTATAGAGGAAATATACTGTCATCTGAATATAAAAATCAACAGTTATTTTCATGCTGTTGAGTTTCTGAGCTCTTTCTTTAGCAATAAGGAAATATCAAAATCATGAAAAGAGAGTAAATATTGTGATAAGATAAATGGTAATTCCCTAATGAAAAGCATTTCATAATCACTCCTTTTTCTTTATAAACCAAAACAAGAAAGATAATATTTTAGGACTTTTTTTTAAAGTCTTTGTTAAAAGGCCAATTTTGTGTAAATGGCTGTTAATATGAGCTTTTATCATGCAAAATCCCAAGGTTCCTTTGGTCCATTATCTACAAGTTAGAAATAAAAATCACATGTCATTGAAACCGAACATCTGTTTTTAGGGAACTGCCCTGTAATTCCAGGATTTCTATTGCCTTGTATTTTAAACAGTCTTAAAATCCTTTGTATGACATAACATTTATTCATTCATTTTTTGAATGTTCCTTGACTGCTTATTATGTACTCCTACTCAGTGTCCTAATTGGATTTGGAGAAGCACATGTTACTGACCCTCAAAGAGTTTAGGGACTGGAGGGAAAAAACATTTCTTATGACACTTTTTACTTAAATATTTAATCGTCTCTGTCATATCATTAATACTGGTTGAGGTTAAGGCTAATACACCATTCTTTATGTTCTCCCTAGTACCTGATATAGTGCTTACGAATATCAGATGCTCAAAACATGTTGATTAGCACAGTGTTATAGAAATGAGTCTATCTGACAACTGTCTCCTTCTTTGAAGAGATGTGTAAGAATACAGCAATAATACATAGATTGTGATGAAAGGCCAGTTTTTTATCTGTGTCCCAATTTCTCTGACATTGTATTCAGGTGTTCAGTGGAGACAATGTTCCCTTGCTCCAGAATAATACTACAGCAGATCCCATGACTTTGTCTTATCACTCTTAGATTCTGTTGACACTTTAAGTCATGGAGTCTCAAAGCAGTAGTTAGACTGTCCCATCGAGAGTGAGAATTAAAGTTTGGACTCGACATAGCTTTAGACATTTCCTTCCCCAGCCTAGAACAGAGTCAGTGTGAATCAGGGGCCACAGGTGTCACCTCCATCCTCCTTTTCCTGCTCACCCCTTGCCTTCCTTCTGAGTTACTGTATTTCTCCCCTAAGTGTGTCTGCAGTGAGGGGGCAGGGGAGAGGTAAGGGTGCCCAGCTTACCTGGCCATGCTTCTTCCTCGCTGGGCCCTGCAGATGAGCAGGGCTGTGGGATCGTTGGCAGTTCCCAGCAAGGTTGCTCAGCTGCAGCGCTCCTTGTTCAGTCCCCAGCTGCTGTGACATGCCTCCTTCCTGCTTCCTGCTGCATCTCCTTTGCCTCATTGTGATGGCTATTTGCAAGTGTCAACTGGACTGGACTGAGGGATGCCTAGATGGCTAGTGAAGCATTGTTCCTGGGTGTGTCTGTGAGGGTGTTTCCAGAGGATGGTGACATGTGAGTCAGTGGACTGAGAGAAGAAGACCCGCCCTCCGTGTGGGAGGCCGCCATCCAATCAGCTCAGCTGTGGGTGGCCACCATCCAATCAGCTGCAGACACAGCTGGAGGAAAGCCAGCGAAAGAAGGGGAATGCTCAGCTTGCTTGCTTTTCTTTTATTGCCCTCCCTCTCTCTCTTCCCCCGCCCCTCGAGTCCTCCTCTTCTGCCCTCGGACATCAGACTCCGGGTTCTTTGGTCTTTGTACCCTGGAACTTGCACCAGTGATCTCCCAGAGGCTTTCAGGCCTTTGGCCTCAGACTCGGGATTGCACTGTAGGCTTCCCTGGTTTTGAGGTTTTCGGACTTTTCCTACACATATATGAAAATATATATGATATATTATATATATATGAAATAGGATATATGTATGTGTCCTGTTGGTCCTGTCTTTCTGGAGAACCCTGGCTAACACACTCTTCAAGCAGTCTATGGATAAGATCCAAGAAGATTCTATTTTGGGTCTCTCAGAAGTGGGGCCCTCATCTGACTTTAAGTGATCAAGAACCACTTTGACATTTCTCCCTTGACAGACTCCCAGAGGGCAGGAGCCCCAGGACCAAGTGCCACCCTGCATGGGCTTCCCAACCTTGTGAATCTAGGTGCCCTTGAGTTTCCAAGTGGGAGTCAGACCTGGTCCACAGTGTGGGGTAGCTGTCTCATAAGACCTGCCCTATGACTTCTGTGTCTTCTCAAGGAGGGAAAATATATTTTTGGAGCTTTCCTAGTGTTCCTTTTAAAATTTCCCTTCCCCGCCACCACACGCCTGTACACACATGCACACACACATAAACCTTGGGGTTGTAAAGTAGCAAAGCTCCCCCTGGCAACAAAGGGAAGGAGCTCACAAAACATTAATAATTCTCTCCAAAGAATGTCTTTCTCCTAACTTCCAAATCCTTTTTATATCCTTTATCACTCTGAAGGGTCCAGGCATGTGGGACAGTTTCTTTCGCACAATCATTTTCTTTCCAAAATAGCTTAACACTATGCCTCAGGCCAAGCTGAAGCAGAAGGTCCAGACCTAAGATCCCAGTTGTGGAACCAGCACAGAAGTCATCCAGTTTGCCTCCTCTCGGAGTTACTGGATGTGCAGTGAACAGTTTGGCCTTGTATGTCTGTAAGGAAGAATTATGCAAATGACATTTATTGCTTGCAGCATGCTCTCGTGTGACAACAGAGAGTAATATCAGTCAGTTTTTCAGGCCCCCTGAAAACAGTGACTATAAAAATTGTTTTGGGCTTAATGACAGCACCGTGTGGAGGATGCCATGGCATTGCTTGTCTGCAGGGCCTGGAGGGGAAGAAGCATGGATGGGTAAGCTGGATGCCCTTAGCTCTCTCCTGCCCCCTTAATGTAGATGCACACTTAGAGGAGAAAAACAGCAACTCACAAGGAAGGCAAGAGGTGAGCAGGGAAAGGAGGATGGAGGTGACGCCTGTGGCCCCTGATTCAGACTGACTCTGTTCTGAGCTGGGGAAGGAAGTGTCTAAAGCTATGTCAAGTCCAAGCTTTAATTTTTACCCTTGATGGGACAGTCTAACTACTGCTTTGAGACTCCATGACTTAAAGTGTCAACAGAATCTAAGAGTGATGAGACAAAGTCAGGGAATCTCCTGAAGTTTTATTCTGAAGCAGGGGAAGTTTGCCTCTGACAAATGCAAGCAGCCCCTTTTATTCATAGGCTGAGAATCTTTGATCTAGCATAAGGGTAGGCAGATGTGATACATCACCAGTATTTTTAAATAAAGTTTTGTTGGAACACAGACATGCTCGTTAGTTTATGTATTGTCTATGAATTTTTTAGGCTACAACGTCAGGGTTGAGCAGTTGTAATACAGACTATTTGGCCAGCAAAGTCTAAAATATCTCCTATCCAACCCTGCACAGAAAACATTTGTGACCTCTGATTTAGAAGGACTCCAAAGTAGGTTATTATATTAAATACACAGAAGGAACATTCATGCAAATGGTCCTTCCTCTAGATGCTAAAATAGGGAAAACAACCTTCTCCCTTTTAGCTGCCTTGTCTTGCTGGAAAACAGTGAGTCTTGCTGTTGTTTCTGCCCTGGAATTTATTTCACTTGATTTTCCTTGGGCTGCAGTGTTTCTGGATTAATTTGAGTTGGGAATATTTTTTCTTGAAACTGTGAATGTATTTTCTATTTATTCATTCATTTAGCAAGTGTGGTTTGAGTATGGGTCTCAAGGCAGTTACCGGGCTAAGTGCTAGGGATACAACATGAAACAGCTCAGCCCTGACCTCAAGTTGCTTAGGGTCTAGGGGAGAGGCTGGTTAGTAACTGAGCAGTTACAGAGCCCTGCAGTGATAAACAGCGCAGAGTCAAGCACAGGGCACTAGGAAGCTGAAAAAGAAGCACCTGATGCTGTCTTGTGACAGTGCATTGGGGCCACCAGAGAAGGACCTCCAGAAGAAACAGTGCCAACAATGAGACCTGATGGCTGGTTAGAAGTTGGGCAACCACTTTTGCGTAGTAAAACAAAAGCTATTTTCAGGCAGGAGCAAAAAGCTCAAAGACCTGGAGGACGGCATTCCACAGTGAATTTGAGAACCCACAGAATAGTTGATGGAACCCATAGAAAATGACAACACTTACGTGCCATCCTGGAGCAAATAAAAGAGGCTATTTGTAGCTGAAGCCACCATCCTGGATATCCTGCCAACCCAGGCTATGAGACTAGGCTGAATCAGCGTTTCAGCACATCTATAACCATCCTGTCAGATCACGAAAGGCCCTGTAAGCCGTGCTGACTGATTTCAATTATTAGGAGAAAAATGCAGACTCACTGAAGGGTTTTACTCCAAGTTTCATGATTTGTTTTATGTTTGTTTAGTCTGAGATTATAGCAGGGGCATTCAAGCCATTGGTACATTTGGCTATAGAAGGATAATCCACTAACAAGGAAATATTTTCAAAAGTGTTTAGCATATTAGGAGGGTCTCTGTGTGTTTTGCCAATCTCATTTAATCCTCACTGCACTGCCTCCTTAGAAATAAAAGGAAATGGAAGAATATTTATTGTTGACTATGTGCTTTCCACTTTGAAGAACATTATCGTATTAAACTTCACTGCAACCCAGCCAAGCAGATGGTATTATTCCAATGTTCAGAGGTGAGACAGGAAATTCAGAGTTTAAATAATTTTTTCAGAGTAACAAAGTTAGAAAGTAGCGGAACCAGGATCCCCGGGCTTGATTACAGATGCACATGCACTGCATTACTTTTCTGGGAAGGGAAGCAGCACTATTAAGGTGCACTGGTAAGAACAAAACACTTTACATTCAGGGAATGGTGAGCAGCTTGTTTTCACTTTAGATGATTATTTTCCACAGTATAGACTAGGTATTAGTGGATGTATTATGAGACGGCTGTATTTCATCTTCAAACAAATTTAGAAAACGAGGGTCGAACAAATTTATCTTTAAAATTTTTTTTTTTTAAATTCAGGACCTCTCTAAGGATCCTAATCCATTGATTGAGTCTCTAAGACATGAAGTGTATGGTGTTCCAAAAACCTTGATCACAAAGTACTAGTGTAGCACGAGACACAGCACTGGTCCTCTAGGAGCATTTGGAGGAAGAGCTGCTCATGGCAGAGACCAATTCAGGCCAACAAGGAGGTTCTACTTGACATAGTCACTCAGAGACACTCCTTTTGTTTTTAGGTCATCACTCTCTCTTAGGTCATCAGAGACCCCTTCATTTCAACACTCACTAGAAAAGAGTAAGAGCTGCACAGGGGAGGATTTTATATACTAGGTCTATGAGGTGGCTCCCATAACTTACACTCACGTTCTCATACCAGGACTCAGTCCTGTGGCCACATGTAATTGCAGGGAGGCTGACAACTGTGGCCTACCTGTGTACCCAGGGAGGAGAGGTGCACTTAGATATTGTGCAGTTCTAGCAATCTCTGCAGCATGAAAAGGAGGGAGGAGAGTGAGTCTTGTCATAGGGACCAAAGAAAGGTGAACATTTCAAGCTGCATAAGTTTTATTCTACTATGTTCAAATAGCATAATTTCTTCAATGAGGGTGACATTTAACACTTCAGTTATCACCGGTGACTTCAATAAAAGGAGTTTCATTATAGTGGTCAAGAGAATAGCGCTGAGGATTAAGGAGTGAATGAGAGAAGACGTGGAGAGAGCAAGCATAAATCACTTTTAAAAAATTGGTATTGAAGTAAGGGAAATCAATGGAGGAACAGCTTGATGAGTCAGCAGAAAAGTATTTTCTTTCTTTTTAAGGGTGCGATGAGCATATTTATAAGGGTGAGAGGAAAGATAAAGCAGATATGGAGAAGTTCAAGTGCAGAAGAAAGGTAAAATTTGTAGAGTGAATTTTTTAAGGGCGATGCTATCTAATTTCTAGATCAAGGAGTCAGCTTTTAAAGGAGAAAGACAACTTTTTTAAAGACTTTTCAGAGCGCATACATAAATGAATATTGAAAAGGATGAGAGAGTAGTCAATGTTTCCCAGATAAATTTATTCGATGTTGGAGAGAAAGGAGAGGGAAAATGGGAAGATTCAATCTTGAACTCTATGTTCTTGGACCTAACAGGTTCAAGTTCTGTGAGAGGAACTGGGGAGAAATGACAAAATTTAGGAATATCTGGAAGATCCTCCCTGTGGAAAAATGGGGAAGAAAATAAACTTTGAAAACGTCCAAAAAGCAGGGGATTTTGTAAAAGTTAGAAATAATCCTTTTGTAATGACATGAAGAATTATGCTGTTTCTTCCAGATTCTGGGACCAGAATAGGACATAGGTTAGGGGGATGGGAATAGACACTAGGAAGAAAAAGGGGGAAGGTGAAGGAAGAATTAAAAGGGCAGCAAGTTCTGAAGACGTTTGGCCCTGAGGAAAGGGATTGAAGGATTGAGGTGGAGATATTGAGGCCAGATAGAACTGATGATTTCACTCTTGGTACATTTAAGAGCAGAGTTGCTCCAACTATGAACGGAGAATTCCTGCATCAGAATGACCTCGGCATTTGTTAGAAATGTAGTTGTCAGTCTGAGGGAAGAGCTTTGAAGTCTTCCTGTCTTGCCAGGAAGCTCTGAGGAGACTCTTAGGCACTGACATGAAGAAGTGTCTGTTGGAAACTACGGTCAGGACTGGGCGAGAGTTTGACGGGAAGGGGAACAGGATTCACGGTCACAGCCCTTTCTCCCTGTGCAGCCTTGCGCTGCTGCTCCTCTCCTGTTTATACACTTCTCTAGTTGTTAGAAATAGCTGCATGCTCTTCCCGCACACAAAGGCCCAGGTCTATCGAAAATAGGTTCCTAAGAGTAGACTTCTTGACTTAAATTTAAGCAATTAAATTTTTCCTTCATTTCTAAAATTGCCCAGAAGCAAAGCTTAGATTTAGAGGAGCAGAAAGATACTACAAAAAAAGTGAAATGGAATGAATGACGATCAAATTGCCTATGAAGCAGTGTTCTGAGGGCAGCGCAGTATGACAGTTGAACAGGAATTCATTTCAGTGCCCTTTGCTAGACTGGGAGAGAAATTAAAAAAAAAAAAATTGCCTACTGTTTTGGAGTTCATCATGGTACCCTTTCAAAAGAAGAGGGAAACACCAGGCATATGTAATCAAACTGAATGTAGTTTAGTTCAGGACTGGAAAACTTCAAATTGCTCCCTATTTATCATTGATCCATCTAGTCTCTCATTCTCATTTGAGAACTTTGTAGATGGCCAAATAACATGCTTTATGATTTGGACACAAATTGGCACAAAGTAAAATCCCTGTGCTTGAGGAAGTCCTAATATCCTGGGACGGAGGAGGCAAGCAAGTGCTTGACAACATGGTGTGAACCACGATTGTTGTGGTGCACTCAGAGTGCAGAGGGCTCAGAGGAGAGGGGCACCATGTCCTGGGGAAGTCATCAAAGGTGAAGACCACGAGTTTGGACTTAAAATATGCATCGATGTTCACTAGGTGTCCCATGCTGTTCAGAAAACAAAATGAATATTTAAGAACATAGTTTAGGTAATATATTTGTGCCATTTGTGTAAGGATGATTTTTTATTTTATTACTATTATACCTTCCCTTTATCAGAATTTACTGGAGAAGAGCAAGACTATGATGAAGCAAAACAGTTTGCTTTTCTTTGCCCAATACGGTAGAAAGTAAGCTGGAGCATTCAAATTAGCCTTCCAGCCACACAACAAAATAATTAGGAACCTTGGTAATGAATTTATGAAGCACCTGGAACCTTGAAAGAGGGCTCCATAAATGAGAGCAGGCTGCACAAATTAGGTGCAAGTGGAAAGGACTCCAGAGTAGGATATAAAGGAGTAAATAAAGCATATGGTGATTGGCTAAAAAACTTTGTGGATATAGGTCTCCCTCACTTAGAGGGCAGGAAGTCCCACACAGGACTAAAGGGAAAACTAGGAAATAAATGACAAGAAAAAAAAAAAAAAAGACTAAAGTTATGTTAACAGTATAATAACCAGAAAATGATTCTAATGTGCTTTATGAGTGAAATCGGAGATGCGATATCAGAGCCCTCGTGCTTCCCCCAAAGAGGTGATCAGAATAGCTTCCCCAAGCCAGCCAGGATGTTGGGGCCTGGATGTTCTGAACTGACTACGTATATAAGATCACCTTGGACCTCTGTTCTGCGAATCTGGTGTCCCAAGGAGGGAGGCCTTCTTAAATGATTGCTCTCAAATTCACGGGACTTGAACAGGAAGAAATTTTTCTTGGCATCTTCTAATATTTTCTCACTTTCTGGCAGATTTTTCCACTAAAAGAACAGAAAGCAGAGGGAGCAAAGAAAGTCTCACAGGCATTTTGATTTTACAGATGCCTACTTATACACGACCTCGGAGGCAAAAAGCTTCCAGCACGGCAGCTACAGGTATGGGATACATTTCAGTTAAATTATTTTCCCTGGAAAAAGGAAGCTTTATATCTGACCCCTAACCTCTACGTGTGTGTGTGTGTGTGTGTGTGTGTGTGTGTGTGTGTGTGTTTAATTGTAAGTTTTCTCTAAAATTGCTCATTAAATATTTGCTGAATGAAAAACAAACATTTGGCCATTCTGTATGCTGCGTAAGGGTATTTCAGAGAAGGAATGCATGGATATACTGTAGCTACTGAAAGTATATACATACACAAAGAGTTCAACGGCTTATTTTTTCCGCTTCAGTTTTAAAAACTATCTTAAGCATCCAAACACAGAGCCTCGCTGCCCCCATGAGAACCTTGAGGGCTAAATAAAACATCCTACTCCAAGAACTGAGGCACCGTGGGCCCAATAGCACTTTGACAGAGTGGCTGGTAGTTATGCAACTTGATTCCTACCGGCATTAGGAGAACAATTTGCAGAAATGCAAGGGATAAATCTCAGGCAGCACTGAGGTATTTGAGTCTGCGCAGCAGTAGCAGAACCCCAAGCTCTGGAGCAGTAAATGTGGGTGCTCTGTGATGGATGGTACCAATTAGCTCCGAAAGTTACTGGACTCTTAGATTGGGATCTAGTGGTGCTTTTTATTTCCCTGTGTGTTTCAGACCACTTCCTATACCAAGGCCACAAGTGGGATAATTATGGAAATGATACAGTTTGAGAGCTGGAAGCAATCCTGGAAATAACATGAGCATAGGTCTTTACTTCACAGATAGGTAGCTATTAACCAGCATCCAGAAAGAACTGCTCCCCAGATCTGTTTACAGCCAAGCTGGGGTTAGAGCACATGTGTACATATACTCTGTCCAGGCCTGTGTCTACTGGGTCACCCTTCTTACCTTAGCATGGCTTTTGTTCACCAAAGTTTAGACATCTAAATTCCAGTACCTGGCCTTTCAAGGTCTGCTGAAACCTGCCTGTGTCTCTAGCATTATTTTTTCTTGTTCTCTCTTCCCACTTTCTTCCCCTTCTTTCACTATGACTTTCAACTCTAGCCACTTCCAACCTCCCACTGTTCCCTAATACCCGACGATGTTCTGTGCTTTCACTGAGGGTTGCTCATATCTGCGACACATGCTGAATGATTTTCTGTTCACCTACCAGTACTCAGAGGACATCTTACCTTCTCCATGAAGCCTCATCTGTGTCCTGAGTCAGGGCAAGGTGCTTCCTCCCAGCCTGGTCAATGTACTTCTCAAAGCATTTATTCAGTAGCCACAGTTGGCATGAATTTTTTTTTTAAATCATTAGTCTTAATTCTTAAAGACTAAGACCTTGTGTCATTCATTTTTGTACTCTCTTCCCAGTGCTTCCTTCCCACAGTATTTGGCATGGCCTGGAAACAGGGCAAAATCTTAATAAATGGTAAAAGAAGGAAGAAATGGATCAAAGCCCAGATCTACCACTTACTAGCTAGAGTGTGGCAGTTCACAGCTTACATAACTTCTTTGTGTCTCAGTCCCCTTTTCTGTCAATTGACACTAATCATAGGATCTAACTCTTAGGGATTTTATAAAGATTAAATGAGTTTATATTCACTTAGAACAGACATTTAGTAAGTACTACATCAAAGAATGAATTTTCTTCTCCCTTTCTTACCCCTTTTCCTTCCTCTTACAACAGTTATTATGACTAAGTTTAATAAGTCAAGGCTTTATTGGAAGAGGGAGAAACCAAGGAAATGCAAGACAGAATAATCAGGAAAAAATACAACAAATATTTTGTATTGACGATTAGGAGGCATGTTTGTGGTTAAGAGTGCAGAACCAGATATTTATTAAATATCTACAATGTGGTAATTTCTGGACTAGCCCTTTTACATATATTATCTTCAGTGCAGTGTAGACCCTGAGAAAATAGACATTATTAACCACATTTCACAAATTACAAAACATGTTCAGAGGAGAAATTTGCCCAAGCTTGCATAGATGGCAAAGTTTACAGCTGAGATTTATTATCTGGTAAATGGTTAAGGTGTCAGATCCATGAGTTCAAGGCAGTGCCCACCACCCACCACTGTGTGATTGTGGGCATCTACTTGACTTTTAGATCTCTGTTTCCTCATCTCTAAGTGGGTGCAATAAAAATATAGTACACATACCAAAGACTTGCTAGAGGACTATATGAATTTACATATGTCAAATCCTAAGGATAGAGCCTAGCATACATGGTTGTTCCTGCTCCAGTAGAACTAGGCACCACTGGCCAAAATTCTCATTTGATAAAATTACTGAGAATTCCTGAGAAGGTGCCTGTTCATATTTCTTCTATCTAAAGGGATGGATATATATATATAAAAAACCTATACATAATAAAAATAAAAAAGAAAGTAAACTGATATTTGCTCCCTGGACTTAAATCAATACTCAAAACTATCCCTTCTGAAAAAGCTGCTTCAGTCAGATTAGCTAAATTTGTGCTTGCATGAATGATTCTCAGCTCCAACATTAAATAGAAATGCATGTTTTGGGGGTATGCCATCACTTCTTGGCCTTGGAAAAGTCATTCTGGTTTAAATGGGACTCTACTTCTCCTTGATGGATGGGAGAAGGCATTTGGAATGAACAAGTAAAGGCTTTTTGTCCTTATAACCATGTCCATTTAATTTGCTAGATAGAATACACAATTGCAGATAGAAGGTCATGTTCTGCATCCAGAAAACAGTACCTTTCATGAGTCTACTAGATGGCCAGCATCCAACAATGACCAAGGTCTAGGCCAAGTTTTCATTATGAATATAGAGCAGGAACTGTTGAGAATGACTTTTGCCAGGGTTCAGCTCACCTGGCTCCACAGACCAGCAGAGGCAGGAGAAAGCATAGGAGAACACAATGCCAATATGCATACAGTTCTCTCTCTAGCACACAATTCAACCAAGTCAGAAGAACAGCTTCCAGGGCAAAGTATTTCCATCCCTACCACCACCTCACTGCACTTGATCCATTACAAATGCAAAACACTAAACCACTTTATAAAGGATGACATAATTGCTTTTAGTTAGTGCTTATTAAAAGCTTCTGCTTGGAACAACTTGAGCAACAAAATAAATAACTATAGTATTGGATTATAACCCAAAGAATTAAATATCCATGAATTCATATTGATATAAATTAAGTAAATAAATAAATTAGGGAGAAGCAACAACTCTTCCTCAAAGGAGAATTTCAATTAATAACTTTGAAAGGATTTAAGGAATTAGAAAACCATCATTAGAACGCCATAGTCATAACTTCCATAGACAAGAATCACCAATGCATGCTGAAATTAACGGACAAAAGTTTAAGCAGAAACAGGGAGGTTTGCATAGGGTCAAAGTACCTCCTCCAAAACTTTTAGTAATTACAAAGGAAAGGAGAAAGTTTTCAGTGGAGAATCCCAGGAAACATCATTTTAATCAAGTAATCAAGATTACCCTCACTGATAATACATATCAATATTGTTAACTACTTGTTATAAGTCACCGAGAAGGGCACCCCCTCCACAGTCTCCATTCCAATATTGCGTAACCTCAATCAAATCACAAGAAAACATCGGACAAACTCAAATCAAGGGGCATGCTACAAAATAACTGATCAGTACTTGCCAAAGTGTCAAGGTCATGAAAGAGGAGGAAAGACTGAGGACCTCTCACAGATTGCAGGGAATGTGACAATTAACTACAGTGTTGCATCTAGGATTGGATCCTGGAACACAAAGAGAATAATAGTGGGAAAACCAGTGAAATCCAAATCAGTTCTGTACTTCAGTTAATAGTATTGGCCCAAGTTAATTTCCTAGTTTTGACAAAAGCGTTATGGCTATGTAAGATGTTTACATAGGGGAATGGAATGAAGGATAAACAGGAATTCCGTACACTATTATTTTTGAAACTCTCCTATAAGTCTGAAATGATTTAAAAATAAACTTTTAAAATGAAAGATTTCTAGGAGGTATCACTTTTTGTTTGTTAGGTAATGTGCTTTCTTTCTCTTTGTTTGATGGACTGAATGTTAGAGAGCCCATAGTCTTATTGCTGGACAACCTGCTGCTGGAAAGACAGTTTCTTGCCCTGCAAGGAACCATGTTGAAACCCAAAGCTGAGTGGGAAGAGAGGGTCTTGTTTTCCACTGTCCTACCCTAGCAAAGGTTGCTTTCTGTATGGGGCAAAGTGTGCTTTAGTGTTTTAGTCAAATGATTCATGAAAGTTGAATGCCAGGTCAGCGACCCTCTGCTTAGGATGTCTAAATTATTCCCTAATACTCTTATGAAAGATGTCAGCGAAATTAATATTGGAGCCATGGATATATGGGGGTGGGCTACAGAACACTACTGTTAAAAGTAGGGCTCGTGTTGAGTAATAAAAGAGAAAAGACTTACTGAGCTGCTAGGAGTTGTATCCATTTAAAGAGGTCCCTGGGAGCCTGAGTGAGAGTTTGATTCAGCATTTCCTAGAGAAATTCAGCTGAGCATTAATACTGCAAGATGTCTTTGGAGAAGGGTTCCATTATAAATAAGTTTGGGAAACCCCTATATATTTCATTTCTTCTGCAAGGTCAGAAATCCTGCTGGTAATTGCTAATCTTGCTGCTAAGAAAGACAAACAAACGAACCAAAACTGTTTAAGTTTGCTTAAACTACTAATTCCTAAACACTTGACAGAAAAAGAAATTTTTCATATTCTACCTATGAGCATTGTGAGGGGCAAATATTCTACAAAGTTTAGAGAAGGCCATCCTGTCAGATACGTTTTCTCTAACAGTTCCATGCAGGCAAAAAAGCAGAATTGGAAATGAGAGGGTTGGTAGTGAGGAGTATATAGTCCATTCCTCTTTCTACACCTTTGAATTAAAAAAAAAAAGTACAGATTTTAATATCCTGTGGGGAAGGAAAATATAGGTCAAATACAGAGGAGGAAATGAAATGAAATTTATGGTCTTGGAGCATAAATATACATTAGGAATCTAACTTTTTTTGTGTAGTAACTAGTAGGAATTTTAATCCCCCTAGCATTCTAGAGTCACAAATTGGGATAGTCATAGTGCAGTTTAGTACATAGGAACCATGTGTAGGTAGGAATATTTTATTAAGTTAACTAACCTGAATTAATAGCACTTCCCCCAATCTCTTGGGTTAAATTGTACCAACTTTCATTTTTCTGAACACCGTCATCATTGCTATTTTATCTTACTTCTCTCTTCCTTACTCAAAAGAACACATAAAAAATGTGAACTTAATATATTTGATACATAGAGAGGGACCTAAACATGGACATATATTCCACATACATGTTTGAGCACATTGCTTAAGGTTAAAAGCAGGATATTTTATTATAAAAAAAATAGTGTGCATCTAAGCTTGACTACAGAGAAATTTTATTCTCTTTATTTCTAATCATTCTCAAGTGGTGAAAATATGACTATTTTTGATCTTAATGAAAATCTCCCAGTTTTCCATTATTTTAGAGTTTTAAAGTTCACCTATTTAGAAAGGAAACACATAAAAGTTATTAATAATGTGAATTACATTGTCATGGCAACAATTTTTTCTAGGTACTCTGCTCTTATGCAACCATTAACCCCTAGTGTCTATTTATCATTCAAGACAACTCATGTTTGGAAGGAAAAAAATTGCTTGTCATCCAAAAGGACAAGACCCTCTGTGTAAATTCAAATTATTGCACAAGATGAAAATAGCTTTTCAGTCCTAAAATGATTAGAATTTGCATTTTTCATATTTTCTTCTTGGTTGTTTTTTACTCTTCAGGGATATGAATCACTGAGATCGAAATTCACATCCTGGTTGAAGGATTAATTTAAGATTTGTGACAGGGACAGTTTGTTGTACACTAAAATTTGTGCTCCTATTTCCATAGTTTTTGCTGAAAAGTGGCCACACTGTTAGGAACCTTTCCCAGGCTGCCTTGCATTGAGGTGGGACCAAGTGCTTGGATGTTTCTATGGGATATGAAAGGGCATGCTGAATATCATTTCTGTGCCTCCCTCATCCTCCTTGTCCTTCATGTAGGAGGATGCGAAGAGCATTGAGGCCTCAGGGGACAGAAAAGAAGGTACGGAATGGAATGAACTTGCATACTCAAAGCATCGCCAGAAGGACAGCCCCCACTGACTCAGAACACTTGCCTATGTGTATTATATAAGAGACAAATAAACCTCTATTGGCCTAAGCCTCTGAAATTTTGGTCTGTTTTTTAAAATAGCAACTATTATAACCCCACCTAATACGTGAAACCTCACTAGTTAATTGGTCCAAGAATATATTAAATACATTAAGAAATATTAGTCATGGTTGCATATAAAGAAAGAGACAAATAGGTTTTATTACACATGGTAGATGAACAAAACCGAAGAATGACCCTTCTTCTCTGTCATTTGTAGGATGTGGGCTTCTAATGCTCAGGCAGATTTGGATCCAGCGATTTCAGTTTTGGGGTAACAAATTAATTACATTAGTTAAGGTTTTGGTCCCAAAGCAAGTCTCATCAATTAGAATCTACACACAGTTAATTTTACTTTTCCTGCAATATTCCTTGTTAAGGGGACAAAACCATGACTTATAAAAAGAAATAACATAGTGCACATAATTTCCAATAAAATTTCTTGATCCCAAGATCAGGAATTTACATTCGTTTTAGGAAACCCAGCCCATTTTTCATTCTTTTTGCGTGCTTATTACTTTGCAACTAGCATCTGTCCTGTTTATCAGATCACCTTATCTAGATCCTTCCTGACACTGAATATGATCTTGAAGAGGTCAGGAAAGGGTTGAAGAAAAAAACTATGTGGCATAATGTAAGAAAATTTTCACAAATCTGACCCTAGTTGTAGTTAGCACCTCTCTTTAGGAAGTACCACTGATGGGGCACATGAATGGGGTACTGGAACTAGGGGTTCTGATTCACCTGCCACAATTCTCATGATGTTGTATCCATGGTGGGCACCCATTATCTTCATTTTGTGGGATACAAAGCAAAGTGAAGTTGCATAAACACATGGAAGCATACATTTTATCTGTTATTTTTAACAGATTATTTCCCAGTTTCTGTAAAGGCTGTAAGCAAGGGATTACATTCCCACAGTGGAATGACATGCCATCATTTTGTCCTGTCTCAGTGTGTCAAGTGTCACCTAGTGGGAGCACTGCTGATGGATTGTTGAAACTCTGTCCATTTTTAGGCCCATGTCTGTATGGTTTAGCACAAGCTCAGACTGAAGAGAGTGCCTAATCTGTTTATATGTTTTTAAACCTGGTCTTCATTTCCCCGATGACCATGTATTTACTTTATAATATGATACAGATTCAACATTAGCACTTAAGGGCATGGGACAGAGAAAATGAAGGGTCAATTTACTTCACTAAGATCTAAGCTATTCTGATGCCAAATTCTTAAAGACAGTCTCTCTTAACCAGGATTTCCTGAAACAAAGCTTATGTTTCAGTAGTTTACTTGATCATATAATCCCAGGAGCTAGAAATACAGGACAGTAGAGCAAAACAGAGAAGGAACAAAGGAGAAGGGAAGGTATTGTCCTTCTATGAGGCCACACCCATGGACTGCTAGGGTCTGATGCTGTCTTGACCTTCCAAGAAGCCTCAAGAGATACAGTTCAGAACAGTCCCCCAGGGATGAAAGAGGGAGACACTTACACACTTTCTTTCACCGCATTGATTAAAAATGGCCCCATGGGCATTGTCCTTATCCCAAACACACATACACACACAGACACGTTAGCTGCCAAGGTAAAAGAGAAGAAGTCCCATGACAGGATGGAAGAGCTACTTCATGGGCCTCAGGCAAAGGTTACACCTGCCAGAAGAGAGTCCATTGGAAGCCTCCAAGAAATTGGTCCTTGCAGCCACAGAGCAAAAGGTGGAGCAAGACTTTTTAAGTAGTGCATTAAGAGGGATTTGGTGCAGAGATTAGATTCCTTGTAAGGTTGTGCTGATAAGTTTCTCTCTATTTTGTACTGAGTCCTCCAGTAAGTATGGTATATGCGGACATGACATACTTAGTAGAGGTGTTTCCTCAGAAAAAAAACTCCTTGACTTTAATGAGCAGGTCAGGGAAAACCAGAGTATCTGAAGCAAATTAGAGAATCTTAAAGACAGCACAGACTCTAAGTGAGGTCTCATGAAGCAGGAGGTACTGACTTAGGCTAAATCAGTCAAGGAAGATTTCTTAGAAAGCGGGTGCTTAACTGGCCCTGGCAGGGTGAGTGTAATAACAGTGTGAGGGTAAACTGGCTCTGACAACCCATCACCCAACTGATTTCCTGTACTGATCTGGTAGCAATAATAACTATTGATCCATATGTATTTACATAGGAATTTATAGTTTACACATCGCTTTCACATACATTAACACATTTTTACAGAACTTTTTTTTTTAAATCATTAGCTCCTTTATATATACAGGGAAACTGAGGCTTAATGAAGTAAGTGAATTACTAAAGCCACGTTTCGTAAGTGGAAGAACCAGAATGAGACCTATGTCCCCTGACTCCTAGGCCAGTGTTCTTTTCTTGTCAGAGTCATGTAGATTGAGATTAGGAACGGGAGTCCAGGGCATAACTTGAGCGTGGGATCCAGCCATGCTCATGCAGTGGCTATGTGCAGACTGAGTTGGACAGAGGGAAGCATGCCTTCTAGTGCTTCTACAACCAGTAAAATCTGGGAATGAAATAAATACTTCATTAATGTCAGCTGTTGTTACTATCATTATACAGGTGCAAGGCAAGTTCTAAATACCTGGGAAAAACAACTGTAAGAAGATGCATTATGAGAAATGGGAAAGGTTGGGCAGATATAGCCTCTTAGTTGGCAAGGGTTTGCACATTTTTTACTTTTGCATAGGCTTGGGGAGATGGATAGGGAGAATCCATTTCTAGTTCGTTATCATGACTAAATGTGCAGGTTTTACATTTTAATGCATAGTGGCAGTTTTTAGCTTCTCAGTCTTTTTCAACTGTCCAATAACTACTTATTGTTTCTAATAAGTTCAAAACATTGTAGGTCTGATTATAAGAGCCACAAAGCCACTATGCTTAAGTGGTAGTTGACAATCTGGCTATGCAGGTAAGTCTAGAACACATGCATTTCCAATCCAAGGGAGTAAAAGAGGGCTGGAAGAGACTTTGAGACCTGTGTTAACAGCAGGAGTAAAACAGAATAATTAGCAACTGATTTATCTTCTTCCTCTGGGATGTTTTTGGAAGCCACCTGTGGTGGCAGCTGCTGCTGAGCCCCTCAGCAAGCCTCTAGCAAGACCTGTGGTGCTACCCTGTCCAAGTACATTGCATTTAAAATATCTAAAAAAATGCTGTCTGTGCCATGACCAAGTTGGTTTTCTTTTCTGCAGGCATTGCCCTTGGGGAGCTCTGTACCACACTTGCTCTTAAGTCCAGAGGCAGAAGAATGATGAAAGATGAATGTTGTACAAAAACCTGTATAAGTCAGAGCTTTTTTCAAAACCTAAATTCATAGAGGCTTGGTTATTTATGGCAAGAAGAAAAATCTGTAAATAAATACATGGACACTATTTCAAAACAGTGTTTTGAAAACTCATCTCTTAATTAGTGGTTGTGGATACTGTAGGTACTAAATATGACTCTGACGGTTTTAGCAAAATAAAGTTGGTACATAAAGGTAAAGAAGAGAATTTTATCACTGGCTGGAGAATATAAAATGGCAAAGAGTAAATTATGTATGATTTCCACATTTATCTCAAGTGACAAACAGAAATATGTCCTAATACTTTATTTCCAATCTTGATTTTTTTTAAAATTTACCGATAGTCAACTATTAATAGCAGAAAAAATGGAAGGTTTATTAAAAGAATTGCCTATCCTAATATTACTTAAAACTTGTTTTTCTACCCACGTCTCCATGCCACGTAAAAATCTTAACTATTATGTAGAGAGTAATTGAAGTAATATTGACTACACACATTCCTGAAAATCCCAGGATTCTTAATTGTGAGGAAGCCCCTGTTCTGTATATTAATAATGTGGGTGAGCCTGGCCAAAATTTGTTTTGGCCATGAACTTTCTTGCCAGCCTATAGATGGCAGCAAACGTACACACCATTGCCAGAGTCTCACTTTCAATTGCTGTTTCCAATGACTCTTTTTTACTATTTTAAGAAGTATTCAAAGAAGTTATATGTAATTATTATTAAAAATATAATGAAGAGAAAGTCATAGCTTTACTGAGACACAATTCAAGAAACCACCAGAAAACTGAAGGAAAACAAAAGCAAAAGGATAAAGAAAAATACTCAGAACTAAGATTGGAAGGAAAAAAAAATAATTGGTATTCTCATCATCAAAATTTGTTTTCTGGATTTAGCATCACGGAACAGGAACTTGGCTACTTTTTTATTAGATCATTTGGCATAACATGTTCTTTAGTACTGTTTAAGCTGAAAGATGGTGCCCGATGGCATAGTTTAATAATGCATCATAGTGCCAAAAACAGATTTTCTCTTGAAGCTAGTGGGCTAGAATTGTAACATTTATAAGGATACATATCTAATATGCCTAAAAGAATAGGTAGCATTGACCAATTAGCAATGATACTAAGTTGTCATGTAAAGGAATCATCACTGAATGTTCTATTGCCATGGTCTTATTATCCGTTGCCCTTTCTGAAGAATCATTACCACTTAAAAGAAATTTAATTCCATTTATTGATAGTGAGGCCATTAAACCTTTGATATCAGTTGCATTCTATGCATCAGATTCTTTAGCTTAGAATGGATTTTTTATGGAGAATACTAGGAGATAATGAAGATAGAAACAATTATTAAAACTGAGGTCCAGTGATTATCAGCACATCAATATTTGCATTTTAGGCCCCAAGGAACTGTACAGAGGACATCTGCCTCATTAGAGAGGCTTCATGAGCCATAAGGGATTTTGCTTTGCAGGATTTATTGTTTAACAAAATGTCATAGGGTTAGGCCCGTTTTCCTTTTTAAGCCACCTGTCTCCTGGCAGAAACAGGTGTGCTGTGCAGGTAACATGCTCACTGTAAATTAGCACTGACCAAAGAAAGGCCATGAGAGAAATACGCTTACAAGGGAGAAGCTGAAACAATGACAGCTTGGCCATTAGCGTGTGAGTATTGGATGTGAGCCACCTCTTTGTGTGAGCACCTGTTGAGGCTAAGATTTGGAGTTTTAAATGTGACGATAGACTCCTAAACTGATATTTCTGAATGATTATCTATTGGATGATAATCATAATACTTGTGTTATATCCAAATTCAGATCTGTCAAATGTTTATTTGTGTGTTGTTTTATTCTTTAGGTGGAATTTGAATGGACTCGATGCCCCATCTCTGTTTCCCTACCCAACCCTGCTCTGCTTTTATCAATGCAAAAATATTAGGGAAATCATAGAGTAGACGTTATTATACATTTTTTCTGAAACACATAAAAACCAATACATAATTTAACATTTTAAAATATTTATATGTTTTAAAAAGTTTCTGGCATACTACATATACTTGATAAATGTTGACTGATATTATTATAATTCATTTTTGAACCTATGTAAATCTGATAGATAATCTAGTCAATTAGAACAGACTCATAGTTGAAATGTTGCTAAGCACTTTGAAAATTACCACAACTTAATTCCCTTGTAATGTTTACTGATTGATATATGGAAATTTTGGAAAGAGGACAGGATTGACTTATGGATAATCTCTTATGAAGCAGAATATGCACAAGGCCCTTCATATATGTTGTTATGTAGTCAAAGAAACAGTGCTGTAAAATAGAATAAATATGGGAACACTGGCAGTAATATTTATTTGCATAAAGCCGCAAAGATGGAAATTGAAGTGTCTTAGACAAGGGTCACAAACTCAGAAGCCTGCAGCGACCAAGAAAGTGGCACCACAGTAGATTGGACCATGTGGGCGATGATCTTGGTGATGCTGGACTCCAACGTTGGGTAAATAACCAGGACTGGCAAAGCCGCCGGTGAACTTCAGACTATACATCCTCTGTAAGAATTTGTACCTGGCGCTTGGCTCCAGAAATGTTGACTCGGAGTTGTTCAATTATTCTTTTTCTCAAAAGAAGCCAACAATCCAAATTCTTTTCTTTCATATGTGTACAATCTCCTTGTTAATTTTTGGCAACTAATTTGGCAAACTAATTTGTAGGCAAAAAAAAAAAAAATCATAAAAATAAATAAAAAGCACATCCAGTGGTCACAGAGCCATTAATTTTCTGTCTTAGAGGGAGCACCTGGCTCACTTCCATTTCCAAAGTAAGAGAAATACCAACAAGGAAAAATAACATGGACACAATTGGTCAACTTTATTAAAGAGTGAAACTTTAAGGAGGAAAAGTAAAATAAGTGTGTATTGTGATATTATACATATATATGCTTTACTTGAGCCTTCTTTGTCCTTTTTTTCCCTTGAGTTATTTTTCTTTCCTTACTCATATTTCTGAAATAGTGATAAGACTCGTAACTTGCCTACGTCTAGAATTTAGACATTACGTTGGCCAATGAGTGATGAACAAATTCCCGAGGCTTACACATGTAACGCAGTATGGAAAGAGTTTGGGCTAAAACATTAGAAATCATTTTTTCTTTTAAACAGAAGGCACTTTTATTGCATGAACTTTTTTAAAAAATATAAAATGAGGACGTTGAATTTGCATCATGCTCATATAAAAAGACTGAACAGAACTGGGTAGCAATTGCAGAGCCTTATTTTCAAAATCTACAAGTTGAGTTCATTTACTCAGCTAACTTTGGAGAAAGGGTCCAATGGTCAGTGTTTAGGTCACGGAAATTAAGAATATGGATGCTTCTGTTAATTCTTCTGATTGTTTTCGTCAATGTTAAAGATCCACCCACAAATTTTAATGAATCTTTGAAAACCATGGCTGGAGGAAATGGTGAAGGGCCACCCACAAAAGATCTCTTGCTTAATTCAAATTTGATTTTTCACAATACGTATTCAGTGTCATGCTTTTATCTAGGATGGTTATTCACCACCACTTTACAAGTCCTTTTAGTACATATTTTCCTCAAGGGAAACTTGAGAGTTTTTGTCAACAAAACAAATGCATATAAGAAAAACATAAGTAACCCTCTAATTTTGCATTAATCAAAGACAAAAATAATTGAGTGTACAATAAGAGCAGCAATTTTCAAATGCTATTAAATTGCCTTGTTTAATTATATATTTGACATTTAGATGTCCTATGCTGTTTTCTTTTTTTCTTTTTAGTTAGTAAGCACATGCTTTCCTTAGATAATAACCTGGTGACTCCTGTGGCTATCATAATCAACATCTAGGCATCCAGAAACCATAACATGGGAATAACTTTCTGTGGTCCATGATTCAGACATTAAACTCTGTATAGCCCTTTTGTCCTCTGAAATGTTTCTGGATACTGTTGGTATGTCTCCTCCTTTCAGGAGGCTTTTGTGGTTAGTAGGATGCTATGCATTCACCATTTCCCCCCATTTTCTGATAGGCACAAGGAAAAATTACATTTAAAAAAAAATTTTAATCTTGGTGGGTCTGCAGGATTAGGTCTAGAAAGTAGAAAGTGGACGAAGTGGTTATATACCACTTCCAGGCCTGGCCCCAAATTCCCAATGAGTTTTTTTTCTCAATGAGATTCTGTCTTTTCACTCTCTGGCCACCCAAATACAGAGAATCCATCACAGGACTCCATGGGCCCAGGGGCCCATGATACCACTTGGAGTGGAATCTCCCCTCCTTCCAATGCGTAGATTTCTTTGGATTGTACATACAATAATATTGTGTTAAGCCTTTGATCTTTCAGGATTTACTTGTTTCAGCCCCTGGTGTTACTTTGATTAATAAAAACATCTATCATCTCTTCACTCGTTCTGCCCTTCCTTGGGTTCTTGCAAGGGAACCCATTTTCTCTTTAAATTAACCCTTATCTTGGTCACTCTTCACATGATAATGCTCCTGATGCTCTCATTCCCATTTTGTAGATAAATGTTTTGAGGCTTTAAAGAGATTAAATGACTTGTTCAATTTCATGATGGTAATAACTGATGCATTTAGAACCAAAATCCTGGTCTACTAGCTCCAAATTTTGGCCTTCCTCCCCTAGATCATTCTGACTGCTCAGTGCAGAAGCTAATGTCTTGTATCCCAGACCCTCGAGGCCAGATATCATCAACTAATCAATGCCAATGGAAAAAGCCCTCACCATCTGTCATTTGCTAGAAAAACAACTTATTTGCATTTTAACCTTCTAGTGACAAATACCCCATTTTCTGTCTCCTTTGTTGTTTAATTTAGTAAGAAGAATTTTAGTGGACAACATACTGACCATGAGAATTGAGTTAAGTGGCTCAGGTGGATCAAGTAAAGTGGCTCATGACAAACACAAGTGCAGCAGAAAAGGGTCTCTTACGTCATGTTGGTATCTGTCCTTTGCGATTTTATGTGAGACTAATGTGACCCATATTAATCTTCTTTATTCATTTTCAGATAGTTTCAAAATGTCTTCTGTATTTTCTCCTCAGTGGTCTGTTGATTTATTTTTGTTTTATTAATATAGTTTAACAAGGCAGTTTTACATAAGCTCCCATAATTAATGAAAAATAAGTGAGAATTTTCTTAAGTGTGTGATGTACATTTTTTCTGCGCTTTATTTAGAACTAAAACAGAGCCTGAATAGCCAAAGCAATCTTAAGCAAAAAGAACAAATCTGGAGGCATCACATTACCAGAGTCCCAATTATACTACAAGGCTATAATAACCAAAACAGCATGGTATTGGTACAAAAATAGAGACATAGACCAATGGAACAAAACAGAGAACCAAATATAAAAACACCTACCTACAACTAACTGATCTTCAAAGAAGCAGACTTCTTTGGGGAAAGAATGCCCTATTCAATAAATGGTGCCAGGAAAATTGGATAGCCACATGCAGAAGAATGAAATAGGATCTATATCTCTCATTAATGAAAAAATTTAAGTCGAAATGGCTAAAAGACATAAATATAAGGGATAAAATCATAAGAATTCTAGAAGAAAATGTAGGAAAAACTTTTCTAGGCATTGGTCTAAGCAAAGAATTTATGACTAAGACTCCAAAGGCAATTACAACAACAATAAAAATAAATAAATGGGACTTGATTAAATTAAAAAGCTCTGTACAGCAAAGGAAATAATCAATAGAATAAATAGACAACCTACAGAATGGAAGAAAATATTTTCAAACTATACATCTGATAAATGGCTAATATCCAGAATCTACAAATAACTCAAAGAAATCAGCAAAAATAAACAAACCACCCCATTAAAAAGTGGACAAATGACATGAACAGAAGTTTTTCAAAAGAAGATACAGAAATAGCCAACAAACATATGGGAAATTGCTCAACATCACAGGAAATGCAAATTAGTTTCAAATTTTTGTTTCAAAAAACTCTGATGAAAAAGAAAAAAAGCACTAATGAACAAACTTTTTTTTTTTCTTTCCATATAGGATGAGGATACAAGATTTGGAGAAATAAGTGACAGAAATTAGTAGCTTATATAAATTTTTAGATATTTACTGAGTCAAAGAAGAGTGCTTTACTTTCATGAAAATCAAACAAATTTCTTTGAATATTTATATTAAGATTCATCCTTCAATAATTCTATCTGAATCTATTATTATATTGACAATGACAATAAATAATGAATATATCATAGTCTCTCTCTCTGGCCTTAGTACATGATACATTCTAAAAAAATATTTGCTAAATGAATGAATAGATGAATGAATGAATTTATGATGACAACCATCATTTTAAATTGGCAAAGGAAATCAAGTAGATGTTTTTTCAATATTTTTAGAAGTCCAATGGAAACTGAGCTTTTTCCTACAATTCACTTGCTCTAGGTTAACTAAATCTCCATGTTTCTTTCCTTTTGCTTTGAATTCAATCAGGTCAATATGGCATGTTGGATGCTTATGCTGTGAAGAAACTCTTACTGATATTTATATGTCTGATGAAAAGGGAAGAAATGGATTGGTTGTTAACATAATAAGTGTAGTTGAGTATAAAAAAAGAAATCTTTCCAAAAGTGTCTCATGAAGAGTGGCAGTGAATTGTATTATTATTGGTGATTAACCATGTTGTATACAACTGCATTAAAACAATAGAATAGAGAAGAAGAGAAGAGTGCTTCATTCAGCAGATATCTGGTATTGCTAAGAAACTACTGAATCTTTATGCCTGGATAGTACTCCAGTGAAAAGGCATAAAAGCAAGCAAGTTTATATTTAATCCAGGAGAGCACATACCTAGTTTGGCTCAGTCTAGGACTTGATTCTAAATCTTTATTAGTGTTTCCAAGTACTATTCTGTTCCAGTTTCTAGAAACTTGTTACTCTTATTAAATTTAAAAGGACATCCTGTAAAACAATATAAAGTTTTCTCCACTAAAAGTGAAATAAGAAGTCACAGTCCAAACTGGCTCCTAATTCAACCTGATTTAAGCACGTCGACTGTTGTATCTCAGTGTTGGTCGAAATCTGTCTCTTATTTTTTCTCTTTTTTCAGAATTATTCATCCTTTTGGGATCTGTAAAGCTTGGTATAAATCTGGAAATCTCACAAAAACAGAATCTCATGAAATTTTCAGGGCTCTATGCCTTGATCAGGTTGAAAATATTCTGGCACAGCCAGCATCAGCTTCAGCCAAATCATGGGTGTACAGAGGAGCCCAGCAGTATGGAATGTAAAGCAACTTTAGTAACTAAGTTCAAAGTGTTTTCAAAACTTCCCAGAAGTAGTGCATAATTTCTGGGCAGTGGCTCAGATATGAAAGTTCTTATGTCAAATGGATCTGTCCAGTAATTCCTGGCAAGGGCAATTCTAAATGGGTAGAAAACACAGCTCCTAGTTTACTCAAGGTCAGCCAGGAGTGTTATTCTTTCCAACATAAATATCCCCCTTCAGTGCTCATTCACTAGGAAATGAGGAGACAGAAATTAGATTTTACTTGTCTCTTTAATGAAGGAAACCAACAATTATTAGGGGCCTCATTGAGTCGTATTCTGTGTGAGACACTTTATAAATATTATCCCATTTAGTCCTCATGGAAACCTTTGAATGTAAATATTATTATTCCATGTCACTGGAGAGACTCAGAGAGATTGAGTAACTTACCCAAGGTCACACATCACTGAGTGTTAGAACCTAACTCTAACTTGAAAGCCCAAGCCCTTTTCAATATGCCAAGAATTTACTTTGGAGATTGCTTTAGAATTTTGGAATGTAATATATTTTTGAAAGATTTTTCCATTTTTTAAGTTTATTTCTAAAATATACATATGATTCCTTCTCATGATGAGAGATTAAAATGGTTAAAAATCCAATTCCACAAAGTTCACTGAACTCAAGGCTCTGTATATTAGTAATGAAAAGTGTAATGACTTTTTAAGCCTTGTAATTTCTAAATGATTTTATGAGTTTTATCAAAAGTAGAAAGGAAATATTCACACAGTGATCAAGGATCTCTAATGGGTTTTCTTTCTCTGTCTTTTCTTTGCCTTTTCAACTCCCTTACAGGGCTTCTGGCAGCCCAGTTAGCAGAAAATCGAGCATAAAACAAATAAAAAAGTGGGAAAAAAGTTGTTGGGCTCACAGGAGATATAAGAATGGGCAGAGGTGGCCGATGGAGCTTAGGAGAGTCAACCAAATGTGTGAGAGTTAACGGCACCTCACCCCCTTCCTCACCCAGGAATTTTATCCCTTCCATACCTCCACCATTTATTCCTGGACAATTAGGATAATGCTGATTGCCACTGGGCTCATTACAGCCAACTCTGGGGGTAGGGGTTCCATGCATGGAACATGGAATTTTATGGCATTGGGATTAATTTCTGAGGGAAGCCTCAGGTGCTGTGCAATGGAATTAAATTGCTGGAGGTTTCATGGGAGCCCAAACAGAAGACAAGGTGTGCTTAAATTAGCATAAATAAATAAATTCAGAAACTCTCACTTGGATGGATACTTGGAGGGACCATCTGGTACAATCTTACAATTTTAAATTTTACAGGAGAGGCATACAGTAGATAGAACCCCTGTGTGACTCCAAACCAACTGTCTAAGAGGTTTAGTCACTTTTCCAAGTTCATACAGCAGTAATTGGCTGAGTTGGTCTTAAAATCCATGGCTCTGATTTCAAAGTATGGGTTCTTTAGTGATTAGCTGCATTCTTGGGCTTTGGGCAATTAACTTCTCTAGTATTCTCTTTTGTTATCCTGAATTTGGGAAGGATCACACCTTCTTCTCTAGGCATTTGTGAGGAACACGTGTTAGTACATGGGAAATATGGAGCTGAATGCTCAGCAGAGGATACCAGCTCTGCAATTGATTACTGGGGTTTGCAGAGATAGTTGCAACAGTAGAAGCAGCTGAATGCCCCTTCTAATAAACCGTATTTACTTTCCTCAAACAAAATCCATTATTTGTGGAAGATTGTATAATTTGGCAATATGCAATTTGGACTTACTGTTTTTATTAAAGGCTTACACATAATATTTTCCTATGCATCATTTGCGACTGCTTTACTGAAAAGAAGAAAAAGAAAAACATCACATATACACATTTGGATTTAATTTCCATATCTTCAGATGACTAACCACGTTATCTCCTGTGAGTCATTTCGATGCTATGAACCTTGAATTCTTTATCTCTAAGGAAGGGATAAAATGCTTCCCCACCCAAAGTAAAGGATCATTGTAGGGATTAACATTTTAAAATGAATGTGAAACTGCCATTTAATCTTAATGTGCTTCACTTTTTGCTCCAAATGCAAAGGTTTTATCTGGTGAGTTGTCTGGCGGAGGGGCTGACAGTTGGTTTGGAGTCACACAGGGGATCTATATACTGTGTTCCCCTCCTGTAACCCTGGGAAACACCCTTCTCTTTTCTAAGTCTCTATGTCCGGTATACTTCCTGTGGTTATTTCTGAAATGAAAATAGATAAAATACATAAAGTACCTGGCACACAGGCTGTTTAAGAATTGCCACTATTTTAATTACTTTTAGCAGACCAGAGAAGAAAGAGACACACAATCTTTAGTGATATCAGAGTCTTAGCCCTCTTAGCTGCATCCAGTGAAGAGTAAAATTACACTTTCACTCATCCTCAGTTTCTTGCTAGTGCCTAAAATTGTTTTCTAGGGCTTTAAGGCATCAATATATGTGATTCCTCATTTTGAGAGAACCAAAAAAATATAGAATATCGGCATTTTTGCAAATTTATGACAATCAATAAGCTCTGTTAGAAGCAATCTGCTTATTGTAATAAAAATCAGGGGGCACTGGAGGAGGACATGTGAGGTCTCCTGACTGGCCTTGTTCTGGCCTTGTCCTGCCTGGTTCGCCTTATGATGATAGCAGCATTTGCACAGATGCCCTGGAGGCAGTTAGCTATCACTGTCATGTTGGCTAATAGTGGCAGGGTGACATCGATCCACATGGACAACTTTATTCATGTCTCCAGCCAAAACCCTAATCACTCTGCTGATTCTTCCTCAGTTGAACAGGTAGTGAATGACAGTTATTTAAACCTCAAACTTTGAAAGTTAATGTACTAGAGCTCAAAGAGAGACTGCAGGGGCAAGTGAGACACTCTTGGCTCGTTATGGATTAAGTTGTCAGTTATTGAGGTTTGCTTTCCGTGTGTGTGTGTGTGTGTGTGTGTGTGTGTATGTGTGTGCATGCACACATGCATTTTCTTCGTGAGTGCTTAAGGTGTCAGGCACAGAGATGAGCTCTTAGATCCTCCTTCAATGAAAGACTTGCTACTCCGCTATAGGGTATGTGGTCATGATATCTTCTAGCTCTCAGCAATTTCATAGTCTGCCTCAGATGCTGAGAGCTGTCTTGCCTAAGCTCACACTCTTCCTGGGACAGTGACAGCCCAAGGCTGAGCCAGGCAGCATTAGAAAGAAAGTCCTGTCTTAGAGCTGCTGACTGAAGTTTTCCAGGCTTTTTCAGAACTGCATTGGAGTTTACCTTCTTCTCTGCCCTATCCTGATTCCCCTGAACCTTTCACAGCTGTTGATCTCTTATCACCATCTCACATCTCAGACTTCCTTTCAACATCTGGTCTCTGCAAACTCAACACTCAACCTGCAACATATGGGGTTGAAGGTGGTCCAAGACAAAATGGGGTTTGGACTTAGATCACTCACAGCCCAGCTGGCAACGGGGAGCCCATCAATGGTGGTAGGTGTGACACAGACAATTCTCAGCATAAGATAGCACAAGCTGTAAAATTTTGACCTGTGGGAAATTGAGAGAGTACCTAGGCAGAAGGGAATGTGTAGCTGGAAATGAAATATTAGGCATTGAGATGTATGAAGAAAAGAGTAGCTATGAGGATAAGATATTAGATGGTTATTGCTAAACAGCATTGCTCTTCTACATAAAGATAATGAAGAGCTGAAGAAGTGAACTAGAGCTGAAAGTCAGGTGCAAAACAAAGGCGTTTTTAGTTGCATACAAAACCACCCCTCATTTCCTCTAGCAGGGGGGTACAGAAGCCATGTACCAAATCCAAGGCTCATTAATCAACGTGGCTGAACTTCTAAGGGAATTAAATGTACAAATAAAACCAGATTTGAAATGTCAAGATTTGTTTAAAACAAACAAACAAACAACCTGGTACTGTGGTACTTGAGGACATCTGCATGGATGCACTCAAAGATTTTGACTCCCAGATTCCTTAGGAAAATGAAGGTCCAGGGCCTACCACATTAATAAAATTTTAGGGGCTCAGCGTTCAGAGGCATGCTAGGACAACTCCTCCAACATAAAATATTTACCTTTGTATTTTGTACATCCCACTGTGAAGAAGAAAGCAAAACACCTGAGGGCCCTCTTTGAGTTCTGGAGGCAGCATACTACACATCTAAGGAAAGTGATTTAGCTCATATAACATGCAATTCTGCATGGGGCCCACAACAGGGTAGAGCTGCTGCAGACGCAGGTTATGGTGCAAGTAGCTCTGCAGCTTGGGCCACACCATCTGGAAGACCCTCTGGTGTTGGAGAGAGCCCTGATGGAAAAAAGCTTCCATATAGAGACAAAGATTAGAAGATTGTGTGTAAGGAAGTCTGGGATTCAGACATGTGGATGAACATATGGCAGTGGATACAATGTTACGGACTAAGTGTTTGTATCCACTCCCACCCTCAAAATCACATCTTGAAATACAATCTCCAATATGATGGTATTTTGATTTGGGGTCTGCCATAGTTTGAATGTGTCCTTAAAAGTTCGTGTGTTGGAAACAATCCCCAATGCAACAGTGTTGAGATGTGGGACCTTTAAGAGGTGATTAGGTCACAAGGGCTGTGCTGTCATGAATGGATTAATATTGTTATCTAGGGTGTGGGTTATTTATCACAGGAGTGTGTTAGTTACCAGGGGAGTGAATTCCTGACAAAAGGATGAGTTTTTATTCCGTCTTCACCCTTTTGTGCTCTCTTGCCCTTCCTCCTGTGCTTTGTCTGGGATGACAGAGCAAGAAGGCCCTTGCCCGATGCCACACATTGATATTAGACTTCCCAGCCTCCAGAACCATGAGAAATAAATTTCCTTTTCCTTTTTTTAAAATAAATTATCCAGTCTGTGGTATACTGTTGTAGCAACACAAAATAGACTAAGATAGGGTCTTTTTGGAGGTAATTAGGTGGAGCCCTCATGAATGGGATTGGTACCCTTATACAAAGAGACTGGAGAGGTAGCTTTGTCTCTTCCTGCCATGTGAGAACAGAATGAGAAGTCAGCCATCTGCAAGTTGAAAGAGGGCCAGCACTAGAACTTGATCACGCCGGCGTGCTGATCTCAGACTTTCAGCTTCCAAAACTGAGAGAGATAAATTTTTGTTGTTTGTAAGCTACCCAGTTTATGGTATTTTGTTATAACATCCTGATCTGGATAAGACACACAGAGTGTGCAAATCTTTGTATTGTATGTTGATTCCCACCACAGAGCGTCAACCATGGGAGAGACATTAAAACAACCAAGTAGAAAATATGACTGTCTGGTCATTGTCAGCCAGCCTCTTCCATCCGCTTCCCCATATATCGTACAATGAGAACATCAAAGGAATGGCCACACTGGAAGAGATGGAGACTGAACAATATGGAGTCTGTTCTGTGACAAGCACTTACAAAGGCTTCTTTAGCTGTTTCAGCCTCTGAGTGTTCAACTCCTAACAGTGTTGAGCCCTTGGTATGGCACTATTTTGAGGAAATCAACTGACCACTGGACTACCAGCTGACCCCATCCTGCAAGAGACAGTAGTTCATTCTCACTGAAGTAGATACATATTGCAGTTATGAAGTTGTCTCTTCCGCCCTCAGGACCTCAGCTAGCATCACTCACTAGTCAAAGATTTGGAATCCATTGTCATGGGATCCCACATGATACTCTGCCAGACAAGGAGATATACTTTACTGTAGAAGAAGCATAATGGTGTTCCATTACTTCAGTATTCACTGGTGTTATCACATACCATACTTACTGGCCTGATATATGGTTCTAATGGACATCTGGAAATACAGCTGAAATGCCAGTTTGGACAAAATGCTCTATGTGAATAGGGTGCCATATGGATTGAATCAAGAAATATGGTACTGCTTACCACTAGGAAGAAGACATAGATTTGTGAGTCAAGGGTTTGACGTGAGAGAAGCTCAGTGCCATGTTTCCCATCCACCCACTGGGGAGTTTTGTATACCCCAGCTGCAAGTTTTAGGGGTCCCCAAGATCACCCTCATGTTCAATAATTCACTAGGAAGACTTACAAAATTTAGCAAAGTGGTTATACTCATGGTTATGATTTATTACAGCAGAAGGATACTGATTAAGATCAGCAGTGGTGGAAAGCACAGAGGGCAATGTACAGAATATTTTTGGGTTCAAGTGTCCATCAGGAGAGCCTGATGGAGTCTTGAGGATATCACTTATTTCTCCCAGCAATGATGTGTAATAGCATGCATGAAGTATTTCCAGCCAGCAATGCTCATCTGAGCCCTGGTATGCAGAGTTTTTATTGGGGGTTGGTCACATAGACATGGCTGACTATCCATATGGTTAACCTTAGTCTCCAGCCCATCCGGAGGTTAAGCTGATAGTGTGTAACCCAAACCCCCCATCATACATCACATTTTTAGCATAGATTTTCTGGCACGGCCCAAGGTCCTCTCCATAATCACATTTTAACATAGACTATCTGAATCAACCAAGGCCCCCAGGTAAACAAAGACACCCTTCTCAGGCAGAACACTCCAGGGTTTCAGAGGTTCAATCCCAATAGCCAGAGGGAAAAAACCAAATTCTTACTTAGAGAAGTTTAATCTTTTACTGCCCACCAAGCCTGTAATTCTTGGCTTTGTAGGGATAGACATCCTGGCCCCAAATGGAGTAATTTTTCACCAAATGACACTCAAATAGTCCTGTTGAAGTATAATCTATGGCTGCCACTTGGCACTTTGGACTCCTTATTTCCAAGGAGCACAAGAACAGAAAAGGATGACTTCATCTTGTTAGGGCAAATAGACCCTGGATATCAAGAAGAGTTAGAGCTGCTGTTCCACACTGAGAGCACGAAAAAATACATGTGGAGCCCAGGTAATCCATATGTGTGTTTCTTACTGCTCTTTTGCACAATTGTGACTATAAATGGGCAGTAGAAACTTTGTCCTGAGAAATTCATGATGGCCAGGGGCTTAGACCACTGGGAACATGGCACCAAGTCAGCCACTGAAGCCAGAGAAGATGGTAGATGTAGGGAAGAAGAATCCAGAATAGATTGTGGAGGAGGGAGAACATTATATCAGTTGTGGCCTGAAGACCAACTGCAGCCTTGTGAGTAATAGTTTATTCTGAGACCTTCCCTGTTTTAATTTTCCCTTCAGAAAAAGAGGCACACTGGATTTCTGGGAAACTGCTTTCTGAACATATACAGGAATATGGATCTGAGCAGGGCAAGAGGTGGACCATGTAGGTCACAATGTGGAGGTCACGTGCCCTTCTACAAGAAAGGGCATGCTGCCTAGATGCACGGAGCATGGCCCTCTGACCCTTCCCAGTTGTCAATTCCTCAGGGTCCACCTCAGCTGCAGAGAGCTGCCTTGACTGAAACCATACCCTACTCTGGATAATCTTCATCCAGTGACTGAACGAGGTATTCTCCTGAATTCTCCACTGGTTGTCTGAGGCTTTGGTGGGCCTTTGCAATTTCACATTCTCTCTTTAATCTTGCTTCCTCACCTTCCTTACATAGGTATTGCTGTCTAATAAACATTTTTTTTCCCCCTAAACTCCTTATGAGCAACCGCTGGTGAAAAAACAAACCTGTGACAGTTGCCATAGACACATTGTAGAACAGGGGATTTCTTTAAGAATAAAGTGTTCATAAAAATACATGCATTGTAGTCCAGGGATTAAAAAGTATCATGTATTTGATAATTACTCTGTATGTGGTCTTTCATGCTTTGGTTTGGGCCAGGAAGGCCATCCCTGGCCTCTAATATTAGTTTTTATCATGTTTTCTTCTAATGCACTTATACTTTCATATTTTATGCTCACTTGTATCCATCTACAATGTATTTTCATTTGTAATGTTAGGTCTATCTTAATAATTTAAAATGTTGAACAAAAATATTTTTGATATAAGACATCTTAAAAATATTAATAGCTACTGTGATTCATACCCAAAAGACAGGACCTGGTTCTCAATACATTTTCAATTACTGAATAAATGAATAAATATGCCTTAGCAGTATTATCTTGGTCATAAGAAAATTTTGAATTTATGCCATTAGGTAAGTAGAATGATATTTTTTAAAGAATAGAGTACAGAATGTCTGGGAATAATCTACAGAGTTGTGTACATGATGCGTGATTCAATGAAAGAGTTTAGAAAAAAGGAGGCATGTCATCAAAGATTGCAACCCCTCAAATACAGATGCTTTGACATTTTCTTAAATGTTTTAAACTTGTATATTATTTATTTATTTCTGTTTTCCTTTACTGATACACTCTAACCAAAACCAGCAAGGAACTTTCTAGGTGGCAGAACTTTCTGCTTGTATACAAAGATGAGATGCCCGGTCCAGCTGTGTTTCTTGTCAGTTAACTTATTATAGTTCTGGCAGAATTAATAATTAGTGAACATTATTATGTTGTTATTGGAATTGAGTTTAAAGTTTGCATTTAAACCAAAAATAAAAAAATATATAATAGGTTTAATATTTCTTATCATGTTAAAGAAAGTATAACAGTTATCCAAGGGAGAAGATTTTCCTTGATGCCATTGTCAAAGAAAAAAATCTTAACAAGTAGGTCTAAAGACCTACTTAATTAAATAGATAGGTTATGGCTCTATAGAATTAACATTATCTTCAAAGTGGCTTTATAGAGCAAGCAGAAATGATCTCTATATGAATAGTTCTGGTATCAAATTTCAGTAAAAATAAATGTATATCATTACAATATAAATTAGTAACTGTATTTCAGAAAGGTGACCAATCTATAGACGTAGGGTTGGTTGTGTACTTTTCTGGTTTTTTGAGTTAAGAAAAGGCTGAAATTAAATATGCTTTATGTATATTTGTATGTATACATGTAATTATTTGCTTATCGTTGAGGGATTATCCTTGGGCATCTACCATTTCAGCATATTTTGTGAGCAGAGACACTGAATGCCTTTGTTCTGGCAATTTCTTCAAGGAAGTGTATATAGCAAAAATATTAGTAGAGATAGTATGAATTTGGAAGGCATGCTTACACAATTATAAAAGTTTATTTCCCTAAGTTCTGGGTTCCAGTGGAAGAAAATGAGGATACTCTTGCTACTGCTATTGCTTTGAGTAGTAAAACCCTTTGTTTCTGACCCTGGATGGAGTCTCATGTCTATTGCCACCATTCACAAAACTGTGACAGAGTCACTTGTTAGCTTGAACATAAGGTAAAATCTCAAACTCTTCACCATTCTTGATATAGGCTTTTAAATATGAAATGTCAGATTTCCTTAGGTACTAAGTTTGGCAGTTGATATCTCTGACATTTCACTTTGACACTTCTTATTTTACATGTATTGTGAAGGTACATCCTCTGTCTTTCAAACACATATTTTGGCTTGTGGTTATCTCTCAAAATTTTTTTAAAGCAATTTTTGTGGAACAATGGTTAAGTTAAATATTCATGTTATTTTTGAATATGAGTTCCATCGTGGAACCAACGCAGCACAGACAGTTCAAAATATCAATGAAGTGTTTGGGAAAGATGTGGCTAATGAATGCACACAGTACATGGATGGTTGATGAGGGACTTCACCAACAGATGGTTTCAGAAGTTCCTTCTGGTGATTTTCATCTTGAATATGATGCATGTGGGTGACCTGAGACCAAGGTGGATAATGATGAGCTGAAAACTGTAGTGGAAGTGAATCCATCTTGACCTATGCATAAATTAGCAGCAAGGCTTGACATTACTATTCCAAGAATATTGGACTATTTGAAACAAATCAGCAAGGTAAAGAAGCTGGATGAGTGGGTACTGCACGGATTAAAACAAATATCAGAAGAGAAATTGTCTCCAATACTGTCTTTCTTTTCCATTACAACATAAAGGCAAACCATTTCTATACGATATTGTTACCTGTGATGGAAAATGGATTCCTTTTGACAATTGCAAGCATTAGCACAATGGCCGGATAAAGATGGAGTGCAGAAACACAGTCCAAAACTGAATATTCATCCAAAAAAGTTAATGGTGTCTGTTTGGTGGTCCAGCACTGGTATTATCCACTGCAGCTTCATGACACCTGGTCAACCAATTACAGTGGATGTCTACTGCAAGCAATTGGATGAAATGTTGAGGATGCTTACGATTAAGAAGCCAAGATTGGTCAACAGAGACAGGCCAATCCTCTTGCTAGACAACACTCGAGCACATGTCACACAAACAACCCTGTTGAAACTACAGCAGCTGGGCTTGGAATCTCTCTATCATCCACTGTGTTCACCAGACCTTGCACCAACTGACTACCACTTCTAGGCTTTGGATCACCTCTTACAAGGAAAAATATTCAATTCTCAACAAGCTATGGAAAACACCTTTCACAATTTCATTGCCACTCTCCAGGCTTCTTCACTGCTGACATAAACAAGGTGCCATTAAGATTGTAAAATTGTGTTGATGGTTTAGGCAAATACATTGATTAATTGTATTGCTTTGAGATATAATAAATTACACTTTTGATTCGAAATCAGACATTTCATATTTAATGACCTTTTATGTATGTATATTTTTATTTAGATATAGAGTTTTGAGTAGATAGCAAATCTTTTACATATGTTACTTTTCAAATATATTAATATTCTTTTCATCCTCATAGGTGCTGGGTAGCAATCAAAATAAGATTGACATTCTGTTATGAAGCTGGAGAAGCTAGATGTATTTTCTTCATGTAACAGAGCATTTTTCTTCCCTGCTGAGGTCTAAGCAGAGTTACTTATAGGTTGGGTCAACAGATACCTCAGGTAGCAATTTTACAGCCAAAAGGAAATTCTAGAGTCTTAGGTCCTATATTAGTCAGGGTAGTGTAGAGAAACAGAACCAGTAGGACATGTGTGTGTGTATATAAATATAAATAAATAAATAAATATATATATATATATATATATATATATATATATATATATATATATATATATATAAAGAGATCTATCTTAAGGAATTGGCTTACATGATTATGGAGTCTAGCAAGCCCAAAATCTGCAGGATAGGCTGTCAGTGGGAGAGCCAGGGAAGAGCTAATATTGCAGTTCAAATTTGAGGCCATTTTCTGGAAGAATTTCTTCTTGCTCAGGGGAGGTCAGTCTTTGTTCTACCAAGGCCATTAAGTGATCGAATGGGGCAATTTGTTTTACTCAAAGCCCACTGATTTAAATGTTAATCTCATCCAAAAAATCACTCTCACAGAAATATTCAGAATAATGTTTAAACAAATATTTGTGGCTCACCAAGTAGACACATAAAAGTAACCATCACGGATACTACCACTGTATACTAGATATTCATATCTCATGAGAGTCACTGCGAATTTAAAAAAAATGATAGTGAAATAATTTTGGAATTTTGGAACATTCCATACAAGTTTATCTTCCTTGATATTTGTAATATAATTCATATTAATATATTAAATGTTCTGGAAATTCAGTAGCAAACCCATTAAATTCATTAAACAGACTAGAAAAACAAACTTCTTTGTTTGGATAACACTCTTCTGGGCAAGACCCATGAACAAGGGATTAAGACTAGCATTCTGTAAAGCACATTTTGTTAAATACTGTCTTAGTCCATGTAGTGTTGGTATAAAGGAATACCTTGGCTGGCTAATTTATAAAGAAGAGGTTTATGTGGCTTATGGTCCTGCAGGCTATATAAGAAGCTTGGCACCAGCATCTGCTTCTGGTGAGGGCCACAGGCTGCTTCCACTCATGGTAGAAGGTGAAGGGACCCTGGCCTGTGCAGAGATCACAAGGCAAGAAAGAAGCAAAAGAGAGAGGGGAAGCTTCCAGGCACTTTTTAACAACCAGCGCTAGTGGGAACTAATAGAATGAGAACTCACTCACCCCGCCCCCAGGGAGAGCATTAATCTATTCATGAAGTATTAATGCAGCTGCTAGAAAATTTAAAATTACACATGACCCAAGCACCTCCCATTAGGCCCCACCTCCAGCATTGGGGATCAAATTTCAACATGAGATTTAGATGGGACAAATATCCAAACTATAATAAATACTCTGATGGAATATGGCAGAGAGAATACTTTTCAACTGTAAAACTTCAGGTGTAAGGTTTATTCATCTTGATTCTTTAAGAATGTTGAAATGGAAGTTATCGGATATTTACTCACCAATCCAACGTTTTATGACTGATGAGTGTTAGTTCCCTATTTCAATATTAGGAAGTAAAAGTAGTCTTGGAAGAGGACTTAACACCGTGTAACACAGCCTTACCCCAAGTGTATCTTCTCTGTATGTTTTGTATTTTTTGAGTCATTTTTTAAAAATAAGCATGCACTTTAGACTATTTGTAAAAAAAAATGTTACCTTTAGCTTAGCGTGTAGGCCAATGGTCCACATGTGTTTTCTAGAAAAAGCCTGATAGTAAATATTTTAGGCGTTGCAGGCCATATGTCTCAACTACTCAACTCTGCCATATGCAATATGCGAACATAGCCTTATACACAATATGTAAATGAATGGATGTGGCTGTGTTCCAACAAAGCTTTATTTACAGAAAGAGATGGTGGATTGGATTTGGCCCACAGGCCATAATTTCCTGACCTTCTCTGTAGAACATAATTTTAGGAAAATAATATGAGCCATGAATAGAAAACTGCATGTAAAATTTTAAATTTTCTAGCTGTTGCATTAAGGAGTAAAAGGAAGCATGTGAAATTCATTTTAGTAATATATTTACCCTTATATATTATCATTTCAATAGGTAATCAATATATACACTATTAATGTGATATTCTACATTTTTTCTTTCATACAGATCTTTGAGATCCAGTGTGTATTTTGTTCTTTAAGCATATCTCAAGTTAGAACAGCCACACTTCTAGTGCTCAACAACTACATGTAGCTAGTGGATATTATATCATTAATTGTGCTTCTATTTTTCATTAACTCAGGGTGCTATTTCTATTCCAAATAAGGAGTATTTGTACTATGCTTCTGGTAAAAGAAAATAAAAAATTAATAAAATTTTAAATATAATGAATAACTCATCTCTACCAAGGTAAACCTCATCCCTACCAAGATATATAGTTCAGAAGTCTGAAAGTATTGCAAATGTTGCCAGTAACAATTTTACTGGGTTAGTTTATAACTAGATGATGTATTCACAAGATTCAAAGTTTACAAGTGTAACAGAGTATACAACAAAGTTTCTTTCCCACTGGAGTCCCTGACAATCAGCTTGCCTCACCAATGTAAATTTTCTGGTGTATCCTTCAAGAACATTTTTAGTTATCTATTCTAATAGCTTCAAAGATCAGGTAAAGGACACCTAGTTATGTTTTTAGTTCTGATAGGAGGCATAGAGACCAGTTTATGTAAAGAAATATTTGCGATATTCTCATTTATGTCTTCATGCGTATCTTAAATCTTTAACTCAAGAATTCGACAACTACTTCTTGCTGAGTTTCTACATTTAAGCTCTTGCTTCCACATAATACAGCTCCAAGATTATAGAATAAATTTGGAACTGCAAAGTAACAGTGATATATATCATAAGAGCTATTCTTATTTTTAATAGTTTGAAGTAATTTAGCAGAAGACCAAATGCATTCTATCTGTATTGTGCAATAGTTGCATATAGTCTTATGCACAGGCTTATTTAAGAACAGTGGTTTGGAAGTTGCAGTACATAAGAGAAGATTTATGGTAGGTAAGATTAATGCTAAGTACTGAGTATAAAATTATGGGACAAATCAGTTGTGGTTTAACACAAAGGAAATCAAACCTTGCCTTTATTTGGTAGAAAAACTATAAGAGAATCATTTATCCCAAAGACCCAAACCTTATTTGATAGATTTAATAGATATATAATTTTTTAAATCCCCAAAGCCTATATTTAAATGAATTTTTAGAAGTCCTAATTGAATCAATCTTTGCAATGGTAACTATAAATTTGTACTAGCTATTCAATTAGCCAAGAAAGAGAGCTTCATATAAAAATTCTGCAATACATATTTCCTACAGAATTTGACATCAGAGTATACTTCACTCTTTTTACAAAACACATCCATCAGCAGCAGGGTTGAGAACAGTTGTACTTATTTAGTGGTGAAGTAAATCTTTGTATTGCATATCTCCTTTTGACATCAAAATTGTATCCAAAACTATCCTAACAAAACGCTCTGGTTGAGAACATGTCGAAAGAGCAGATTTATACCTCTCATGACAGCCATAACTTGGCCACAATGCATGTAATTAAGGTATCAATTTAACAACCTGTACAATAACAAAGTTCTATAAAAATGCAGGAAGCAATGAGTTACGGCAGTTACAGGTTGTCCCTCCAGTGTGAACTTTACTCTTTGTCAAGCACTCTGATTTACCACCAGACATCTTACCTTTAAGGGACTTGGAGTGACACCTGTCTGCGGGGCCCCCTTTCCTCTCTCTGGTCTCTTGTAAACCTTCTTTCCCTACCATCCAAGTCTTGCTCCCTTGCTGCACAGGACTGTGACGCTCAGCGGTTCACTTTGAAATGATATCCGTGGCCTCTTGGGCTCTTAGAGAGAAGGTAACATGCAGCTTCCACTGAGGGTTTTATTTAAAAAAATAAGTCATCTGGTACATACACACAGCAAAGTCTAGCTAGCTTTTCTCTAGAGGGCATGATTCCGAGCTGGAGTTTTCCCTTATGAGAAGTTCAGGCAGCATACCATGAAGTGAGACTAAAAGGCGGAATTGAGTAAACTGCCCATGAACTGACAAGAGGTGAGACGATGAAAAGAATACATACCAACTTTTTGTAAAAGGACAGACTGAGTACTGCAAAGCTATTTCTTTGAAAATATATAAACATAAAAAAGATAGCAGAAAATGTAATTTCTTTTCACAGATATGGTTAGAACACTCTGTTTTTGTTCTGGAGACGCTGGTCTATCACTTGGTTCTTTCTGGGAGTCTTTGTTTATCTGCGTGTGCTGCTTGGTGAACATGGCGTTTATGACCTTGCTAGGTTTTTACTTAATCTCTTTCTCCATTGAACTTCCCTCCACAGCACATGGTTAGTGTAACTTATCGGTCTTTGTGGACTGACGAATTTCTCCCAGGAAAGGACATATGGCTTGATCCCATTTGCTTTGCTGCCTAAGGAGCAGCATGAATGAAATGGGGTGGGGTGAAGGTAGGCAGCAAAGTTAGGGTGGAAAAATACTATCCCATCTTTGGCTTTTTCTCTGAAAGGAATCTTCTAGGTGGCAAGCTGATGTAAAAGAATCAGCAGCTCAGTTCTTGCAAAATCTTTGAGTTGCTTTGGGAATCCATAGCCAAAGAAACTCTGAGGGTTTTCAGAGATGTATTCCTAGAGAACCACCCCATCCGCAAGTCTATCCTAAAAGCAATATAGGATCAAACAACACATGGAATTCAAGTCCCAATTGAGCACTTGGACAAAGCACTTAACCTGAGATTTCAGTTTCAGCATTTGCAAAATGTGATGGTAATAATAAAATCTACCTCATATTATTATTTTGAGGATTCAAGGAAATGTGTGTATATGGAACATTGAGCAATTTTTCTCAATGTTCTACATTGAACTAACAATTATTATTAGGTAGTACCATTAGTTAAAAATAATAGTCCCCACTGTTATCATAATGATAAGGATAGGGCCAGTGGGAAAAAAAATAAGGTATTTATATATTGGCTCCCCTCTATGAGCTGGTGTGGGTTATCTACTATGTTTAATAGAACATAATATTCACTGGGACTCTTAAACATAAAATAATTCAGAATTATTTAGTATTTTTAAGTTTCAGGTATTTAAGAATGTGAGACATTCTTAAGTAAACAGAGCTCTTGATAAAGTTATGGGTCTTGATGAAGAGCTCTATTTATCAAGTTGATTGAGTGACTTCTCTTTCATTTGGAATCACTCATACACATTTGCCAACTGACCTTCACAACAACACAATAATCTCCTGACCTTAGGGTATGCTGCATTTTAAATGAAATCACCTTTGTTTATGCTATAAAAATAACCCAAAACAGAATGAGAATTTAGACTTCCTGGTCCTGTGACCAACCCCGATCCATCAAACTCTTTACATTGTAGCCTTAAAAAGAAGAAGAAGAAGAAAAAGAATGAAACCATGCTCATTTGAAGTGTCTACAGGTGTTCTCTAAGAAGATCTCCAAAGTAGAGGTGAACTGAACTCAGACTTCGGAAAGCCAAAATAAACAGGAGTTGATGTATAAAAATGATGCTAGACCTGGAGCTTCCCTCTGAGACAGGATGGATCACAAGCCAGGGCTGAGAAGCTTCCTGTTGTTTCAAGGTATTGTGCAGTGGTTAAGATTGAATACCGAGAGCCCCTCTACCTGGGATCATGAATAAAACCCTGTGACGCCTTTGATAAGACTGTTACCCTTGGAGCTGAACCAAATTCCATTTGGGAGACTGCATTTCCCATTTATTTTTCAATGGCTTCATATAATTCCATCTTGCTTTAAGTTACTCTGCCATTAATCATTTACCTCATTTCCTCTCATACTTTAGAAACTATAATAATAAAAACTCATCACATAATGGCTAATCTACTGTGCCAAACTAAAACAAAACAAAGCAGCCACTAACAGTGGAAAGATCTATAAAAAATTTCTCACCAGCTCCCTGGTGTCATGCAGGAAAAGGAACATTGTCTCATTTTAGGAGAGAAATTACCTAGAAAAAATATGGGATCGAGGACTGCAATTGACATCTTTGCTGACCAATAAATAGCATAATTATTTATGGAATATGTACTAACATAATTACTAATATGTCTTTTACAATTGATGGTTTAGACACGTTTCTACCTCTATTTGAGGATTTTTAATTTTTATACACTTATTTGTAAGATTTTTCTTTTCATTTTGGTTGTTTTGGCACTGCTAATGATAAGGCATATGAAGTGACTTTGGGTGTCATTTATAACCAGGTGGAGCTCAAAAGTAACTGCTACCATCAAATCCATAACGAGCTGAATCATTGGCCACATGGAAATATTCTTTCTTTGTGTTTCAGGTTACGGTTCTGTTTGTGCTGCTATAACAAAATAGCACAGACTGGGTGATTTATAAATAATAGAAAGTTATTTATCATAGTTCTGGTGGTTGGGAAGTTTGAGATCAAGATGCCAGCAGGATTGGTGTCTGGTAAGGGCTTCTCTCTGCTTTCAAGACAGTGCCTTGCTGCTGCATCCTCTGAAGAGGAGGAACTTTGAGTCCTCACATGGTGGAAGGACAGGAAGGTGCTCCCTTCAACTTAAGTTCTTTTATAAGATCCCTCATGATTTAATCACTTTCAAAAGGCCACACTTCTTAATATTGCTGCATTGGGGATTAAATTTCAAAATCAGTTTTGGAGGGGCCACCATCATTCAAACCATAGCAAGTACTGAGCTCAGAGATGAATTTCAGAGGACATCAGAGGCCGAGCTCTAAGCATACTCTCTTGAGCTTTGTCTTATTTGAACTTGCAGATTTTGAAGTGCTTGCACTTATCTTAATAATCATGCATCCAGATGTAATCATCTTTTAGCCAAACAGCTCATGCAAAAATATCATGGTGTTTTGTTACTGCATTAAGGAGTTTCCTTAGAACAACAAAGCATCATCAAATCTTTGAAATATGACAAATCAAGCTGGAATTAGGTCTGGCTTCCACCCCTCTGTCATACACACATACACACTGTCACAGACACAGTTGGATCAAGAGTCCCATCTATAACCGCAGCGCTGTAGGTAAATACCCCTCCAGCCTCTGCTGGATCCTTCCATTGAGTGCTCATAGTGCACATCTTTATTGCATAATGTGAGAGAGGCAGGTAGCTACAGGAAATGGACATCTGCTGCAGCATCAAACTTTCTTATTTTGTCTCCAGAAATGCTGTGTAAATTTGGGGACAGAATTCTTTTCCTTATTCATTCTTAATCCCAGAATCCTGAATCCACATTTGTAAAACACACATGCCTTCAAGCACTTCAAGACGTCTGTATTTTCTCAAATCATCTTTTCCTATATCCCTTTTGCTTAATTTTAAGAAACATACTTACCAGGCTCTTTTGAAGTTGGCTTTCTGTGGTGTGAGAGGCAGATGATCCAAAAGGAAAGAGTGCTCCTTTCTGGTCTGGATTCCTTTGTGCTCCTGAACCATACCAGTGATTTTGGAAGCTAAGAACCAACAACAATTAAAAACCTAAGAATAATAAAACAAATCTTGATATACCTCTGTGGTCAGTGTCGGTCCATCCAGAGAGCTGCACCAAGTAAACCCCAATTAGACTTGTCCAGTAGCTAAGAGGGCACTCAGGGAGGGAAGGAGGAAGGTAAACAAATGAACTACTATGGTTATGAACTCTCTGGCTAACGGACGAGGTTTTTCTCTTTCTCTAGGTTGGTACTATTCATTTCTTTCATCGGTAAAGAATAGGAACATAGTAGACTCATCCAGTGTTTTAGTCTAAAAATACGCTCTAAAAATGGCACAGCAAAATAGATAATAAAGAAACTGCCTATCTTCTCTCATTAAATATTAGACTTCATGCACTTCTGGAGACAGATAAACCCCATATGCGTATGGATTTTTTTTTCTTTAAGCAGACCTAAATGGTTTTATCAAGTCTGTCATTGGAAACCAATATAAAAGAGCAAGAGAAAAAATCGACCTGCTGTCACATGAGGGACCTGAAATATTAGATCGTTCCCGGAATACAGGGAGCACTGAGCATGCCAACCCGCTCTCAGCTAAGCTGTGATGGGGGGAAGAGTGACAGCTATTTATTAGAACAGAAAATGGGGTATGTACTTTAAAGATCAGCAACATGATGTAAATATTGACTCGCCTCAATTTTTAAGCTGACGAAAGGGTGTCTGTAATGTTAAGCCCTCCTTCTGCAAATCGGTCCTGTCAACATGGGATGATGCGAGCGGATATTGACAAGAAATGAGAAAAGATTTGCCAATGGCTTATTCATATTTTTGCTCATTTAAAATACACGGGATACTTTATAAGTCCCCATGGAGAAGTAGAGAGCCAGGTTCTCAATTCCCGGAGGAGCTGGACAGGCACAATCTCTATCTCTCAGATAAGGAAGGATCTCAATAACCTCAATAACCATGCAAAGCTTTTTCTTCCCAGAGAAAGATAGCTATGCTAATGTTTCAGCATTAGGATTTCCATTTAACTTACCCAAATGAAAAAAGTTTATCTTTATTTCTCTTTCTAGCACCTGCTGGAAATGTTCAAATTTGAAGTTTGAGGAAAGTACTGGAAACTTAGAAGGTGGCATCTGTGCCCTGCTTTTGCAAATCTTTCCCTCTGAATGACTATTATAAACCCTCCTTCCTCACAGTAGAGAGATGTTTCCACCAGGGTTAGCAGAGGAAACCAATTTGTTTTCTTGACTAATTTTACTGACTCATAATGGCATCAAGAGTCAACTTACCTCAGAGTCTCTGGCTTCTTATCTTTAAAAGTGCAAAGCATTTTCCTGACACCTGCCTTAAGTAATTGTTTTGAGACTTGATTTAGAGGTACACAGAGTTTAGTAGACTTTCAAAGGGGAAGCTGCTGCAAGCCTTGAAACTTCACCCACTGAGATGCCTCTGCCACTCCGTTCTGATGAACACCACAAGGGCCTTCGGGCACATCCGAAGTGGTAGTGTTTCAGGTCAATTTTCAGGATAAACGAATGATACGATACAGTCAATCAAATATATGCATTGTCTTTTGCCAAAAGGTTCATAAAAATGAGACTGAGGCTATACCCTAGAACACTCTGTGCTCCTACACACCTGTATATTCCACATATGATTCATAGTCAGGCAAATTCTGGGTCTAAAAGTAACAACCCTTCACCTTTTTGTTGGCACCTACCAGACACTGGAGTCCATTCACCTTCACAGTGGAAAAAGGACGGTATACTTAGGTAAAGACACATAGCTACAGAGTTGCTTGATGCAGTATAATACGTCAGATCATTACTGAGTGATGGCTCACCATCTGGTTAGTAGCTGTAGGCAAAGAATCAACAAAGCCATCCTTCTAGGTGACTCTTTCTATCTTCTGATCTGTTCAGTAAACCATCTGGGCTTCGACCCTGACTCTGGGCATACCTCTGGCAAATTAGCCTTATGTAAGTTTGGGGCAGCTTGTGGACTCACAGATGAGGGGCCTGGGAAAAAGGACATTTGAAAGGCTTAGCTGAGAGATGAGAGGAAATCTGCATGATGTTAAGGTACTAGACATACCTGCAGTTAAATCCTGGCTCTGTCACATTTATAAGAACTTGAGTAGGTTTTCTAATCCCTTTGAGCCTTAGTTTAAACTCTGGTTCTCTCATTCCCCTTCTATCTTTTTTATCTCTATCTCTATATTTCTGTATCTCTATCTCTGCTTCTCTGTGATGCATGGCACTTGTTAATTTCGATGGTGTAACAACCCCACCACGCAGACCTCAAAGTACTATTGAGGAGTCATTGAATACGGGGTCGGGGCAAGGTGTGCACAGTTGGCTCAGGGGAGCTGTGTGAGCAGGCTCCACTGCACCACTGGGTGTAAACCTCTCTGTGCAACGCCTGCACATGCTCGAATACCAAAGATTTGGTTAGATCATGATGAAAGAGAGGAAGAAGAGAATTCAGGTGTCCTTGCAACAATCCTGACAAACAGAAGATATATAATTCTAGAATCCATGAGGGGAGAAGGTATTGCTTGTTTTTAAGGCAATGAGAAAGCTGCATATCCATCCTGGGCTGAGAGCAGGCTCATGGTGCGGTAAAGCTTGAGTCATTTATGAGAAGCTGGGCAAAGTCACAGTAATCTGTAGTTGGTAAGCATTATTCCTGGTTTTCTTAAGAACAGAGATAATTAAATTTAATCACTTTCAGAAAGCGTGCCAGGCTCTGGGATAGATTCTGCCAATACAAAGATGGCCCTTCTCCTAAACTCTTTATGAGCTATTGGGGCATAGAGATATGTAAACAAGTGAATGCTGATATTAGAGATAGGCATGAAGATGGATTCCTTGACACAATGGGGTGGCAGATTGCTCAAATTACCTTGGGAGTTCAAGGTACTCTTTAAAGGAGAGCTGATATGTTTTAATCTTGAAGAATGTGTAAGAATTTGACAAGGTCTTTGAGGTAGAGAGAATCTTAGCATATAAAGGCTTGGAAGTGGAAAAGAGGGCGGTGTGCGTGGGGACCCACCAATATCTCAGTGCAAATGAGATATAGAGTGCGAGGAGCATCTTACATGAGCATAGAGGGGTGGGTGGGGGTGTGTTAGCAAGGCTTCTTCAGAGAAACAGAACCAATATGATAGATACAGATATTTATAAAAGCAGATTTGCTATGGGAATTGGCTCACTTGGTTATAGAAGTTGAGAAGTCCCACGCTCTGCCATCTGCATGCTGGGGACCCAGGAAAGCTAGCATTGCAATTTTGTCTGAATTTGAAGGCCTGAGAACCAGGGGACTCAATGGTATAGCTCTCAGCTCAAGGCCAAAAGCCTGAGAACTGATTTGCTGATGCAAATCCCAAAGTCTGAAGGCCCAAGAACCTGGAGCTCCGATGTCCAAGAGTAGAAAAACATGAATGTCCCAGCCCTAGAAGAGACAAAGCACATTGCCCGTCCTCTGCCTTTTGTTCTATTCGGGTCCTCGATGGATTGGATGGCACTGGCTCACATTGGTGAGGGCAGTTCTTCTTTACTGTGTCTACTGATTCAAATACTAATCTCTTCCCGAAACATCCTCACAGGCACACCCAGGAATAATGTTTTGTCAGTTATCTGGGCATCCCTTAACCCAGTCAAGTTGACACGTAAAATTAACCTTCTCAGGGGGCAGGTCCTTGAGGGCCCTGTACACGTGGCACAGAAGTATGACTTTTATCTTACAGAAATGACAATGCATGGCTAATTTGATCGCACCACTTATGTGGAACAGCAGGGGACCATATGGGCGAAGAGATGGTGAGTCTTATTCCATACTTCTGGTATTGGCCAGTGTTCTCTGTGCAACTCTTTGTGGACCTCAGATGCTCAGATCAAGCACCATCCACACAGGGAGACTTCCTTGATCAGCCTATTTACATTTCTTTTTTTTTTCATGGAGCTTACAATAAAAACAGTTTTCTATTTTAGAGATGTGCTTTTCAGTTTCAGGTGTCAAAGATACACCACATTTTTTTTTCCTCATTATGAATTTGATTCTGACCTTAAACATCTATCCTGCTTGGATGATAAGAAAGAAATCCAACCCTGGTCACATTTGAGGTTTTCTGCCCCAGGAGCTCTGGAGCGTTCCTGGGGCAATACATTGCACAGGACATTAGGGAAATTCTGCACATCACAGGATACCCTTTTCCTAGCCTCATTTGTCCCTGTTGTATCTTCTGTACCATGCTAAAGGCATGGGTAAATTTGGTGAAATCAGGATGCCACACAGCCTTTCCCCTCCCAGGTCCAACCACTGCTAGGGGTCCTTCCTGAGAGTGCGACCATTAGTCAGAGACTTGGCTCCATTCCAAGGCTCCAGGAACCACCTGCCCCTTCCGCTTGCCAACCTCCTTGAAATAAAACAGAACGAAAAACTCAGGGAAAGATAGACAATTAGTTTATCAAAAACAACAGTCATAGTTTTTAATATTTATTATTTTGGGGTGCCTGTCCTCACTCAATAGGCTGTGAATTTAGGGGAGTAAGTTCTCCTTCTCTCTTGTTTCTCAAACTACTGGCATAGCGCCTGGTGCGCCATAGGGTTTTTATCAATGTGTTGAAAAATTTAATTTATTCTAACCCACTAAGGGAATTTTTGCTAACCTAATTTTTCAAAAGAAGAAACCTAAATATAATTATTTGGTACTTAACAAGTCCTTTACTACCAGAGTTGAAATAATCATAAATATTCTATCCAGTCTGGCTCACAACATCACAGGTGCATGTTGCAATAAAACACCTGCATGACAGAAACTGAAGTGTCAGGAATTCCAGATTCACTTTTCTTTTTCCTCTATACAGAATGTCAGCGTCCTTAAATCATGCATGTCATGGAGTCTTTAGGATATGTGTCTCCTAAGCAGATTGATTTTTTTCTTTACCTCTTCAAACCAAAATGGTACTACACTGGTTAAACAAAAGGTGTGGGGAGAGGGACCACCAAAATAAAGTTTTTAAATCCTCCCCTTTTATTGAATTTTCCATATAAGTGTGAACAATTAAAGATACTGATTTTTTCTTCCCACAAAGCGATGGCCTTAAAATGCTCATTAATTGAAAGTTATAGGAGTGCATGGCTAATAAAAAAAAGAGTAGATTTGCCAGTGCCAAGCAGAAAAGCTGATGGGGAGCATAAAACCAATAAAATTGATCAGGACATGCACTTGGAGATAAAACCAGAAAGTTAGAAAATTTTCATATTTGTTCATACTTTGACATTGATCAACTCAGAGAATCACCTTTCCCTACTTTAAGTGATCCAGAGAAGGCTGTTATCTTACGAGTTGCTTGTAGGGTCTGGATTGTCAGCATTTCCCACGTCCAAAAGCATTCATAGGTGTTTCTGTAATCGTTACACCAAATTAGTGATATTTGGTCATTCAATAATCATCTGTACTCTTCTACGGTGATCTCTATTTTACTAGCATGTAGCTACTATTTGCTCCTATAGACAAAAGTTGTGTCATTTAAAAAGTGCATACACTTTGGATTTGGAAAACTCAGTATTTCTGGCAGAAGAACTCAGGCAAATCTTTGTATGTCACTCAGGCTCAGCTTTCTCTGAGACGGTAGCACATGCTCTTGGGGGTAATTATTAAGATAAAAAATTTAAATGCAGTGGTTTGGGAATTACTCTGGACAGAGTCCTAAGAATTTGCCAAGAAGAGGGGTCTTTGAGATTTCTTCAGCTTTATGGAGATTATTGTTGCACAGGTGCTTTGTATTAATAATGGTCTATGTCTTTGCCTCAGTTGGCTTATTCTCACCATAACATCTTTAGCTTGAATCTACTATAAAAAGGATTGGCCTTCTATTTTGTTTAGAGCAAGATTCTGCTATTAGTACTATTTTTGAATATCATTAAAGGGACATATACAAAACATTGTGTAAAGAGTAAAGAAATGTTATTCTGTTATTTTTAATTGTGCTATGAGGTAGAGTCCACTATTAGTAATGCAAAATACATTTTAAGCAAAAAGATTTACAAGTGGAAGTGTGTTTAGTTTCTTTTGACCTGGCTGCCCAAATTTTGTAGTATATACTATTTTTTTAGTCTGCAGCTATGTGGCTCAGTACTAATTGTTATTCTTTGATCAAATGTGATTTATGCATGTGTGTGTTTCAACACTGATTTTTAAAGACTGATTAACACCATCCAGAGTCTGGTTGATCAGCCAGTTAAGAGTGTTGCCATTGCTTACATAACTGTGATCTGAAATACTCACTTTAAGAAAAATAAACCTTGAAATCAAGAGTGCATTGCAAGAGTAATTCTCAATATTCAGTGTAATATAACACTCAGCACATTGATTCGATTGTCAAATTGCGTTTTATGTTTAGTTTATCTAATGTTGTTCATAGGTTGTATCTACATACTTTACAGTTAAAATACAACCCTACGATAGTCCCAAGAGTCTCAGACTGTATTTGCTTTGGAATAGTGAAACTCACCATTTGGACACATCAGTATTGACCTTGGATCCTCTGGAGGATTTTTGCCAGGATTCTAGCCATTCAAAAACTACATTAGTAACAAAGTTCTTTACTGAGAACAGCGTCTAGTTTTAATAAGAGAGAAACATCAGATAGACTTAAGGTTCTACATTGGAAGTTTGACATTCAGGTGGACAAAAGAGTGCTTCCATGGAGTACCCTGGCTTTTTAACAAGTCTACATTTCCCTGTGAGGTAGATGGTACTGTGACTACAGACATCCTCTGATCCAAAGAGACTGATATTGCATGTATGCAATCAGTGTATACACTGTAAGTACTCTGGCAGTTTGTAGCTTGTTTCAGTCTCATTTTTCATTTCCTTAAATATAATCAGGGACGATAGTTACCTCAACCAAAACAGATTGAAAGAGACATCAAACAGATGTCACTTAAGTCCTGCAAAAGAAGACGGGATTGGAGAAGCATTACATAGATGTTGTAATTCACAGCTGAATACCAGCCAAGAATTCAGTTCTTAGAGTACGAGGACAACATTTTGCAAAGAAAGAGGGCTCTCAGGACCAAGGAGGAGGAAGGATCGTTCTGATTTTTGAACTAGGATAAATACTTCCACAGAAGGTTGATGTACTATTTTTATATTTCAAGTGTTTAAATCATGTCGCCATGTTTCATAGGGGAATTTTGCTAAATGGAATACAATACAGTAGTGGCTCCTTATTTGTGGTTTTGTTTTCCTAGGTTTCAGTTACTGGCAGTAAACTGTAGTCTGCAAATATTGCATCACTACTCTCATGCTTTGAAGCCATTATTAAGTAAAACAAAGGTTACTTGAACACAAGCACTGTGATACTGTGACGGTCCATCTGATAACCAAGAGAGCCACAAAGTGACAGTCTGGGTGGGACCGAGCAGCATGCCATGAGATTTCATTAGGCTACTCAGAATGGTGCACAAATTAAAATTTATGAATTGTTTACTCTTGAAATGTTCCATTTAAGTCACAATACCTATATCATTCACCTGACTTCATCTCATCATGTAGGGATTGTATCATCTCACATCAAAAGTTAATTATTATTGTTAATATCTTACTGTGCCTAATTTATAAACCAGCTTTATGATAGGTAGGTATGTATGTATAGAAAAAAAAACACAGTATATATAAGCTTTGGTACTATTTGTAATTTCGGGCATCCACTGGGTGTCTTGGAACATATCCTCCGAGGGATAATAGGGGCACTGCTGTATTACTAAATTGAACAGAAATAGAGACCAAGGAGGAAAATGAGGCAAGTATAATGAATAGAAGTAAAGAAAAGAAAAGGCAACTCTGGGAATCAAAAACCAAGGCAAGAATAAACAGGATTTGGGGGATCCTTCATAAATGCAATTAAACATTTGCTTGAAGGTCATTTGGGGAACAACAAAAGCCACAGAAGAACATTTTCATTTTGTGATACTCTAACAAATATAAATAAGCAACTAAGTATACACATAAGGTGTATCCACAGATTAGGTCCTTGTAGCCTTACAGGAACTCTCAAGAATTATAAGGGTGATAGTCTCATTTCCTCATGGTAACAATGAGAAAACTGAGGACTAAGAAGTCATTTTCTTTACAGAGGCTATGTACCAATGCAAACCAGAGCCAAGCACCCCAAACCCTGCATTCTTTCTGTATCTTATACCAAGTTGCCTGCTGGTGTTCTGATGCTCAAACCTGTCCTACTTTCTTATCTTAGATGAATCATGCACAATCACAGTGTGAACAGTGTGGAAAAATATTTGGGCACTCTGGTGTAGAAACCATAATCAGAAAAAAATATTAATAATCTTGGCAGAGGCAGAATATATCCATACACCCTACCTGCAATCTGGGAAAAACCCTGTCTCCCTTCTATGAATAGTACGTGGTTTATGAAGTGGCACATTAACAGTATATCACCTTTATTGCCTACTTCACATCAAAGTGTGATGGCCTCTTATAAATGGGGAGAGGCACTAGTTAGGGGGACAGATGATGGCTTTGTTAGGGACTAGACAAAAAGTCTGATGAATGGTTGCTTCCCCAAACTGTATGACACTGTTCAATTTGCATGAATATTGATTACACAGTGTGCATGTGCTTCTACTGATTCTATGGACTGGGTCTCAGAAATTTTCTGTAGACTAGGAAAATGCTCTTTGAAATAAATTATACTTGCTTCTTTGTTATCTAATAAGAAATCTCTTTTACCTTCAGTAGTCCAATAAAATTACTGCCAGAAAACAGAATTTGGAAGGGCTTTTCTTAATTCTGTCTTTTTCCTAACATGGCATAATCAGATCCTAATATTCTGTGTATCAAGGACTTTTTTCTTTTCCATTTTGTATTTAGAAACCTAAGAAATGATGAGTTTGGCTGGATATATGCCCTTAATATTTTCACAGCAAGTGCATGTCAAAAAAGGCAGAGTAAGCTTACAGCTAATTGATTAAATGGAGGATTTTTGAGCATAATAATTGCCCTGTCTATCCCTGTTAAGAATTTAAAAACACTCAAAAGCAAGGATTTTAATTATTAAATATTATTTCTACTTCTGCAAGGAAAAATTTTCCTTAATTGATTTTCTTAAGGTTTTGGTAATGATATCTCTATCCTCTCATATCACACAATAGTTTCCTTCCAATTTTCATGAAACTAACTATAATTTATCTATCATTCCAGAGCATTGCAATTCACTTTATCCATAGGTCTAATCTCACATTAAAAATCAAAATATTGCATGATGCAATTAGAATTGGTATGAAATAACTGCAGGCTTTTATCTCAAGTGCAACTCTTCATTTTGATCTTAGTGAAAGGCTTCTGTTTGCTTTGATTTTAGAGATGACTCATTTTTACAAAAAGAACAAGAAAAAGCCTAACATTGTCTTTCCTACTGCCCATAACTCACCCTAATCCTTAGCTCATAAATCAGGGTTTTCACCTTTTTCAGCTTCTGAAAACAAATCCAAACCTTCATAAATGCATTTTCTATTGATCCAGTGCTTACGAAAACTTTTACCTTTTCACCAGGATCTACCACTCATACCTAACTCCCAAGATAAATCACAGTTTCAAACTGCAATGAGCTAAACTGGTTCAAACACATTTGAAAATGGAATCTCTTCTCACAGAAAACAGTTTGGATTTGAAGAGAAGATCAGTCTTGTCAAAAGCCCTATGTTGTCCTAAGATCACGAAGTGAGATTTTGCACTTTATATTTTCTTGGGTATATTTGGTCAAGATAAAAAAAATGTTGATCTTTTAAATTGGAGTGAGCTCATAGAAAGTCAAAAGTTCACAGGATGATGCTATGAGCATGAGGAGAGTTTTACCTGGATGGAGCAAAGCCATAACATTGCTGAGTGACAAACTGCCTGATGAGAAGAGACTGGGCGAAAGGACAGGTATCAGCTGCTGTTCCTTTATGTGAGAAATGATGTCACAAGGTGGCATCCCCTGAAGTTTCGTACCAGAAGCCAGTGAAAGATGGATTGGGATCAGGATAGTGACTGACTGACTCTTGTGAGAGCTGCTGAGTTCTGAGTTGAGAACAAAAAGCAAGCAGTAGTCACAGGATCATGGAAAGCCATGTTTGATTTGTGTCCTGTTATTTCTCAAACTTTTTTACAGAGCATCCCTTTTTTAGCAGAAGAAAGCAAATAGCAACCATAGTTCTCAGCCATCAGGCATTTCTTTAAAGTTTTATATTTTATTACATAGCAGAGTGGTTAAGGGCATAGGTTTGGAATTCAGATTACCTACGTTCAAATTCTAGCCCCAGTATTTACTATGTTATCACTTGGGGAAATTTACTCAACATTTTCCTGCCTTAATTTTCTCATCTGTAAAATACACTTGCCTCATTATGAGGATAATTAACATGGGGTAATCCATGGAAAGTATTTAGCATGGTGCTTAGCACCCAGAAAATATTCTTTAAGTATTAACAATTATCATTTCCTTAAAATTCATGTCAAATTTTAATTTCCTTGAAAATATAACTATATTTATTTTGATATTAAAATAAATATTTAAATTATTTACTGCTCAAAAGAACTGATTCTCTAGGAAGTTGTATGATGTTTACAACATGACTTGTGTGTCTTTGTCATGACATGGCACATCCTTGGTGATATATGCATTCCAGTGTCAGGAACACAGGAGTTTGAAAAGAGTTGGTTTCTTAATTTTGCCTGCTGGGGCTAGTGGTAAGAGAGGCCATGAACTATAGTTATTTGGTCAGGGAATTTACTGAATGCCATTCAGCAACTTGGACACTTCCACGTGCTTGCTAAGCAAGAACTTATCTTCAGAGTTTCAAGGTGAGTGGAGCTATACCCCACCATCCACAACTTGTGCTTATCAGTACAAGTGGTATCTGTGATTAAACTCTCCATTTGAAGTGCTTTTGAGCCATGGACAAAGGGGAATCAGCCCATGAACATCTTTTGGGCCATTCCTTATTATAAAAAATGAAAATAGCAAGCATTTAAGGGATGACTATGAAAATCAAAGGTGGAATTAACTACCCCTGCCCCAAACTCTCAAAGGAACTATATACTCAAAGAACTTCATGAGAACAGAAATGGTTACCGTCTTGCACAGGATGTATCTATGATGATCAGCATAGTCCCTGATGCATGTTAGGTGTTTACAATACAATGAATGAATGATTGGATAGACACGCTCTTGGCTTAGTAGAATAAATTAGGAAGCTGAGAATAGTCTTACCGTCAATAGATAATTTGAGGGAGAACAGCATCTAAGAAATAGCCAGCATGAATTAAAAAGAACAAAAAACCAAAAATAGTGTAGTGGACATAACTTGAGTCATTTGTCTTGTACGGTTCAGGATCTAAGTGCAAAGAATTCAGATTGATGTAGGGAAGCTCCTGTGTTTGTGCTTGAGGAGTCAGTAAATACTCTGGAATTCTTTCTGTGAACTGAAACTTACGTTTTTTCCACACAGTTGAAGGTTGTATGCCAAGAGTTTTGTAAATTACCCAGAGAAGTTACTTCCTTCCCACTCTAACATGAACCATATCAACAGAGTAACTGTAACTTTCACTGGAGACAGGCAAACTCTGGTCTTGGATTATGACTTGCCTACTACCAAATATTGGAACTGCACATTGAAAAAAGAAAACTGTCAAAATTAAAACCCCTTGGAAAATCTGGCTGAGAAAATTTCATTGGGTATTAATGACAAAACTATAATTGGAGAACAGGATAGTTTATCTTAGTTGGAGCAGCAAAACTATTCACACATGCAGACACACACACACACGCACGCAATTCCTAAATAGGTTTTTATTGGAGGGGAGAGGAGGGGGGAACATCGCCTCCCTCTATAAACATCAACTGCTACTAGCAATAACACATTTTCCTTCTGCTAAAAGCTATCTATTCAAGTAATCTGTGTAGGAAATACCACCCCATCAACTATGTTTTTGTCAAATTACTGGTCATCCTTTTATTTGCACTTAGAAGCTTATCATTCATGTGACCTGAACTTCATAATTCTGGGCTTTATCATAGGCAAAGGCTAGGTCTCTCCTAACTTCCTTTTATTTACCTTTGCCCTTTGGGAGAGAACTCTGACCTTTGGGAGAAAATCTACATTTTTGTGTATAAGTGTGCTACGGTGACAAAATAAAAATGTAAAATAAAAGCTTATTTTATTTTATCAAAGTGTCGGCAACTTAAGACTCATTGATCCTTTCTAAACATAAAAAATTTAAATCTTTGAACTTTAAACATAATTTGCCTTTTTGTAGCTCAAACCACTCCATTGAAAATAATCTGAACAACTAAACTACATAGAAGTAGTTTCAGAAATTAACTGTTCTCTTTATTCTTTTTGTCTTGAAAGAAGACAAAAGCTACTTTTGAAAACGTACACAAAAATAAACTGCTCAAGCTTAACCAGGCAGCAAGACAAGATTTTGCTTCCTTTTTAGCTAGAGACAGGAAGTACTTTGAAATGTCCCATTATGATGATAGATTTGTTTAATTCTTCAATACATCTAGTAATTTTTGTCTCATACAAATGAGGCTATTTATCAAGTATATGCATTTTATCTTTTGGTGAACTTCTCTCAGTTACTGTTATGTCAAGCAGACAGATCAACAAAGATACAGAGATTTGAAGAATACAATTAATAAACATGGTCTAATGAACACATACCAGTTTTTCAAAGAAAAATTAGAATATTCTTCTCATCTACTATGATAGATTTTTATCATTGCGCTCAATTACAGGATTCCTTATCTGTAAGGATATCATTATTCCCAACTGTGTCATACCTCCAGGTAGATTTGACATGTGCCCTGCCCCAATGTCAGGATTTGTCAAATTATTTGCTTTTTCCAAGAAGATGTGAACAACCCAGGCACAATGCAACCAAGCATAACAATAATTTTCTTGTGTGGTTTGGTTTAGCCTCAGGTATTTCTGCTCTTTGTCATGAGGACTGTATGTCCCAGGTAGGTGCTGCTTCTTCATCATAGGGTCTGACTGCAGAAGTCATGGGGAACTTGGCTGAGCCCAGCAAAGTTAAACACAACTGAAGCTGATGCTTAGCCTTTGTTACTGTGAGTTAAATACCATAGAATACTACTCAGCCACAAAAAAATGAATTAATGCCTTTTGCAACAATTTGATGGAATTGGAGACCGTTATCCTAAGTGAAGTATTCCAACAATGGAAAAACAAACACCACATGCATTCGCTATTAAACTGGAATTAACCGATGAGCACACATGTGCACAGAGGAATGTAAAATTCAGTAGAAATCAGGCAGCAGGGAGAGGAGAGGAGGGGATGGTCAAAAACCTACCTAACATGTACAACGAACACTAATTGGGTGATGGGCACATTTATAGCTGTGACTCAAACTTTGCAAAAGTGATCCACGTAACCAAAAACATTTGTACCTCCTTAATACATTGACATGAAAAAGTAAAAAAATAAATAAAAAGTAAAAGTTTTGTCCTTGTTGCAAGTCATGGAAAATTGGGAATATTTCTTATAGCAAAAGCTGACCGATACTTATTGAAGACTTATTTATGTTGGCCATGTGATAGGATGTGAAGCAATTCTTAATAACTTTTATAGAATTAACATCATATAGATAATTTTCTCTAATCTTATTACACATAATTTAGATAAATTTTAAAAACCTACATATATTTGGAAATTGGAAATAATGTTTATATATAACTCACGGGTCCCAGAAGAAATCAATAGTTTTTACAAAATATGCAGAAAGGAATGATAAGGTAACATTATCTATCAATACTTGAGGGGCACAGCCAATGGAGTAACCTGAGGTCAATTTCTAGTTCTGAGTGCTTATATTAGAAAATAAGAAAGGTGAAAAAGAAATGAATTAATTGTCCAGTCTAAGAAGTTAGAAAAAGATCAACAGAATAACCAGAGTACAAAGGAGAAAGTAAAGATGAATACGAAAATCAGTTGAGAGACAAAATTAATCCACAGCCACGAAAATGAGTTCTTTGAAGTGCCTCGTAAAATAGACAAACTTCTGGTAAAATTGATCCAGAGAGAGAGAGAGAGAGACAGAAAGAGAGAGAAGACAAAAAACCCAGGATTAATGAACAAAAAGGGCTAGCATAGCAGGTAAAACAGAAATAGATATTTTTAAAGACAAAAAAGAATCCTGTCAAATTTTCTGCCAATAAAATTGAAAGCTTTTATTTTGCTAAAACAAACACAAGAAAAAATAGAAATTGTAAACAGTCTCAGAAATTGACGAAGTCATTAAAAATTAACCTATTTAGCTTCGATAGACTAATAAGTGAGTTTGCTTAAATAATAGAGTATGCTAAACATAAAAATCCTTCCAGAGAAGAGAAAAAGAAAAGATGATTTTTAGCTCACTCCATGTGAGTAGCATATTTTTTATATCAAAATTAGTGAAGGATTATAGAAGAGTGGAACATTTAAAGTCACATTTCCTCACATTTAACTTTGTGGAAAGAAAATTACAGAAACACCTTCTAAAAATAGAAGCAGCTAAACTCAATAGAGAATAAGAACAAGATTTAACTTACCTGAGAAATACAAAGATATTTTAATATTGAAGTATCTCTAAATCTGCGTGGATAGAAGCTTAACACACAAAGTAAATTACATATATTATACAGCCAAAAAAATTAAAGACTGTAATTTGTATAAATAGTTCAATTTTGACATTTACAAAAGTATAAAGCTTTTGGCTAAAAGCTTATAAAAATTGTGTAAGTCATGTAAAAATTATAAAATTGTACCAACAATAACTTGAATGAACTAAACAGAGAGACAGCACATGGGTGTGGATAGAAAAATTGATATCATAAAGATACCTGTTTCCGAGGGATGGACACGCTGGAAGCTCGGACTTGGGGGGGAGGGGGGCAAGGGCAAGAACCTAATTAAATAACTGAAAGATAAAAAAAAAAAAAGATATCTGTTCCCATCACTGTGCTCTGAAGACTTAACATAATTCATATAAAAATCAGCACAGGATTTATTATATGTTTATCTAGCTATAAGTACAAATTTACTGTACCAAAAACCTATTTTATTTATAAATTCTTGACACAAACCAAAAATTCAATTTTAAAGATATCATTTATAATAGCATCCCGAAGAACAAATACCTAAGAATATATATGTATATATGTGTGTGTATGTGTGTGTTTGTAGACATATGTATCAAATTTCTACATAAAATCTAATCTTTATAAAGAGATTTGAAGACCACTACACAAAAGACTATCAAAAATACTGGGAATAATTAATAATGAAATAGATCATTTTCATGGATTGGACGAATCAACAATGCAGAGATACAGATTTCATCCAGATTATTTGTAGTTTTAGTGCAATTAGAATCAAAACCCATTAGTCATATATGTATATATGTGTAAGTTGACAAGATTATTGAAAATATTATATGGAAACACAAAGATTTAAGAATAGATGAGATGTTCTAGAAGATTAAAAAACACAGTAAGAGGACTTATACAAATTTGTATAAATTTATTATACTTAAAATAGCATAGTATTGGAGCAAGTATAAAAACATCTACACAAACGTATGACATAAGAGACAAACAGAACCACATCTACATTGACACTTAATTTGAGAGACAGGTGGAATTTCAGAGTAATGGGCAGAAAGTAGTCTTTTCAATAAACAAGTGGTAACAGTTTGATATCCAGGGTCTGGAGGAAGGGGATGGGGGAACAATCATATGTGAACCATATGTGAAAATAATAATCCCATATAGATTATAACCTAATTATAAAGGAACACAAAATAGATAATATAAAAGCCATATACAAATTTTATTACATAATGAAGAAAAATTCCTTCATGTTTTGGAATAGGGAAAGATTTTGAAAACAGTACACAAAATTTACCAATCACAAAGGGAAAGATCAATAAATTTGATTGCATTTATATTTAGAGGTTCTGTTCATGGTTGGGGGCAAGAGAGAGAGAGGTACTACAATTAAGAGAGTAAAAAACAAACCACCCAGTGAGAGAAGATATGCATTACAAATATAACCAATGGAAGGTTATCTATAACAAAATAGAATACTACAAATCAATAAGAAAAAGAGACATCAAATATTAAAAATGGCCCTTTAAATGAAATAATATATGTGGACAAGAACATAAGAAAAACCATGATGTAACACTAGAATAGCAAAAAACATTAACAAAATAAAAATTTTGAGTAGTAGATGTTGGTGAAAGTATAGAGTAATGACAATTCTAATAGTGGTAAAGTGCTTTTAATTTACATTTCCTAATGATTAGTGATGTTGAACATTTTTTCATATGTCTGTTGGACATTTGTATATTATCTTTTGAAAAAACTCTGTTCATGTCTTTTGCCCATTTTTAGTGGGGTTATTTGTTGCTTTTTTCGTGATTTATTTGAGTTCTTTGTGGATTCTGGATATTAGCCCTTTGTCAGAAGTATAGCTTGAAAATATTTTCCCCCATTTTGTAGGTTGTCTATTTACTCTCTCGATTATTTCCTTTGCTGTGTAGAAAACGTTTAAATTTAATTAAGTCCCATTTATTTTTGTTGTTGCTGTATTTGCCTTTTTGGTCTTTGTCATAAATTCTTTGCTTACGCCAATGTCTAGAACAGTTTTTCCTATGGTTTTTTCCAGAATTTTTATGGCTTTAGGTCTTACATTTAGGTCTTCAATCCATCTTGAATTAATATTTGTATATGGTGAGAGATAGGGATCCTGTTTCATTCTTCATCTGGCTATCCAATTTTACCAGCACCATTTATTGAATAGGGAATCCCTGCCCAAGTATAAGTTGCTGTCTGCTTTGTTGAAGATCAGTTGGCTTTTGGTGCATAATTTTGTGTCCAGTTTCTCTATTCTGTTGCATTGGTCTATGTCTCTACTTTGATACCAGTGCCATGCTGTTTTGGTTACTATAGACTTGCAGTATAATTTGAATTCAGGTAATATAGTGCCTCAGATTTGTTTTTTTGCTTAAGATTGCTTTGGTTATTCAGGCTCTTTTATGTTTTCATATGAATTTTAGGATTATTCTTTCTAGATCTGTGAAAAATGATGTTGGTATTTTGATGGGAATTGTGTTAAATCTATAAATCACTTTAGGCAGTATGGAAATTTTAACAATACTGATTTTTCCAATCCATGATCAGAAAACAGTAGATGTTGGCACAGATGCAGTAAAAAAGGAATTTATACATTGTTGGTGGGACTGTAAATTAGTACAACCTCTATGGAAAACAGTATGAGGATTCCTCAAACAACTAAAAGTAGACTAACCATTTGATCTAGCAATCTACCATTTGATCTAGATACTCACTGGGTTTCTACCCAAAGGAAAAGAAGTCTTTCTATCAAAAAGACACCTGTACCCAAATGTTTATCTCAGCACAATTCACAATTGAAAAGATATAGAATCAACCTAAGTGCCCATCAACTAGGAGTGGATAAAGAAAATGTGCTGTGTATACACACACACACACACCCCCACACACCATGGAGTACTACTCAGTCATAAAAAAGAATGAACTAATGTCATTCACAGCAATTTGGATGGGACTGGAGAACATTATCCTAAGTGAAGTATCTCAGGAATGAAAAAACAAACACCACATCTTCTCACTAATAAGTGGGAGCTAAATGATTGGTACGCATCGTAATAAGTGGTGTAAAAGATACTGAAAACTCAGAAGGGGGGACAGGAGAAGGGTGAGGGATAAAAATTTCCCTATTGGGTACAATGTACACTATTCTCGTAACCAGGATACTAAAATCCCTGTCTTCAGCATTACACAATTTATCCATGTAACAAGAACAATCGTACCCCCTAATATTTTGGAAAAAAAATTATAAAAATCATAGAGAGAATAATGAAACTTTTATGTATTTCTTATGGATATACGAATGTACTCATCTAGTTCAGTATATACCAAATTTTAATTTATGCATCCCTTATGATGCATAAGTTTCAGTCCCAGTATTACTCTAGAGAAATGTGTACACATGTATCTAAAAAGACATTTGCGATAATTCATGAGGATGCTATTCTTCATAGCTTCAAGCTGAAAACAACCCAAATTTCCATCAGATAAATTAATTGTGGTATATATTCATACAATGGAATATTACATAGAAATTAAAGTGAATGAACTATACCTATATGTCACAACACAAATGAATCTTAAAAACATAACATTGTTTACAATAATACTATATTTTTCCACTAATAAAATATTCAAAGGAAGTCAAAATTACACTATATTCCTAAAGCATGCTAAGATACAAAGCACAATGGGGTAGTGACTATAATTATCAGTAAAGGTAACATACTGATTACATTCAGGGAGAAGGAGATTATGATTGAGGAGAGGCATTTGGGATACTTCTGGGAAGGAGGCTTTGCTCTGTGTCTTAGTGTTTACATTATAATATTTTATGCAGTCGTACATTTGTATTTTATGCACTTCTCTGTAAGTATGTTATATTTCACAGTAAAATAGTGTTTTTGAAAATGCATATAGACTTGTGAATTGGGAAGATGATCCAAGATATTTTTGAAAAAGCATTCTTGAGGGGCAGATAAAAAGGCTTGAAAAATGAGGCCGGGCGCGGTGGCTCACGCCTGTAATCCTAGCACTCTGGGAGGCCGAGGCGGGCGGATTGTTCTGAGCTCAGGAGTTCGAGACCAGCCTGAGCAAGAGCGAGACCCCCGTCTCTACCAAAAATAGAAAGAAATGAATTGGACAGCTAAAAATATGTATAGAAAAAATTAGCCGGGTATGGTGGCGCATGCCTGTAGTCCCAGCTACTCGGGAGGCTGAGACAGTAGGATTGCTCGAGCCCAGGAGTTTGAGGTTGCTGTGAGCTAGGCTGACGCCACGGCACTCGCCCCAGGCAAGAGAGTGA
>RJWJ010000449.1:0-64601 GCA_004363605.1 Indri indri | reverse complement strand
GGCTTGAAAAATGCACTACTAATTAAGACAGTGTGATGTGTATACAGGGAAGGAAACATTGGCCAAAGGAATGGAATAGAGAACTTTGAAGTAGACTCACAGAGAGATAAAACCATAAAATTTCCTTTATTCTCCATGTATTAAAATTGGCTCTGTTCGGGGTTTCTCTCATCAGTTGCAAAGTTGCAATGGGGACTGGTTGTACTATAGATTTCCAGCACGGAAGCCACTGCTTAGAAACTAATCACCGGTGTGCACTGGTCTCCTTCCTCCCCATTACAAAGCTTCTTACTAGCCCTTTACTAGCTATGTAAACTAAGGCATCTATTTAAGACCTAAATGCTCAAATTTCTTTTTCCATATAATGGAATAAAAAATATCCACCTTACTTATTTCACAGGGTTGTAGTGGGTTCAAATGAAGCAATATAAGAGAAATCTCTATGAACGCCATAAACTACACTGTTTATCTAATGTTTCTATTAGAATGACACTCATTGAAGCATCTTAAGGTAGGTATTAGTAGAAATTTCACCCAAATTTGAATGCTAAATATAGCCTATTAAATCAATAAAAGTAAAGCTAAATTTATTCATTGATCAGTAAATACACGCTAGTAGGCATCTTCAGGATAAAAAAGACCCTACAGAGGTTTGGGATTTACAGTAATATAAGATAGACTGTGCCCAATGAAAGTAACCGTACAGTTAGGTAGTGATGCAGAGAGAGGCATGCCCGTCCCAATCTCCCGTGACTAACCAAAAAGTTATCCCCAATACTGCTACAGCTTCTGATAGTTATTCTTCTTTAATCTCCCTCTTTGTTCTATAAATCCTGTTTTAACAGCCCACATCTCTCCATTTCTCTATTCAGAGGGGTTTGGAGTGGAACATTTACTATTTCTTTTGTTTAAACTGATATTTTGCTCCCAAAGACCTAATTTCAAGGTTGTGTTCTTTTTCAGGTGGATCTATTATTATTATTTTGTTTTTTTCGAGACAGAGTCTCACTCTGTTGCCCTGGCTAGAGTGAGTGCCGCGGCGTCAGCCTAGCTCACAGCAACCTCAAACTCCTGGGCTCAAGCGATCCTCCTGCCTCAGCCTCCCAAGCAGCTGGGACTACAGGCATGCGTCACCATGCCAGGCTAATTTTTTCTATATATTTATAGTTGTTCGATTAATTTCTTTCTATTTTTAGTAGAGGTGGGGTCTCGCTCTTGCTCACGCTGGTCTCGAACTCCTGAGCTCAAACAATCCGCCCGCCTCGGCCTCCCAGAGTGCTAGGATTACAGGCGTGAGCCACCGTGCCCGGCCCAGGTGGATCTATTATTTGCGTGAAAGATGCTTGCTCAAATGTTCATCAGGTCAGATGTCACTTTATAAACCTGTTAGATCATTGTGGGCTCTTTTCTTATGGAGTGAGAACAAACTGACTTCTCTCCATCTCTTTTCTATAATACGGCTTGAAGCTGGACACTGTTTTGGTTGAAGTAGGCTAAACTTCTTTGACAGCAATTATATAGTTCCTGAAGTATGGCGACTAGGACTTGGACTGTCTCCAGGCAAGACTTTGACAGGAAGCTTTATACTGTTAACAATGCCTCAGGTAATGTCCACTGTATTTTCCTCACCTTCCTGTATCTGCACCATTTTCTCAGAAAATGAGAGTCAGTGATATTTCAAGTTGGCAAATGGGAACTGGAGTAAACTTAGATGTCCCTAAGATATAGTTAGGATATAGATAGTAGTTAGGTAGATGAAGTATGGAAAGATAGATAATCACTCAGTTTTTTTAAGCTAGTTTGCAAGTTAGCTTATTATATAATTACAACAAACATTCAAATTTCCCTAAATGACACCTTCATTCTTTTCTCAACTGAGGACCAACTCATACTCCGTTTAATATCTTAAATCCTACTTTGATCCAGCAGATTAACAAAAGGAGATAATGAAATGAAATAATGCGCTCTTAAAAATAATCTCTTACGAGTAAAATAAGGAGAAACTATTTTTCACATAGCTTTTATGTTCCCTAAGTAGTATTCTAAACTGGTTCCAAGAAGAAAGTGATGTTGGCCTCTTAAGCAAACATTGTTTCCATATTTTTTATATGCTGTTAAGCTCAGAAATTTAATTTTGTTGTTGGCTTAAAGTTGTTATATGTTAACTTTTTGACTGGGTCATTGTGCTTATAAAAAAAATCAACAATTTATTTGAGTGTGAGGAATCCTTCAAGGATGAATAGCAAGAGGTCTTACTAAGGTTTTGGTTAGAAGAAGAGAGGAGAAAGTTAATACTCTTCTAATCCTTATGTAATCCTCATGTAGGCATTTAATCTCTTTTATAAAATCTTTTTAACTCTGAGATTAAGTATGAAGGGGATAAAGAACTACATGCCATCCCTGTATAATTAATGTCTGGGGACCAGCAGAAAGGATCCCTCAGCACCTTCATTGCCCAGTTAATGGTTTTTAGTCATATCTAAAGAAGTACCAGCAGGTACTGACTACAACACTTTCAGGGTCTATAAACCTCAGAAACATTGGAAACCAAATCCAACATCAGTCAGTAAAACACCATTTAATGGACACTTAGCTAGTCACCTGAGATGAGGGGGTTACCACCTACCACATTGCTCTACACCCTATTCCTTGAAGTCTCCTCCCAAACTTTTAGTACTCCGTCTCTGGAAAGACTATTTTTGCAATATTAGGATGCTGTGGTGCTTCTAAATACCTCAGGTTGGAATTCCAGGACTTTAGGAATGCCCTTGGGGACTTCAGGGTCTAGATACACAGTTAGCTAAGAATGTAACTTTCTTTACTTTTACTTCTCCATAGCTATAGTTGGTGTGGAATGTATGTGTCCTTACCAGAAGTTGGACAATCCCTTGCATCTTTCGCCAATGACCCCCAGATTTTCAAAACCACTCCTCAGTTTTCAGTCAGTGTTTAATAAATGTTAATTGAAATTAATCTACTAAATCTCTTGAGATAAAATTATTTTAGAAATCTTAGAAATCAAGGATATTATCTGTTGTCCACACCTCTGGTAAAACCTCACAGTGATATTATTTTTTTATTTTTATTTATTTTATTTCAGCATATTGTGGGGGTACAAATGTTTATGTTACATATATTGCCTTTGCTCTACCCAAGTCAGAGCTCCAAGCTTATTTGTCTTTTGATTATGCAAACTCATAAGATAACATACATAAGCTTCTCTTTGGAAGTGTTAGTACAATTAGTCTAATACATATATATTGAATTAGCACACTATCTTGTGCTAACAATTATGCCCAACCTTTATATGCCAGCCAAAGAGGGTTGAACATGTGATCCAAGCAAGTTGATTATGCTTTTTCCCTGAAATAGATCTGTAATTATTGGGAAGAAAGTAACGCTTCATAAAGGATACACTTACTAAGCTAGGGTTGTGATTCTGAAGCTGTTGGTAGTCACCTTCCTATCAATAAACCCAAAACCTACACATAGGGAAGTCAAACTGGAAGATTAGGGTGGGGAATGAGTGTGGTTAAGAAGAAAGTGAAAGGGTTTATAATCATTTCCATTCTTGGTTCCAGGGTGCCTGAAGTTAATATCTAGCCTCAGACTTACCAGCCATGTCATCTAATAAGTCGACCCAATCTTTTTCACTGCTTATGTGCTAATTACAGTGGTGTTATGTCACTGAGGGTTGAAAGTTCTGACTCATATAGTACTACCTTCTGAGCATTTTTGGGCTTCCTTGGAAACCTATTGCAATTCTTCAGTCATATTTTGGTATAATTAGGCTTTACAAGAAAACATTTTTGGCCCCAATTGCCATTACTTTTTTATCATAGCTGAGATTGGATAGTGAGATTAGGGAAAAACGAAAGAAAACAAAAGAAACGAAAAGAAAAGAAAAGAAAAGAAAAGAAAAGAAAAGAAAGAAAAGAAAGAAAAGGTTAGTCTATAAATTGCTTTCATAATAAGGTTTTAGATGACTTGGTCATCTCACATGTGAACGAAGCCATTATCTTCAGGTATACATACACAAGCTAGTAAATGGGGAAAATGGTGTTTCTTGTTATGTATTGTAGTTGCTTCTGGTAACTGGCCAAGGTTGGTGTAAATATCTATTTTGTCACTAACTACTTTGTGATTCTGGAAAAGCTACTTAACCTCTTTAAACTTTAGTTTGCTTTTCTGTAAAATATGGAATTTAATAACACCTAACTCCTAAAATTGTTATATGGAATAATCGAGAAAATAAATGATTATAGCTTAGCTAGTTTCTGGTGCAATTTCCTCAAAAAATGAGTATTTTTACTTTTTTTTATTTTTTAAAAATGGATATTTTTAAACATTGTTCTTTCTAAGGATATTAAACTATTTTGGCTTTATCAATTCTGTTTTTGGGAATTGTTTAACAAGGAATTACTTCTCTGCTTTTGGGGGCAGACCCATGTTTATGTATAAAAATCACTAAAATCCACATTCTAACTCTTCCTTCTTGATCTCTTTCCTTAACCAGCTATTCCATCTCCTCTCTGGTTTGTCTATTGTGTTTAACCTGAGCTTACTTGATCCAAATGCTTCTAACTTAATGTGGTTTAAAAAACGAAACTCAAGCTAGCTGTACTGATTTGGAGTCTATGAAGCATAATTATTTTTAGGAGACTCTGTAGAGGTTAACATTATTATTTTGATTATGAATCACATACGGAACACTTTATTTTTGCAAAGAGCTTTGGAATCATTTCATAATTTAAAGTCGAAATTGACTCAGTGGGGAATATGTCACCCATTACAGATGGAAAAGGAAAGCCAAATGGAGTTAAACTATTGCAAAGAAAGTTCATCGTTAACCAGAGGGTTAGTGCCTGGGTTTCCTAAAGGCTGTCCGTACAACACTGACTCAATCAAGGAACTGAAAATTCATTAGCTTAGCTGTCTCTCTTTTTTAGCCCTAAATAAATATTTCTGGGAGGGATTTAATTACAGAATCAATCCATTTTGATGGTGGTATAATAGTAACTTATGTGACAACAGTTCATAGATTTAAGAAATTAAAAAAAACTAGGTCATATTGATTTAAATATTAATATTATAAATGGTTTAAACTTACTTTGTTTCAGTGTAATGCTGTTCTTTCATTAGCCAGTTATTGTTACCTTGAACTCATTTTAGAACAGCACTCTACCTTCTCCTTGTCTGCCTGTACCTACTGTTAATTGACCACAGTAAGATGAGTCCTCTATAATAAATTATGAAATTTCAGATTATTATTATTTCATGGTGTTCTTTTTGCTTAAGTCATATATCATTTGAGGCTCCTATAACAAGATACCACATACTGGGTCAATTAAACAACAGATAGTTATTTCTCACAGTTCTGGAGGCTGGGAAGTCTGAGGTCATGGTGCCAACACAGTTGGGTTCTGGTGAGCGCCCTCTTCCTGGTTTTTCACTGGTGGAGAGAGAGAAAGGCAGCAAGCTCTCTCCTGTCTCTTCTTATAAAAGCAAAAGCACTAATCCCATCATAAGGGCTCCATCCTCATCAACTAATTACCTCCCCAAATCCCTATCTTCAAATACTATCACATTAAGGATTAGGGTTTAAACAAATGAATTTGGGGGGAATACAAACCTGCGGTGTATAACATCATACTTTCAGAAAATACACATACAGTAGTAACATTTATCAGGTGTTGGACAGATGGGTTGGGGGAGGACGGGAGGGGTATATTCACACCTAATGGGTGCAGTGAGCACAGTCTGGGGGATGGACACACTTGAAGCTCTGACTCGGGTGGGGCAAAGGCAATATATGTAACCCAAACATTTGTACCCCCATAATATGCTGAAATAAAAAATAAAATAAAAAATAAAAAAAAAGAAAATTTAGGGTCTCATAAAATTTAAGGGCTGAATTTTCTAAAGATCTATGTGGTGGTTGCAGGTATTTCAATTTGAGGTAAAGGAGAAAACTCTTTGAATAGACCAAATATTTTTTTCAAGGAGTTAAAAAAAATACTACTCACTAGGAAATCTTTCTTGAAGAATGAGAATTAGTTATTTCCTAAGAAAGTAACCTGAGTAAATGTGTATACATTTAGTTCATAAAATGGTGTCACTGGTTGAAAGTCAAATGAGAGAAAATAAGGTTCCTCACAAATATTTACTTCACTGTTTGCAAACAAGAGAAAACCACATTCAAACAGTGTTATGAAGGAAGAGTAGTAATTCTACAAAGTTTAGGTGTAGTTTGATCCAGGAGTGCAAATGATATCACCAACATTTGGTATCTCTCCATTTCTTTTTTCCGTCTTCTCATAGTTATCCTAACAGACTAACGCTCCAGCTCTTCTAGGTTCAAACCCATCAAAAGAGAATTTTCTATAATCATTTAAACATAAAGCTTCAGGCTTGATTTCTTTTTATTTATTTATTTATTTGGTTAATTTTTGGACTGAATTCAATCACATGGTAACCCCTGATCTTGGCAAAAAAATTTCCAGTTGGCCTTGACTTGGATCATATGCATATTTCTGGAGCTATGGTTAGCTCCACAAAAACTTTATGGAAAGAAAAGAAAAGACGTGTCTTCCCAAAGTAAATTCAACTAAGGTTGGGCAGTGAGAACAACAGACACCTATCAAAACAAGCAACAGAACAACTATTTCCATTGTCATTTATGACTTTACCTTCTGTATACAGAAGTTTAAAAATTAATCATATAATGATGATTTTATCTTGTTCACTGACTTATTTATTTCATTAAACACCACATTCTAGAAAAAAATCTGAGATTGAAGCACAGATGCTTCTTAGGGTGAAATTTCTACTAAAACTTCCTTTTATTTCTCAGAGAAAAAAGCTCCAACTAGTCTTCTCTAGAACAAATAGGCTATTAACTATTTCAGCTGAAAGAATCTATTCCAGAGGACAGCTAACTCCTCCCTCTGTTTCTTTAAATGTTTTCTTATATCTTTGGATTTTTCTACTCCTGTCATACTTCTTAGTATTACACATTATACAATATCTGAGAAACCTTTCCTTTTCACCAAAACTTAATTTAAGGAAGTCAAATTAAGTCATCCCAGTGATTCAGTAATTTCCCAAGGAGACCTTCATCCCCTAAATTAAAAGGCATCAACTTTGGTGCTTAATTGTTTTTACAGATTTTTTTCTTCACTGATTTTAATTAAGGTCTTCCTTGTCTTGTGAGCATGGAGAACTCTCATTAGCCATTGAAATAACTTTATTTGAAGTCAGGTTGGCCAAAAAGTCACACAGACCTAATAATTTTGCAGGAACAAGTTCCCCTGAAATATTGGGAAACAAGAATCCACCTTCCCATGTCAGTGACAGTTAAAACTGCATATTGATTTCTGTTAAACATCAACTGAACACCTAAAAGAAGGTAGCAATTCTAGTAAATACGGAATGTCAGAGCCCAAAACCAAGGGCACAGACTTGGAGAAGGAAATTAGCTGTGAGCAGCTGACCTCTAAGTTTCCCGGTAAGAACTGATTTCGCACATATGGCAGCAACCTTCAGCGGGTGTCAGGCAGGTGGGTGGGGGAGGAGGGGATGGACATATTCACACCTAATGGGTGCGGTGTGCACTATCTGGGAGATGGGCATGCTTGTAGCTCTGACTCAGGTGGGGCAAAGGCAATATGCGTAATCTAAATGTTTGCACCCCCGTGTAAGGGAAAATGCATTTATATAGGCAATAGGTTTCTCAGGCCAAACTAGGATGACTGCTGCAATGTTTTTTCCATCCGGCCCCCCTGATAGCCGCCTTCGGGGAGACATGAGTCAGCATAGTTATGTAACCAAGGTGTTGTCTCCTGTGTGAACCCATGTGATAGCACTTTCCCATGGCATGTTGCCACTATTGTTCGGAGCCATATATAAGCGCTCGCCATGTTCTCGGCCATGCTTTTTGCCACTACTATATCCCCTCAATGATGAAGAGCATGTCTCACCTGGCTGCTGCCACTCGCCTTTTCTTCCAATTTTCGAAGCCTGCACCGGAGCATTCACTAGCCACAGAGCTTCCTCCTCACGCCCCGTGATACTCTGAAATAAAAAATACAAAATAAATAGATATATAAAAAGAATTAGTTGCATAACTCTTCAAATGAGGTGGCTCATTGGCTCATTTCCTCAGCCTGGAAGAACTTCTACAAGTTTCATAATTACCTTTCTCAAGTATAAAAGAAATAGCCAACCTGGGTCATCTTACCCTTTCAAGGGCTGCTAGAAGCTGAAAATGCATTCAATGCAGTCTTCTACTTAAAAGGGGAAGATTCGAGGCTCAATAATCTGGGTTTTATATCCCTGGTCTGCCATTCACCGTGTGTAGCATTGGATAATTACATAGCCTCTCCAAGCCTCAGTGTCCAAATCTGTGAAATGGGGAAAACAATGCTATCTACCTCAAATTTATTTAAATACTATCCTTTTCAATTTTTTTTTGAGAATTAAATGGGTATATCTAATGTTTCCAGATATGTAAACATTTGTGATGTGTGTAATAAAATAATTTTGTGCAAAATAAAAGGGAGAAGGGGTAGTATGGTCATCAGGGCTCTGCAGGGAAACAGAACCAATGGGAGATTATATACATATAATATATATGTGTGTGTGTGTGTGTATACACACATATATATAAAATGAGACTTACAATAATGCATTGGTGCACATGATTATGGAGACTGAGCAGTACCACAGTCTGCCACCTTCAAGCTGGAGAAATGGGATCACCTGGTGGCCAACAGTGTCATTCAGTCAGAGTCTGAAGGCCTGAGAACAAGGGGAGCCGATGGTATAAATCACAGTCCAAAGGCAGGAGAAGAGGAGATGAGCTGTCCCAGCCCAGGCAGTGAGGCAGAGAGAAAGCGATGAGCTCCTCCTTCCTCACCTCTTGTTGTATTCAAACTCTCACCAGATTGAATGATGTCACCCATATTGAAGAAAGCAACCTGATGACTGCTCAACTCATCCCCAAACACTCTCACAAACACGCCAAGAAACAATGTTTACTTTGGGCACGCTGTGGCTCAGTGAAGGTGACATAAAATAAACCATCCCAAAGTGATTATCTCTATCTTGCATGGTGAATGATCAGCCGGCCACATGGTGAGCCACTCACTTCTGGCACTAAATTTAAGGGGGCACCAAAACACTCAATAACCAAGATAAATATTAATACTATTTTAATGAAATATTTTTTAAAAATAAAAATTAATGCAAAAATCCATGATTAATAAAATAGAAAATATTTTTAATAAAGATATAAGTCAACCCTGAGCATATCTGGGGTCAAGGCTCACTCACCTCACCTTCCTTTCAGCCCTGGGGGAAAGGACTCACAGAGTAAGCTCATGTCTGAACTGGTCACTGAAGGAAGGACAAGGTGGAGCTTGGCAGGTAGACAAGAGAGAAATGGAAGGAACATGGGCACGGGGAACAGCTTGTGCAAAGGCACAATGCACACACTACAAATATTATCATGGAAATAAAGAACTGTAAACTAGATCACAAAGGGACAAAGGCCAGCTAATGCAGAGGCTCCTATACTTGCTAAATGGCAAGATTTTATTTGGTGGAGGTGCAACAGAGATAAGTCATAGATTCATTTCATTTTAAGGGCTTTGACTTAATGTTAGAAAATCCCTTTGTATAGACCTTATCCCCTGAGGGCTTTAATGTGTTTATTATTTTAAAGATTGTGATATTTGTTTTTTTTTTTAATAACGTAAGGCAAATGGAGCAGTAGAACTGTGCTTACATATAATTATCAATCACTAGACGGTAGATATTAGCATTATCATCTTCACTATCACTATTATTATCACTTGCTCAGGCTATTATCTTCCCTCCATGCCTCTCGTATTAAAGACATCAGGAAAAGCTTGCCTAAGTCACCCAGAGCGAGGCTAGTAGATCCTGGGAATGACTCCAGGTGTTCCACATTCCTCACACCTTGGTCGGCATTTTATGTTTTCAATAGAAACTTATTCAATCATATCAGACACATCCAAAAGACATCAATTATTAAAATAGCAACTTCAAAAAGTCCTGCCTGTATTTTTCTCTTATATTTTGCCAATTGTCTGGGATCTGCACTTGCACAAATTATGACATCTCTAAAAATGTTTATTCTTCAAACCTGAGAGATTTACCTTATGTTCAAAGTAATGCTTTTATATTTTAGACTAAAAGATTAAAATTTCATGGCAATAACAAACACATAAACACCTGTATAAAGCCATGCTTGGGTTAAATGGGAAGAGGACTCTTCCCTCCTTATTACAGTGCATAGGAGAAAATTTTTATGATTCCATTTATGACAATGTAAGATTCTTTCTCCAGTTGTCTAGCTGGCTCAACAGCCTCAGCCTCTGGAGGAATTGAGATACATAAGACATACTATATAATGTGGTATAAATGACATTTTATTTTTATGTCTCCGTTCTGGGAGGTGTTATAAATTAAATCCTTAACTGCAGGGACTTGTCAGGTAATGCAGTTGAGCTGTACTTACCACCTCACATGGAATATTGACCAAATACAATAATATTTAACTGCCCATACCGACAACATTTTCAAAGGCACAAATACGTACATACCAAACCCCACAGCATGGCGTAGCAGCTATGGAACCCACTAAAACCAGGACTCTGAGAAGTACAGCCTGCAGCTCTCACAGTTAAGAGATCAATTTGCTCAATCAATGACAACGAATAAGTCAGTTATCAAAACTAGCCAAGTGGTAGAGGTAAAAGTCTAGGACATGATTCAAATATTTAATCTTTTTTTCCTTGAAGGTTTTGTTTTTAACCAATTTATATATAATAAAGATAACATCTAATTCAGTGCTTTTAATTACCCAATTCTGTACAGATAATTTTCCCCTATAGGAATGCTAAAGTTTTGGGCAGATTTAACTTTTCTGTTTTAAAGATGAAAGAAGAAGGGAGGGAGATTCTCTGAAAGATCTATACACTGAAAACTATAAAGCTATGAAAGAAATTGAAGAAGATACAAATAAATGGAAATATACTGTGTTTATGGATTGGAGGAATTCATATTGCCGAAATGTCCATACTATCCAAAGCAATCTACAGTTTTAATGTAATTCCTACCAAAATTTCAATGACATTTTTCACAGAAATTAAAAACAATACTAAAATTTGTATGGAACCATAAAACCCCTCAAGAACCAAAGCAATCTTGAACAAAAAGAATAAAGCATTGCAATACCTAATCTCAAAACTTACTACAAAGCTATTGAAATATAAACAGTATAGTACTGGCACAAAAACAGATATGTAGATTAATGGAACAGACTACAGAGCCCAGAAATAAAGCCACCTTTTTATGGTCAACTGATCCTGAACAAAATTGCCCAGAACACACAATGGGGAAAGGATAGTCTCTGCAATAAATCGTGTTAAGATAACTGGAAATTTGCAGGCAGAATGAAACCCTTATCTCACACTGCATACAAAAATCAACTCAAAATAGATTAAAGATTCAAACATAAGACCTAAAACTGTAAAAGTACTAGAAAAAAATGTAGGGGAAAAGCTTTTTGACATTAGTCTTGACAATTTTTTTTTTTGGATATGACTGCAAAAGCTCAGGCAGCCAAAGGAAAAATAGACAAACGGGATTACGTCAAACTAAAAAGCTCCTGCACAGAAAACAATCAACAGATTGAAGAGACAATCTATGGAATTAGGGAAATACTTGCAATCCATACATCTAAAAATTGGTTAATATTCAGAATATATAAGAAACTCAAACAAATCTACAGCAAGAAAACAAATAACCTCGGCAAAGGACCTGAATAGATATTTCTAAAAAGAAGACATAAAAATGGACAACAGGTATTTAAAAAAATGCTGGACATCACTGTTATTGTTTAAATATAGTTTGTCTCCCCCAAAACTCAGGTTGGTGTCTTGGTCCCCAGTATGGCAGTGTTGGGCAGTGGTGCTTTTAAGAGGTGATTAGGTCATTAAGATAGATTAATGTCTTTCTCCAGAGACTGGGTTAGTTCTCTCAGGAATGGATTAGTTCCTGCCAGAGGAAATTATTATATAAAGCAAGATTACCTCTGGTGCTCTGCCCTTTTTTTCCCCAACATGCCTGATTCTCATTCCGTTTCTTCACCATGCTTTGATACAGCACAAGGGCCTCACTAGAAGCTGCCAGATGCAGCCACCCAATCTTGAACTTCCTAGCCTACTGAACCGTGAACTATATAAACATCTTTTCTTTATAAATTACCCAGACCCAGGTATTCTGTTATAGCAGCACAAAACAAACTAAGCTAATCATCAGGAAAATGCAAATTAAAACCATGATGAGACATTGCTCACACCTGTTAGAATGACTATTATCAAAAAGACAAAAGGCAACAAGTGTTGGCAAGGATGTGGAGAAAAGAGAACTCTCACACACTATTGGTGGAAACATAAATTGGTACAGACATTATGGAAAAAAGTATTGAGGTTCCTTAAGAGATTAAAAATAGAACTATACATGCTTCAGCAATTTCACTTCTGGGTATAATTGCAAAGGAAATGAAGTCAGGATCTCCAAGAGATATCTGCAAGAGATAAGGCGGCATGTTCATTGCAGCATTATTCACAATAGCCAAGATATTCAGTCAATCTAAGTCTCCAGCAACGAAGAAAATGTGAGACACACACACAGACACATGCACACACATGATGCCATACTATTCAGCCTTACAAAAGAAGGGAATCCTGTCATTTGATCATTAGTGACCACATGGATGAACCTTGAGGACATTATGCTAAACAAAATAAGCTAGGTACACAGACACATACTGCATGATCTCACTTACATGCAGAATCTAAAAATCTACTCGTAGAAGCAGAGGATAGAATGGTGATTACCAGAGGCTGGTGGGGTAGGGTGGGGTGTGGGGAGTAAGGAGATGTTGGTCATGGGCACAAAGTTTCAGCTGGGCAGGATGAATTAGTTCTGGAGACCTACTGTACAGCATGGTGACTACGGTTAATGATGATGTGCTGTATACTTAAAAATTGCCAACGGAATAGATCTTATATGTTCTCACCACACACAAAAAAATAAGTATCATAACTGAGGTAATGGGTATGTTAATTACTTTTATTTAATCATTCCATGATGTATGCATATATCAGAACATCAAGTTGTACACCATGAATATATATATTTGTCAGTTTAAAAAGAAAAAAGGTACTTCCAGGCCCCTCATAACAATTTTGTATCTGTGAATTTCATGTGCGAGGGACATTTTGCAGTACAGGTGAGAAAGGAACAGAAGTAAAAGAGGGACATATCCTTAAGACTTTTGCTGATTATAGGAGGCAATGATCTAATTAATAAGCATGTATGTTTCAAAACCTTTTGGTGAATTTCTCCCCTGGGCCCTTACAGTGCTGGAGATTAGCTTGCCTGGAGATGAACAAAACAGAGGAAATCAGCTTGACCTCTCCAACTGCTAAGGAAACCTATTATTCAATTTTCAAAAAGATGATAGTAATAATCATACTAAAATAACCTTAACTAGCAGGTGTTTAGTACTTATTTACTGGGCAATAGGTACTTTACACGGATTGTGTCATGGGATCCTCAGAACAAATTTAGGATGTCACCATGTGACAGATGAGAAAACCGAGTCTTAGAAAGATTAAGTAACTTGAGTTGCCAAGAAGTAAATGAAAGATGTGATTTGAACATCAATAGTTTGACAAGAGGATCTACACGCTTTGTTGTGGCTTTTCAAAGATTTCTAAGACTATAAAATATGGCTTGATTTATGGGTTCACGCTCAGTTTATCCCTGTTAAAAGGCATAACATAATTATTTGATGTCTGTCCTTTAAAATCTAAACTTTCTAAAATCAATTCAATTTATTAAGCCATTATCACTTATATGGTTTAGAAGTACTAGAGAGACTAGGGCAGGACTGAGGAATTTAGATCCTGCCAGAATCTCCTGAATTCTAGCAGAGTGTCCAGAATTCTGCTTGCAAAAATTTATTCCACCCTAGGGGGTCTTAGATACAGAAACATACAAAATAAGGCAAAGGAAAGCCAACAAAAAATTAAGTCAATAGTTGAGCCCTAAACTCTTACAAAGGACCGTCGTTGGCCAGATTACAGCATAGAAGGCATACATGTCTTCAAACTAATTTAAATGTGTATTTCAGGACTTAGCTAATTCAATAAATTTTCTTAGACTAGTCAGTGTTTCAGACAGTAATTCCAGCTGGATAAGAAGAATCCCTAAGGAGTTCATGCAAATGCAACTTACAGGACTCCAACCTGGGAAGTAGAATTCAGAACTTCTGAGGTAGAGTCAAACTCTTTTTTTAAATTTATTTTTTTAAAGATCCTGGCTATTTTGATGTCTGCCTATTTTTGGCAACCACTGCCTAGACCCTTTAATCAGCCACAGTGACTCCCTTCCTAGAATATGTGGCCTAATTAACATAGCAGGACTCCTACTGGGTGGTTTGCCTTGTTCTTGTTCCTGTTGCATTACTGATAGAGGCTAATAAATGTGTGTATTTGTGTTGGGAGACACAGGGTGGGAATCCACCAATCCATTGACTCCTCCCAGAGAATGATGCCTGTTTTGAGCCACATTTTATTCTAGGGTCCATAAACAATGAGAGAAATAATGAAAATGCAAGGGGAAAAGAAATATCTTGAGGAACCCATTAAAACCTCTGGGGCTTCAGAGGGAAAAAGTGACTTTCATTGGAGAGACGAAATACATTTTCATGGGCCAAAGAGACATTGAGCAGTGCAATTAAGAAAGGAATGGTCACAAAAAAGAAACACATAGTCGGTTTAGTTTATTATAGGAGGCAATGATCCAGTAAGTGAGTGGTGAATTTAGAACTTGTGGTGAATTTAACCTTCAGGCTTTTATAATCCTGAGAATCAACTTGCTTCAGGAAAGAGGCATCAAGTGAATTGGGCCTTTAAAGACAGTACCTATGAGAAAGAATGAGGTTTATATTTAAATTCTGTGTTACAAATATAGAGGCTATGAATGGTCGAGTGTTTTATCCAAAGTAAAATAACAAATCCTGTCATGAAACAGAAAATAGAATTTAAGCTTCCTAAATTTTCCATTAATTCCACTAATATTAATATAAATCAAGATTAATGAGATTTTTTTTAATTAGAAAAACTACAGGGGAAAATGTTCTTTTTAAATTAGTACTAAAATATGAAAGGCTTTGGAAAATACACAAGGTTACCCAGTATTAATTTACCTTCACTATCTAAAAATTAACAATAGCTATGTTGCTTGTTTTCATTATGCAATACTTACACAGAAAAGGATGGTGTCAAGCTTTTTTTTTCCTTCTGAATACATTATGAGGAACCATGGTATATTTTATCGAATGAAGACAAGAAGGAAAACCCATGTATACCTTTGTTTACTACTTAGAGAAGCTAAGGTGGGCTTTAGAATTCCCTTTGCAAAGAAGCTTCTCAGGAATCTCAGATCTTTTGATGTAGGTATTGCAAATTTCTGATCTACAGTGGGCTTTGAACTAAGGAAGCAACATTCTCATTACTTAGCAGTTACAGAAGACAACAGGTCTGTAATGAGTGTCATCACCTTAGAGTTCTAATGCTAATACAAAACCTCCAGACATCCCAAAGATTTCAGTCATTCATTTTATTTTTATTTCTGCTCTCCAAGTTAATTTGACTCTTTCAAAGTTTTCTGTCATATTTTTTGAAGTCTCCCTTCTCGGCTTAATGCTCCCTGGAACTCTTTATCTCCGCCCTCTTTCTATTTTTCAATTTACTCAATACTTGATTTTCTATTCTCTCCCTCAGTGATTTTTTAAAACCTGTGTTCGGCTAGCCAGAGATTAAATTTCAGCTTAGTTCATACCCTCTCTCATCCTTCAAGCACTTTGATATAAACTAAGTGCTACCAGCCACGGGGAAATCACAGTTGTTAATGTATTTTTTCCCCTTAGATGGATGTGTCCTGTGTTAAGATGACTTAAGTACCTTATAAAATACCCACCCACTTCACTTCCACCTGTGGACACACTATCCATCATGCAGACCTCCTTTGTAACATTACCCCTGAGCACTCTGGCCTTAGTTGTCCCTCCTACAGTGAGTACATTTCTGCATTTCATGTATCTCATTAGACTTCATAATTTCAGCAGTTTAGACCCTGCATCTATATAACTTTTAATAACTTACAGCATGTTATTATGATACATTGGTGAAACAGATATTAGCCTCCTCAATTTTTAGACTAGGAAGTTGAGGCTAAGTGAGCTGCCCCAAATCATCAGGTTAATAAGTGACATATGCAACATTTTAAACTCAAATGTTCTAAATTCAAGTCATGTACACTTTCTTTGATGCCAAAATGATGTATGGTCCATTAAGTGTTTTACTTTGTTTTTCTTTTATTTCAAATTAGAATATAAGTTCTTTGACAGGAGTTAGCATGTCATAATTATTCTAGAAAAAAACGTAGACATTTGGCACATTTTTCATAAATTTATACTGATTAACTGGTTAATTAATAGAAATTATCATTTCATTTTACTTATACGGTATAATGTCCATTTTCTCTCATTTTTGCAGTAGAAGTTATACTTTTGTTGTATTTTGCAGTCTCAGAAGAGGAAAACATTTACTTTTTTTCTCCAAATATAATGGAAGAGGTAAATATTTTTTTGTTTGGCTTAAACTTTTGGCCTATGATTCAATTATTTAGGACATTCCCCTAGCTGTTTTGGAAAACCACTTAGGAAGATTAGACCAGTAGATGGCTCTCTAATTCCTGAATTATAAAGGAGAAGGGAGCTAATACATTTGACTTCTGGTGAACAGATTTGATTTGATTGCACCAATGACAGGAATAAACTTCATGCAGACTTGCTGAAACTTTATGCTGTTTTGTCATGTAGCTTAAAATGGGAAAGCTATTCTCGACCCTCCTCGTCCTTGACAAGTTCCAGAGATTGTTGAAGAAATCAGCACCAGCAAGAAAGACAATTTGTTCGACTCTGAGTAGAACACTGGCTTCATCAGTACAGAGCAACTTCTTCCCCAGGATTTAAGTTACCAGGAGAACCGGAACTAATAGCAAAAAAATGGATACAGTTCTCATCCTCGGGTGGCAGCAAGTTGTTTTTCACAGCAGGGCATCTGATATAACTGCAAAAATATAGGGCCTGTTTATGTTTATTAAGATAGAATGTGGGGAATTTAGACACCAGGAATATAGGAAAAAAACAGTATTCCAATTTATTCTTACCAGATAGCATTATGCTTTTTGTGCTTTGAAATAAAAATTTCAAAAGCAAAGAAAATGTTTTTTTATTTTTTTATTTATCATTTCTCCTTTATCCAAAGAAGCATATTGTAACACATTTTCATTAATTGATAATATGTCCCTTAGATACAGCCCAACTTACAAATAATCGAGAGTCAGACTGTAGCTTTGATGCAGTCACAAAGATCTTATACCCGTGTGTCTATCTTTTCTTTTTTTTTAATTTTTTTTATTGTTTGTTATTATAGGGGTACAGATGTTTAGGTTACGTATGTTGCCCTTGCCTCCCCTCCCCCCAAGTCCCAGTCCCAAGCGCGTCCATCTCTCGGATGGTGCGCACTGCACTCTTTGTGTATGCATATATCCATCCCCTCCTCCCCCTCGCCCCTCCCCCTTCCCCCTCCCTCCCTACCCGACATCCAATAGATGCCATTCTTATATGTACACTTACATGTTGTTCAGTTACTACCAATTTGATGGTGAGTACATGCGGTGCTTGTTTTTCCATTTTTGGGATACTTCGTTTAGTAGAATGCGTTCCAACCCTATCCAGGAGTATACAAGAGGTGCTATAAGAAAATGTTTTTAAAGTATAGCATAAATTCTATTCCAGCACTAAAAAGAAAGGAAAAAACCCTCATTTATCTGCATATACATGAATGTGTCTGTACAAACACGTGTATAGAACATAGTTCCGTGCTGTAAAGACACTTTTTCCCCTTGGTCAGAAAGTGTTGTAGCTCTATTACACGTTGTATATTCAGCCGTTCTTTTTCAGAAGCCAAATTTTAAAAATCCTCCAAATAATCCCAGCAGAAGATAAATATGTGTCCCCACCAGAAGTTACTCCTGTGTTTGAGGCATGGTTCATTTCAGTATCACTTCTGTTCAACCCCAACAGGGAAAGCCCAGGTTGCTGTCTTCAGAAGAATCTGCATCTACAGGTGAAGAATTCCTGAGCTTGGTTTGTCATGGGTGGAGGGTGGAATGTGTGCACAGCTTTGACTTTCACAGTAACTTTATGCTCTTTTGCAGGATTATGAACACATATGACTTGAATGAAAGTAGCATTATACATTTTTGAGGTTTGGAGTGGTGCAGTCAACTAACCGTTCATACAGATAATCACAGGGGCTAGGACGCAGTGGTGTTCTTTCACATAGCTCCCAACCTCATATGGTTTGGATAGGATCAGACTGATCAACAATAAGCCATCCTCAATTATTTCCATTCAATTTGAGGTTCTTAAATGTGCCAGGTCTCTCTAGGATAAAGGAATCTGATTTTAAGCAAGAGCAGACACAGAAGGATATGAAGATACCCAGCGTTCAGTGGAGCTCACACAGCTCAGCTTCCCTGGCCTGCAATTCCAAACAAGTCCTGGATTTGGCTCCCTTAACCACTGGGATTATGGGCACAGGAATGAGCCACCGTATGCACCAATTTGTCAAATTGCAAATCCATGCAATATGAAAATGAACAGTACTTATCTCAAATAAAATATTCTACAGGAAGCTGGTAGTGCCAATGTAATAATAGCTGCCATAAAGCCTTCAACTCTTTGGAGGAAAGGGTATCTCTATTTTCATGCTTATGTGTTACTTTTTACTATTGTCGTCTTGATCACATTCAAGTAAATGAGTTGGAAAAGACCGAATTTTGGGGTCTTCTGGTTATTTCTATAACATAGGATTTGATAAATATCTTTTGAATTTTCAGAACATCTTATATCAAACTAAAGTCAACTATTTTTATGTGTGGACTGCCCTGGGTGCTCAGGGTGGAGGGGAAATATTTCAACCAAATATTAAAATGAAGTATTCTCCTCTTTAATTTGGAGTATACCTAGGCAGGAAGGAACTAAGGAAGGATAATAAGAATGATAGAGTGAGAAAGAATAACATTTGTTCACCTTCTATTTATAAAACAACTCAATATGCAAAGCATAACAGTACTTTTTAGTTGGTTCTACTACTGAAAATTACTCCTCTCCTAGGAGTAGGCACAGCAAGTGACAGTAAGCTAACACAGTATCATCTTTAAAAGTGCCTTTCTAGATGTCCTAGAATTGATGAGTAAACTTAAAGCCCAGGATATGTGGGCATACAGTAGCTCACATTCTAAAGAGGGAGTGTCCAAAATGAGGGCCCCATACCTCCCTCAGGACTTTGTAAGAACAAGTTCTGCTGCCTTAATTCTTATACCAGCCCGTGCTCTCCCAGACTTTATAAGAGGAAGAAGGAAGCGGAAGAAAAGAGAATCTGCACATTCGAGATCCATTGAACTGAAGAATGCTATGTCTTTCCCTCTGATCCCTACTTAAAAGCAGGGCTAACTACCCCTGATATCTAGTGAGGACAGCACCAAGAGGATCACTCATAAATATGGAAGGTTTCTGTAAGAAAGGAAGAGTGCTGTCTCCTTCCCACATTGGATATAAGCGGAGGTAGCAACCTTGTTTATTTTTTCTGCATCTATCTGGTCTAGAGAAAAGAGATCTTGAAAGAGAGAATTGAGCACAGAGAGGGACAATCCTTTCACCCCTTGTTTTGGCATAGATGGTTGAGTGTCCTCTGGGGTTCAATGTGCACTATAGCCAATTGCTGTGGTTTGAGTGTGTGTCCTCAAAATCCGGGTGATGACAATATGATACTATTAAAAGGTGGGACTTTTAAGAATTGATTAAGCCATGAGAGCTTCTTCCTTCTTAATGGGATTAAGGCCTTTTTAAAATAGGCTTCACACAGTATTAGCTTAGTTTGTCCTTGTGCCTTCTGCCATATGAGAACATAGCAAGAAGGCCCTCACAGGACCAAATGCTGGTGCCATGATCTTGGACTTTCCAGCCTCCAGAACTGTAAGGAAGACATTTCTGTTTTTATAAGTTAGTCCCTTTGTGGCATTCTGTTATAGCAGCACAAATGGTCTCGGATACAGACAGCCCAGCATCTACCCGCTGGCTGCTGACTCACCCACAGGCTGGCTACCTGGTGAGGGGACCACACCACCAGAAGGCTGTGGGTAATCACACTGAAGGAAGGAACTGAGGGCTGGGACAGGCTAGGAGAACTCTGCTATAAAGGGTCTCACCCAAGAGCTTGCTTAAAAATATTCATGCTTAGGCTCCAAGGCAATGCTAGCATTGGGCTGGAGATGTGAATATTGAATTCAACTAGACTGGACTTTTAGGAGCTCAACAATGGTGTAAAACTATGAGATTTGTCCAAGAAATTGTCAACAATAAAAAGAAGCAAGGAGGAGAGATTCTTGTAGCTCATTTGGAAATAGTAGTTGGAGAAAAATAAGTGTTTCTTGCTTGTGCTCCTGTGTGCAAGGCACATAATAAACTACTGTATGAGGAAGCAGCTGTGGTCATGACCCCTCAAATCACCTGCAGAATGGGGACATTAACTCTTCTCTATTTATTTTGATATTCCAGTGTCCTGTTGGCTGCTCTAAACCCCAGTGTTTCATTAATGTACATAAGTGTTTTAAGATATTTAAAGTGATAAAATGGATGACTTACCTGATACCAGCTAGCACAGTGAACTCATACTCCATTTTGCTTAAATACATTATTTTTCCTTCTAGGCAACTCAAAAATTAAGAACAGATTTTTGCCAGAACAATGACTGAACCATAGTGATGTCACTTGCTCATCTGATTCCTATTATAACATTCAAAGAATTCACAGCTGAGCACTTTCCACCACTTTTCTCAGTTTTATTTCAGCCCAACATGTTTGGATCTCTCTCTGTGGCAAACCAGTTTGAAAAGAATCGGGACCCCAGGGGTGAGGTGGAGGGGTGGAAGGAAAGAGAAAGTGAGCAGGCTGACGGCTATTAAATAAATTAGAAACTGTTGAGAAAGGTTTTTTTTTTTTCTTTACCACAATGTGATTGCACTTCCCACTGGAATGTCTTTAAAGGGTGTATTTAAGAACCCGTTTTTGCTTCACATTCATGTCAAAAATCTGGCCTGTCCTCTATCACGATCAAGTGAGGAGAGGACAGCAGGAGGGAAGAATAGCAGGAGAAGGTCTGGAATTAGAAGGCAATGAGTCCTTTAAAGATATCTGATTGTCCTCCCCAGTTAGCAAGCAGTAGACAAAGGAATGGCCGCACAGAGAATGCACACACGGTCTTTATAGTTACGGCGCATTGCTACACAGCCTGTTGCCCCCGCAAAGAAAATATGTCAGCCCTCACACATGAATAAATTCGATTGAACATGATTAACCAAACTGGTTATTTTCTGCAAATAAGAGGCATTTAATTCTCTCAGATTGACATACAGCTTATTTTACTTGTTCTCTCTTCAAAAAGAAAGAAAACAATACAGAAAATGAAAATGTTATTGATGTGCTTCAAATATGTTTTTGTTTATGGTATGCACATGTGCTGTACATTATTTAAAACCCCAGTCCTAAAAACCTAGCCCTCTGAATACGATTTTTGACAGTAATATTGAGTGAGAAAATAGTCATTTCCCATTGCAAGTATTATGGAACTACTTATAAGGAACATGCCTATCATAAATAAAATAAGATACCATTCTGGGAAACTGATAAGTCTTCATGGCTGAGGAAATTAACCACAGATTTGGGAGTCCTGAAGAAAAGAGTGGGCTAATGATAATGGATTTATATGCAAATTATTGGATCTTGTAGACAGATTCAACTGGAAAGATACTGTGGAAATCAAGAATGAAGGCTAATTCGATAACACAAATAAATATGTATTTTCCACATGCAAGAGTCTCAAAAATAAACATAGGGGTTTAGTCAACCACAACCAAACTCTTTCTGAGGCCCATCTGACTTGTAGCATTGCTGTCATGACCTTCTGGCATAACATAGAAACAACGATGCCTTCCTCTGTGCAATGTACCATCCCCTGATGTGTAAAGCAATTTCTACTAACTGCATCCCCGCATTAAATATAAGGGCAGACAGGAAACAGGACACAGTGTTTGCTGGAAAGTCTTCTGTAGGTCTTCATTACAGTTTGCAACCTACATTGCTATCAGAAAAATGAAGAACTGAGACAATTCTGCTCCTAGTTTATACAATCAAGGCTTCCACCTTCTAAAATCTACAGTGATAAATGCTATGTAGTGGTAGATGGCATGTAGATATTGAGCTTTGCAAAACAAACATATTTTAATTTCAAAATAAAAAATAAAATGCAGCCTCCAAATTATTTTGTCTTCCCAAACATGCCTGGATAGTAACATTTCTGTGGCTAAAAAGCAGGGCAGGTTTTCCATCATTCCAGCATCTGACCAAATGGATCTGACCCTTAGGTTATTAAATTCTTAAGGACAGACATGTTTTATATATGACCCAATAAATTATTTTTATTTTGAATTTTAAAAAAATGTTGCTAGAAAATATTTTATTTTTCTTGTGTTTGATCTTTACAAAAACATTGTCTTCCTACCATACTACTTCAAGGTTGAACAATCTGAACGATTTCCTTACAAAGTTAGAGGCACGTAGTACAGTGGTCCCCAACATTTTTGGCACCGGGGACTGGTTTCATGGAAGACAATTTTTCCACGGACCTGAGGGAGGGGGATGGTTCTGAGATAATTCAAGCGCATTACATATATTGGGCACTTTATTTCTATTATTACATGTAATATATAATGAAATAATTACATGACTCACCATGATGCAGAATCTGATGCCACCGCTGATCTGACAGGAGGCGGAGCTCAGGCAGTGATGCGAGCGATGGGTAGCGGCTGTAAATACAGATGAAGCTTTGCTCACTCACCTGGTGCTCACCTCCTGCTGTGCAGCCTGGCTTCTAACAGGCCACTGACTGGTACGGTCCATGGCCTGGGATTTGGGGACCATAGACATAGTATGTATAATAGCTAATAGCATGAATTGCAGATCAGATTTCTGCTGCTCACTAATTGACCTTGACTAAGTTTCTTCTTCTTTTTTTTTTTTTAAGACAATTTTTTTAAAGCTGCTTTAGATGCACAACAAAATTGAGAGGAAAATACAGATATGTCCCACATTCCTTCTACTCCACACATGCATTGCCTCTCCCATTATTGACATCCCCCACTAGGGCTGGCTAGGGATTTTAGCGTTGTAGTGCCTCAGTTTTCTCATGTGTAAAATGGGATTATAATCACATCTATTGTTAAGACTTATTTATGAAGAATTTAGAACAATGTTTGTCACATAGAAATGATTACAAAAGTCCTCGCCAAGTCATGTAATGATGTGTTTAATAAATATTTATTGGTAGCTAAATTGTTTACATTTCTAATAAGTACTCTTTAAAAGAAAGGTAACAAATTGTAGAATTCAAAGTCCATACATTTCACAAGTACTTTCTTTGATATAGAACAACTCATTGAACCATACGCGTAGGTGCATGGCCCTTCTGAGTTGTGTCCAGGCTGGAGGGTTTCCTCCAGAGTCAGACAATGATCACTATCACATAGAATGTTGATTTGGTATCTTTATTTCTATGTCATGTTTCTACTGAGTTTGTTATCCTGCATATATTCAGTGATTTGATTGAACCACTCAACTGAAATGCAATATTGATATTGTCATAAATAAGTTATTTTTAATTCTCTGTAGCCAAAACATCATTCTAATATACCTCTTCTTTGGAAACAGTGTTTGTAGAGAAAATAGGCTGGAAAGGACTTCTGTAACTGCTGTTGTTATTGTTATGGGCATTTATTCATCCTTGAGTGTATCTTCATTGTAAAATTTTGAAGTTCCCAACACATTCACAAAATAAAAATTTTCCTTATATCTATATAGAGCATTTTCAAATATTTGGTAATTCTCATCATTTCTTCCTCTGGTTTCTCCTAAATTTTTCATGGGCTGAAAAACCAGGATTATTGTTGACAAATATAAAAGACTTTAAATGCAAATAGAAATTCTTTATGTGATAACAGAAGGAAAGGTGAAGAGGAAGCCTTTTACAGACGTTTAAATGAAACCAAAATCAGGGAAGTATGTGAAATTAATTTACTAGCTTTTGGAGCAAGGAATTCAGGTATTGAATTCTAGCATCATTAACTACGAGAAGTTGGTCTCTGAGCTTTTATTTCCCTATCTGTAAAATGGCAATAAAAACATCCACCACATAGGAATACTGAGGTAATTAAGAGCTGTTTAGTTTAGGGACTGGCACACATTAAAAGAGAGTTCTTAGTTTAGATAACTGTTAAACTAATCAAGACATCCAATCACATATTATAAGACCCTTGAGGACAATACCATATACGCCACCAAACATACTGAGCACTCAATAAAATAATCACTGACTGGCAGGCAAGGCAAACATCTGCTTCCAAAATGATTACAGAATAACACAACTGGACGCTGAGATAGTCAGGCAACATCGGCTTTGAAGACTAGAGCTACTGAGCTTCAGTCTTACTCAAAGAATGGAATCATTTACCCTTATAAAGATTAATATTCAATAATATTTCACAGTGCTGCAGAAAGACCTCCCCTAAAACATGATAGTTGCCAATACGTAACAATGCTCAAATTGCAGTAGAGTGATCAATATCTTGAAAACTTTTCCTTGAATGTGTTAACATTCCCACTATTAACTAATAAAGCTTGTTTTAGTATTCAAAACATTTCCTAAGCTTTGGGTATTATAAATAATTCTTATTAATAGTATAAGTAGCTTTCCCCTCCCTTATCCTTAAAAAATTAAATTCCATATTGCAAAAGCCAGGACTGGGTTCCAGAAATCTCTGATACTTCATTTATTTGGATTTTCATGAAGCTCAAATTGGTTGGACAGAGCTGTGCTTTAATAGATGCCATCTATAGAGGAAAATCTGTTTGTTTTATGTAAATGGAATGCATTTGCTATTTTCTGTGCATTCCATTTGCAGGGCTGGACATAACTTGAGCATTATGTATATATTTCTAATTGAGAGTTTCGTTTTCATTTTCTAACAAGCTGTTATACCAGAAAGTGAGTCATGGCAAGAAGGCCTTCCTTACCCTGAAGGAACATTATTGGGAAATCTAAAAGGCATAGATCTAAGAATATAAAGTAGCTCATTGTGAGAAAAATTCACTGATTATTTTTTTTACTTTAAAAAAATTACCAAAAATAATATCTGTAAATCTTAGAGTATCACTAAATAGGGATATCAAATATTGGTATCAAATATCATCAAAGTTTTCTCCTTGATATTTCTTGGGAGATTATAATACTGGAAATAAAGCTGAAACATCTGGCTTCTGTGATGCTAGACTTCATTACACATTTTTTTGGTTTGACTCTTTAAATGCATATTACTTTTTATTTAATTTTTAGGAAAGTAAATTAAACAATCCATAGTCCTTTTTTATTGGTCTGTTCATTCATTTTTCTGAAAGCCTTGTTTTCTCCAGTGTAGGAGTGCAGGACACTCATCATTAGAATTTCTATTCAGTTTTGCTGCTGTTTAAACATTACCTGACAATAAAATGCGAGCTTAGATGAGATAGCAGACACAGATTATAAATATTTAAGCTGAAAACTAGATGTAAGAACTACTGATCAATATCTCTGAGACTGAGCAGTTTATTAAATACTTCATTGATATTTTGAAAGACTTTCAAATAAATCTTCTAAATTAAAAAATTTAACTCAATGATAAGAAAATGAACAACCAGATTAAAAAATGTGCAAAAGATCTGAACAGACACTTCACCAAAGGTGATACACATGGCAAAGAAGCACATGAAAGCATTCTCAGCATCCTATGTCATTAGGAAATTGCAAATCAAAACAACAGTCAATGGGAAACCACTTCACACCCATTAGAATGGCCAAAATCCCAAACGCTGACAACACCAAATGCCAGCAAAGATGTGGATCGACAGGAACTCTCATTTATAGTTGGTGGGACTGCAAAATGTTATGGCCATTTTGGAAGACAGTATGGCAATTTCTTATAAAACTAAACATGTTCTTACTGCCTGATCTAGCAATCATATTCCTCAGTATTTACCCAAATGAACTGAAAAGTTATGTTCATACAAAAACCTGCACATAGATGCTTATATCATCTATATTCATAATTGTTAAAACTTGGAAGCAATGAAGATGTCCTTTACTAGGTGAATGGATAAATAAAGTGTGGCACATCCAGACAATGAATATTATTCAGTATTAAAAAGAAATGATCTATCAAGCCAACAAAAGACATGGGAGCAAGTTACATGCATATTACTAAGTGAAAAAAGCCAATCTACAATGGCTACATACTGTATGAATCCCTGTATATGGCATTCTGGAAAAGGAAAAACTATGGAGACAGTAAAAAATCAGTGGTTACCAGTAGTTCATGGAGGGGGGTAAGATGAATAGGTGGAGCGCAGAACATTTTTACGGCAATAGAACTATTCTAAATGATACCATCATGGTAAATACATGTCATTATACATTTTTCAAAACCTGTAAAATGTACACCACCAAGAGTGAATCCTAATGTAAGCCATGGAATTTGAGTGACAATGATGTATCAATTTACATTCATGGATTATAACAAACACACCACTCTAGTGGGGGGTGTTGATAGTGGGGGAGGCTGTCCCTGTGGGGAGGAGCAGGGGACATATGGGAATTCTCTGTACTTTCAGCTCAGTTTTACTATAAACCTAAACTTCCCTAAAATATAGTGTATTTTTAAAAAATTAAAGGCTCAACCTAGCAAAATTTACATAAGATAATAGAAAGAATGAAAATTCTAAACATTCTACTGTATATTTGAGGATCTCAAAGCCCTTGCAAATAAGTATATTAAATTATACATCTGCCTAATCAATACAATTTAAATATTCATTCATAGCCTTATTTAGTCACAAAATATTTATCAATGCTTACTTGTGGTGAATCAAATAAACTATTTTCTCTGCTCTCAAGGACCTTTCAGTGTTGGAGAAGGAACAGACCATTAAATAATCATAAAGTAGCGAGTTTTATTTTGAATGCACATTTCATTATGGAAGCTTAATGGGAAATATGCATATCAGAATCTTTCAGAATCAGGTCAGGGGAGTTACCTGCAGGCTATGACGCAACTGAGTTTTGACCATTAAGAAAAAAGTACTCATAGAAGGAAATTTTAAATAGTAATGTCACCTCTGAATAAGAAGTGCACCCATAAAGATCTTGATAGACCCTCAACTGGCAGAGGCCCCTGATTTCACTCTGTATACCGCTATTGTTTAGTTGAGTTTTTTGTTTTTAATTTCCAGAATAATTATTCACAGAAGCAATGACTGTGAAGTGAGAAATGAAAAAGTGAGAAATGAAGTGAGGAACTTTTGCAAATTCTACACTGGGCAAAGAGTTAGAGATTAAGTTTGGTCTCTGTTAGTTTTAACTGGGCTTGCACTTTTTACAAAGGCAGACGGAAGCAATCACTCATAGGTGCAGAGCTTACAAAGGATTTAGAATAGCTGGATTAAAATCACCTAAACATAGAGACTGCCTTTTGGACCAGTGGCTTGTCTCAACTTCATCGAAACACTCAATGTATGATCAGCCAAATCTGGACAAAGGCCAGATGGTTGCATGGCACGTCCTTTGAACCCAGGAATGGGTTCACAATAAACATATCTAAATAATCCATCCAAATATCTGGCCTGAATTATTTTCATTAATATAGATGCTGTAGCCAGGGTGGGATTGAGGAGATAATAAGTGTACCACCTACCTAGAAGTCATGTTTGACTCAAATGCTCAACTGTAATGTCCAGTCCCAAGATATCTTTTATTAATAAAACATTCACATCTAACACTGACATTTCCACTTCTTTTCTTTTCATATCTCCTCTTTTCTTTGAGACACACTTCATTTGCTGATGCCAGAGTAACTTAGCTACATATTGTTTTCTCATAGCAAACCTGATCCTTTGTGAGCAATATATAAAAGGAGAACATTCTGGTTTATTTTATTTATTTTTAGTTCCTTTGAATTATGGAAACATTCTTTCCTCCACTCCCTTATTTCCATCTCTCATGAGTGCAGCAATGTGTCTGGATTATAATATGAAATGGCAGATTAATTTGCTATTATCCAAAGTTTTGCATAATTAGTTTAAGTGTAATACATTCACTTTTGAAAATGTCCATACTTAGTCTAAGTTCTGAGAGCATAATGCTGCCAGAATATTTTCCCCCTCCCCTCTGGGGTTGAAGCTTTGCTTTGCATCTCATCTCAGACACATAATTAGTTGTAGCAGGTCTATTATAGTGGTCGTATAGCCTACATCACCTCAATCTTCTTTAAACATCATTTTAGCAAAGTAAACCCAGGAAATTCTGTTCACCTTACTTAAATGCTTGTAACTTTAGTATTTTTACAATTCTTTCAGGCTCAGCACAGATGGGATTTTTCAAATGAAAACCAGATGAAAGTAAACAGCAATCTCACCATCAAAACCTAAAGGTAGGAAGACGCAGGCCTAGCTCCGTGCTGTAACAAGATCCGCTTTCGCTGTGAAAGTGTGTTTCCAATAACTGTACGGTTACCTTTCATTAGAGACTCAAATCAGCATTTTATTTTTCCTTTTATAATTTTACATGGTAAAAGGAGAAGTGGGCTTTCAAATCTCTAATCCATGTCAACCTGAGATGAAGGTTTTTAGCACTCTGCCTCTGTGGGGGTATTTGGATTTGTAGTTCATTTTACAAATCCTGTTTAACATACAATTAAATAATAATGTAAACATGTGACATAATTTCCCCTGGCTACAAACTTTCACTGACCCTGGTGATTTCCTCCCCTTGGGATTTTAAATTTGCTGGAAATAATTCCTATTGGAACAAAAAAGAGCACTTGATTAGAAAGGAGTCATCTTAACTCTGTGGCCAACTTATTTTGGATTTATTTTTATTTTTTAACTAGATACCGAGATCGTAGTTGTATAGTTACACCTCCAAAGTAGCCTCCTAAACTGGTGCACGTTAAAATCATTTCAGAAGCTTTAAAGTTTTAAAGCTCCATCTCCAGACGATCTGATTTAACTGCCAGTATTGGGACGTGGCCATTTGTGGGTGTTAAAAAATTTCTTTACTTATCCTAATATGTAGTCTATGTTGAGAATCATTGTCTTAGGATCTAGACATTCTTTCTTGAAGGCATTTGTCCTTGTGTTTCAAAGTTTTGGGTCCTTCTTACACATCCAGGAAAGTAAAGGATTTAGTCAAGACTGGAAAGAATGTGAATTCTGCTGTAGACACACACTCAAATCTCAGGAGGAATCCTTAGCAGTAATAACTGATCTTAGCATCAAATCCTACTTCTAAGAATGGACTTGTGAAATGAAGATCTGTCTGCACTAAAACTCCTTTGGGTGTCTCTGCAGTGCACTTATCTGATCTCACATCAGCAGTTAGTACAAACTTTCTCAAAACTGGAGGCCTGTAGGCCTTTCTGCCATTAGCTCTGCATTCTACGGCACAGTTAGAGCTGACCCCCAGCACGGCAAAGATTTAAAAACAACAATATGGTAGTATAACCTCATAGGTACCTGAAGAATGGATAATCTCTCTGGGTCATCTGCATTTCTTCTCTTTCAGGTGGTCTTCCTTGCCTCCATAAATGGAAAAATCAAAGACATAAGTCTGAATCAGCCCACCAGGTGTAATTAAAATGGATGGTGCAGATTGCATTTCATATCATTTCAGAAAATTTAAGTAGGATGAAAACAAGACGTCCAAATTCAGAAATGATGTTATATGTCCCTGGGTTGTCTTGGATGATTATTATTCCACTCAGTGATCTTAGACTCTTACAATAGAAAAAGAAAATGTTACTCATGATAGTCATGTTTTATCATTAATAGGATGACTAAATATCTTCATTACAAATAATTGGAAAATTCATTTTTAAGTAATGTAGATACAATGAGTTTTTAAGAGCCTCACTTGCAAAAATTATTTGTGTATATTTAATATTTTTTCAAGATCCCAAGCTAGTAAACTTATGGTGTTAGATTTATTAAAATAAGATGCAACTAATGTCACAAGTCTTAATTCTAGTAAGTCACCCTTCCAAATGTGTTTCTTTTCTCCTTTCCACTATCATTTCTTTATCTCAAAATTAAAAGAACAAAAAAATATTTTGGAGCCACTTGACATTTTATTTTTTAAAAAAGGCCTTGAAAAGAGCAAAGAGATGTTTTACTATTTAGATCCAGACATAGAAAACTTGGGACTCTGAGTACTTACGTTTCTTTTAATTATGCTGATACAAAAATTGGGTTAAGAAGTTCAGACACTGTTTGGGGTGGGGAACCTGCCACCTTGGGGCCACATGTGGCCTTCTGGATCCTTGAGTGTGGCCTTTTGACCGAATCCAAACTTAACAAAATTTTACAAATCCTTTATTAAAGGCATGTGTTCTGTGAAGTCTGGATTCAGTTGAGGGGCCACACTTGGGGACCTGGAGGGCCGCATGTGGCCCTGAGGCCATCCCTGAATGGGAATTTGATGTATTTAATGCAGCATGACTAACGGACTGACTATAGAGGAGATCTGAAACCAGTGGAGAAATATGTAAATAACACAGAGAAGAAAATCTGATTTTACCTTGAAAGAGTCTGTGGTGGAGACGGATAATGAAAGTTACAGTGGGGTCGTATTTAGACATAGAAAAGATGTAAAGAAAAATCTCTGAAAGACAGAAAATGGAAAAGAAATAAATGAAATAAAAGGACATTTGGAAAAATTACAGTAATGGTCTCCTCTTAGATTTTAGAGGAAAAATTCTTAGAACATGTGTTCCTACCTAGAAGAAATGGGCAAAGGGAAAGGACAAGATGCAGAGTCACAGATCTGAGTTTAAATTCTTGATCTATTTAGTGTATAACATAAGGCATATTACTAACAGTTCCCTTTATAAAACTACATTTATAATTTATTATTTTTATATGTGCCATGAAAACAATAAAATTATATTACTCTATGTAAAGTGCTTTGCAAATCATAGAGGTGCTTTCAAATACATTAATAGGTAGAACCTTGCAATTCAAAGTGAGATTCTGGATTTCTACATGAATTCCAAGTTGATTAGTATTTCATATGCAGGTAACATTACAGAAGCATTGGTCTAAAAAGGTGGGAACTGAGTAATAGCAGAAGTCCTTAATCCTAGAAGCAGTCAACTTTAATTTAGATTAAACAAAATCTTGAAAATCTCTGAGTCTTCCTTCTCCTTGTCTATAAGTCTAAGAGTGGGAATCATTTTGGAGATTCTCTGGGGAGCTTTCATGACATATGTGTGTTTGACAATCAGTTGTAAAGGGTGTTTCAAATTAATTTTTACAGACATGAATCATTTGTTAATGATTCATATTTCACTATATGTTCATTTAGAGTATTTCTCCAATATTACTCTCATTCTCCTGCCATCTGACATGATTCCTTCAAAGGAAAAAAGGTGGGAATTGCCTATATACCCTGAAGTTTATCTTCGCAGATAAATCACATATAATGTTGAGTTGTAGTCTGTTAGTGTTATCTATCATAAGTGTATTAGCAGAAAAAACTGGCTGAGAACTTTTGGATTGGACTGTGTTTGAGTCCTCCTTAAGCTCTGAAAAAAAAATTTAGTAAGAAGAAGCAGAGCTTACAAAACCATGTAGACAGATAGAAGATTCTGATTTCAACTATTTTATACCTGAATATCATTTAAAACATTATCATTATTTTTCTATCTTTGATTATTTTCAATATGTAATCAACATATACTTTGTAAACAATCCGCAGGACTTTGTTCTTCACAATAAGAGCTGCTACCCATGCAAACCTAGTGACATAAAGGAGAGAAGCAATTAACTTCATCCATCCATTAGATAGCCAAACACCTGGAAAGGACTTCAGAATCATAGGGACAGCCAGCTGTGTGGCCTGTGTAGTCACACTGAGATATATGTGCAAGCTACTGACAACAACCTGAGAGGACTTAACTAAGATTTAGATAAGGAAACAAGAAAACTTTGAAAGGTACTCTTAAGAATCCTGGGTAAAGAGATCTTTGACTCTATACCAGACAGGTAGATAGAGTAGGTGCACGAACTATGTCTCATTGGGGAACCCCCACCAGATCATGACACCCAGTCATTAGGGTGATAAGTTGAATTGAACTTGCTCTTGCTTGGATCCAATGTCTGTGTCTTTCCCAACTCAGCCAATTTCTCATTTGCAATTCTGTCCCTTGTTTCTGTCAACTGTCTAGTCCTGAGCTGAGGTATCTGAGCAAGGATTTTGGGCACAGTTTGTTGATCTTCATGTTTTCCACCCCAGTCTGGGCATCTCTAACCTAAGCCTGCTAACCTGCATTCAGACTACAGCCTTTGCTAGCTATTCAAAAGATGAGAATTCAGACAATAATTTTTTTTTAAAAAAAAGCTTATTGAGGTGTAATAAATACCTCTATAATGTAAAGTTCATCTGTTTAAAGTGCAGAATTCACTGACAGGATATTTACAGTTGTGCAACCATCATTATAATTTAATTTTAGATCATTTTCATCACCCCTAAAAGCAGTCTTGTGCCCATTAGCAATCACTTCCCACACCACCATCTCCCAGCCTTAGGCAACTGCCAATGTGCTTTCTGTCTCCATAGATTTGCTTATAATTTTTGATAAATGATTTAACCAGTCCTGAAAGAGTCCTTTATTTTTTTTTCTTCAAATTGCTCACTGCATGATCTCTAACCTCTCAGTATGAAGTTCTTTACCTTGAACTAGAATCTAGAATATTAGCAATTAGTAATTTATTTTTTGTATGTGTATATTTTTCAGAATCCAATTAGTCATTATCAAATAATTCAGAAATGTTTTGTTTTGTTCTCTACTGAATTTTCTTCTGATTTTTAGCAGAGATAGGAGGAGCATAGCAGCAAAATCAAGAATTCATTAAGTATGAATGATTTCATTTCTTTCCCACGCCTGAATTCATATTTAGTTCTATGCATCCCTGAGATTTTCAGGGCATAAAGTATCAGCCCTGGTCTTTGATTGGCCAGACTCATCTCTTAGATGCTAAGTCTAGGACTGGTCACTTGCTAAACATCCCTTTCCAGTTATCCACATTTCAAAACCTTGCCAAGCTATAGTTATACATTTTTTTTTTGCTTGCCACAGATGGGAATAGAGATAATATAGAACTAAATAACTTCATTAGAGTTTAAATGAATACAAACATATTGATCTTGGGGTTCACTCTTATATAAATACATTTTATACAAGTAATGAATTAATCTTAGTATGGATTAGAAAATTATAATGATTACTCTGAATCTAATAAATATAATTTATTATGTACCTATTGTATGCATTTGAAAGTATTTGATTGAAAGTTATCAGAAACCAACTTAAGAAAACAAAGAAAACAGGGGCTGATTTATTGAAAAGATAGAGGTTGGCTCATAGAATCGATGATAAGGTAAAATCCCAGAGTGGGCAAACACAAGGGAAACCTTGGAAATCTTGGAGTGAGAAATTGGTAGAGGGTTCTTCAGGGTGCAGTAGTAGCCAGGATGAATAAATTTCAATACAGTCTGTGGAACTTGCTGCTGAGTCAATTCCAGGGAGAGAATGTCTGATTAGCCCAGCTTTGGTTACATCCTCACCCCACAGCCAGGACTGATTGAAACACCTGGATTGACTGTATCACTAAGACTGTATTCAAAGGCAGGAGGTGACAGTTCCCAAAGCCAAAATGGGATGTTGATTCCAGAATTAGAGGGAATGAATACCAGACTGTTAGTAGCCAACATACTATTTATTTTCCAAAAATTTACATAGTCCTTATTCTGATCTGGGCACTGTTCCAAGCATATTATAGTTAGTCATTAAATCCTCATAATAATCCTATGTGGTAGGCACTATTATTATCAGCTTTGTTTTATAGACCCAGAGTGATAAAGTAACTTTTCTGAACTCACACAGCTAGTAAGACAGAGATTTGAGCACAGTCCAGCTCCCAAGTCCCTGCATTTCACCTACACTATGATGACTCTCTCCAAGCCCAATTTGGGAATATTATTGCATTGCTTTTAATAAGAACTCCATGAAATGCATCCCTATTTCAGAAATAAGAAAACCTGGACTCAGGGAGCTTAGAATTTGCCTAAGGCTGTGAGACTTCAGTACTCGTATGCTTTCCACCATATTATACTCTCTTTCTTTACTCTTCATATAGTGGTGAGTGTTTACATTCTATTAATGGCTTAAAATGCCAGCTAAATGCTTAAAAGATGCCTTCAGATCTCTACACTGTTTTTTTTTTTCCCTATGTAACATTTGAAGGAAGTCTTTTCCTTTTAAAATTCTGTGTGCATTTCTTTCAATAAGAAGGCAAATATCAAATCTCTAAGGAATGCAATGTGAATAAGACGAGCTCTGAAAAAGCTGAATTAAGATGCCATTTGTGTCTCGTCTCTCATTTTCTCTCTTCCTGCTCTGCCTATAGTTCTGCAAAAGAAGCATTTCCTTCATTCCGAGTATGCCAGGGATTCAATTCACAAGCAGATCAGCCCATCACGGGTGGAGCTGAGACCTTTCTAGCAGGCAATTTCTCCAAGATCTAAGGGAAAGGGAATTTCTCATTTTTCTGTGTGAATGTAAAAAATAACAGGCTAATTCTAAATTTTGTTGACAGCACGTAAGTTTAAAGTCCAAACGGGTCCTTCTGTGAATATTTCAGGTTGGAGGCATCTTTACAGGACTTTTTTGCCCCTCAAAATATATATGTTAAAATAACACAAAGGTGTAGGATTTGAGGACAGGATTTTTTAATGTGCTCATTCTGGTCAGATTTAATCCATTGAACAGAAATCTGACTGATGGCAATTGCATCCTTTCCTAGCAAATATAATCTTCTTTCTAGCTAGGATATAAAAATAGCTGCATTGACCCTTCATTCTTCAAGGGCTGACATGATATGTGCAGGTGGCATGCCATCTTATGGAGATGAAACCTAGGCTATGGCCAACTCCATGGATCTGACTATGTGAGTCCACTATTCCCTTTGACTCAAGGTGATATTGCACAGTGGTTAAATGTGGCCTCTGAAGCCAGACTGCTTGGGTCCCAACTTTGGCTCCACCACTTTCTAGCTGGGTGACCTTGGGATGGTCACCTGTATCTCTGTGTTTCAGTGTCCACAGAGAGTTATTGTCAGGATTACATGAGGCCCTGCATGCCTTGGAAACCAGCAATCAACTGCTACATCAGGCACAGCAAGAGCTTCATTAGGAAAGGTGAAGGAACAACTTTGTACAGTGTATAGCAATTATTGATAATATAAAATGGTTTTATGTTTATTTGTTGAGCTGAGTTTCTTCACAAATAAAGCATTATTTTTTAAATTCCTTGCAAGCATCTTCAGAAAAACTAATAGATACTATTTGTTTCCATGCTGCAGTAGAGTACCATTGACTTAGACATCTGGTGAAAGCAGCAGGTAATGGGATGAAAATATAAGGCAAGAGGACCAGATAAGTAGACAGAGAGCCAGTACTAAATCTTTTTCTACCTTTGTTTTAGAAGATTATTGTTTATCTCTTCTGGAATCTGACTCTAGGACTTGTTTAAAGGGGCCACTAGATAGGAGGGTGTTGTAGAAATTCTATATAGGTGACATCAGGGACTTCATCTATGTTAATGTCTATATATTTCATATTTATCAATATCTATCTATCTCTCTATATATATACACACACTAGGGTTTTTGAGGGCACAACTGAAAGGCAATAAACAGGTAAAGACTTTCAGGTACAAGCAGAGGACTTGGGTAGACATTCAGAGGTCTAATTCTGGCAGTTATGGATCTGGAGATGCCCGTCACAGATGCAAGCCCAACAAAAAGAGCAGAAGCAGGGATGTGGGCAGAGTACAGTTCCAGGAATAGCATGAAACATCTAACCAGGTGGTTTGATGTAGTGGAGAGCTTAGATTTGTTGTATACCTAATATATTTTTAAATGCTTTATCTCATTTTTTCTGGACAGCAACCATTTCAAGAAGATAGCATTATACTGATGTTCAACATGAGAACACTGAGGCTTAGAAGTAATTTCCTTTGTGCTATGTTTGAACTAAATCGTGTTATCCCAAAATTCATTTGTTGAAACTCCAACCCCTGATACACATATATTTTGGGGTAGGGCTTTCAGGAGGTAATTAAGGATAAATGATGCTGTAAGGGTGGGGCCCTAATCCAATACAATTTGTGCCCTTATGAAAAGAGAAAGAGAGACCAGAGCTCTCCCCTCTACCCCCATACAAGGACACGGAGAAAATGAGGCTGTCTGTCAGCCAGGAAGAGGGCCTTTACCGGGAACTAAACTAGCCAGCAACTTGATGTGGGACTTTTCAACCTCCAGGACTGTGAGAAAATAAATTTCTGTTGTTTAAACCACATAGCCTGTGGTATTTTGTTACGGCAGCCTGAGCTGACTAATCTACTGTGATTATGAACTAATTGGCCAGGATTTGTGATTCAAACCTGATGAGAGGTGCTATGGTTTGAATATATCCCCCAAAAGTTCATGAGTTGGAAACTTTGGCCCCTGTGTAACAGTGCTGGGAGGTGAGGCCTTTGGAAGGTGATTGAGTTCCAGGGGTTCCAAACTCATGAATGTATTAATGGCGTTATCACAGGAGTGAGCTAGGATATCTTAGGTGTGGCCTTGTTATGAAAGCTAGTTCTCTCTTGCATACACTTTCTTGTCCATCTATCCATCTAGCCAGCATGGTAACCTTGCTGTATGCTAGCACCATGCTCTTGGACTTCCCAGTCTCTACAACTGAGCTGAATGAAATTCTTATCTTTGTAAATCACCCAGTCTGTGGTATTCTGTTATAGCAACAGAAAACAGACTAAGACAGGAGGATAGAAAAAAGCAAATAGACTTAGGATAGAAGCTACAGAATAAAATTTTACAATGGAGGGTTGGCTCCCACGAAAGTGAAAAAAAAGAAATTGGCATTTGGTTACAAGGTTAAGGTCACTGTCCTGACTTTGAAATAGACTTCATCTCCCTACAGAAATAAAGGTAATACCTCTTCTGCAAAGTGGAACAGGGGCTTGGAAATGCCAAGGATGGCAATAGAGACTCCAATGCAGAGGACTGCTAGGATGATAGCCTATCCTACTTTCTTTCATTTTGTGAGCACCTTCTTGTATTTTATAAATGCCCCTTCTTTTATTTTATTAAGCACCAAAGTGTTCTAAATGTAGTCACATCTATTGGCCTTTTGGCTCTAGCTCTGTCACTTAATACTAACATTCTCTCAAGGGAATCAAACCAGATATACGTGCAGTAGAAGAATGACATGATGTAGATAAATTAGAAGACAGATGGCTGTTTTTCTCAATCTTCACTCAAGTTTTCCTATCCCAAAGAGGGTAAGACCTCAGTAATATTTCATGTGTATACAAACTTTTTGTTTATTTCCTTCTTATCTCTATTTTGAGCTATCAGGTATTTTTAATTCATTTTGTATTTTGATGATATTCATTATCATTGCTTTCTAGTTCTCTGGTTCTCTTTGTTATCTGAAATGTAATCAAAGGAGCATTAACCCCTTGGTTCATCCTAATGTAGGGGAGGGGAAGACAAAGTCCATTTATTATTTAAAGTAAGCACAGATTTGCTTAGAAAGTATCTAAAGTGTCTTCCTAGTCCCATTGGTTTAAATAATTTTACTTTCTAATGATGCACTTAAAGGATGTAGCTGAGACTTCATAATTCTTTGGTGATAGTGTAATGTTATCATTTCTTTGATACCCTCTAAGTCACAATTTTAGTATTTGCCAATCTTGTATCTTGCTGTGTATAGGAATGTATACTATCTCCATAATATGCCCTCCTTCAGATATGAAGCTCTAAGGGCCTCTTCTGCAGTATAATGAATGAAATACCACTTTCATGGTTTCCAGCCAAGATTGCAAGCAGCAGTGCTAAAATGCCACAGAACAGTGCTTGCAAGATTTCCAGAACAGTCTTGGCAACCAAAGTGCCTGGGGAGTTTGGATATCAAGTTGAATGCCAGCTTGAATGTGTTTTCCTTAAACAAAGGAAAATTTAGAGTTCTATCCATCAACCACAGTGACAAATAAATATGGAGCTTCAAATTATGACATATTTAAATGGGACAAAGACAATAGTCCAATGGCAACAAGAATAACCAGATTGGTCTTCATGCAAAGACTGGTAAGAAAGTAGGAACTGCTGCATTTTAACAGGTATATACCCTATCTGGCTCTGCTCCTGCTGAATTCACGATTATAGAACTTCTAGGTTGACTTTCCTATGCTATAGCTGTGGTCATTTCCCTCACCTCCTTAAAATGCTTCAATTTTTTCCCTAGGCCTGCTAAGTAAAACCAGCATTTCAGCCCCTTTGACATTTGTTCCAAAATTACTTTCTAACTACCATATCTGGTCAAACTCTCTTTCATACTTCAAACTTGGTAAAAGGCACCAACTACCCTGGAGGTTACCCACATCAGCAGGGTTGGGAGAAACAGACAGACAGATTTCAGTGTGTCCTGGATTGTTCCAGTTCATCTGCAAGGATGCCAGTTTTTCCTTCTTCTAGTCTACTTCAGGTCCCACTTTTCTCTCTAAATGCTGACCTGGCTGACTCAAAACCAGATGCAGGGGCAATAGCCATGTGTAGATCTCCCCACCATGACTGTGTAAGGTCTAAGCTTCACATGCCTTATTCTATACAATACACAGGGCTCTGCTTCTCTGATTGAACCTTGAATGATACATGGACAAATACAACTGTGAGCTCAAGCTTGCCTGGGAGAAGCCAGAGAGCAGCCTTTCGCTCAGATAATGTCTTCATATACATCCTCTGCTCCAAATAATCTCCTCTTCCCCTGAAAACTCATAGTTTTGTATAGCATTTAACACATGATAATATTTATTATATACTTTTGCATGCATGTTTTATCTTTCTTAATATATTTCATTTCATTTACATCCTCTTCATTTCTTCTGGAGCTAACCGATGGACACACAATTGCACAGAGGGAAGTAAAAGTCATAGGGAATCAAGCAGGGGGAGGGGAAGGAGGGGAAGGGCTAAAACTCTCCCTCCTTTCCATCAAAAACCTTGAGTAAGAGCACAGCTAGTATTTATCCAGTGCCTGCCAACTATGTTCAAAGATGTTTTGCTAATGGAGTTTCATATATTTCTACTAACTCTCCTAACAGCCCTGTAGATTAGATAATGTAGTAATTCTGATGCTTTTGGCTACGAGAAACAAAATCCCTGACCAAGAGGAGCTTAATGAGTAATAATAATATTTATTTTCTTATATATAACCAAAGACCAGAGGTCACGCAGAGTTTGGACACAGTGTGTCACGCTCTTGGCTCCACTCCTTGTTTATTCTTTTGGCCTTACCTTCCTCTGTTGGCTTCGTCCTCAGACCTATAGGATAAAAATTATGGTCCCCACAGTGTCACAGACCTGGTTCTTTCCCAAATCCATTGCAAATCCAACATAGGTGGTCCACAAACACATAGTGGGTTGTGAGTGCCTCTGACTCCCTTAGTCTGTCATATGAAACTGACACCGAGTAAGTCACGTTTTAACACATGATTAGACACATGATTATAAAGTCAACACAACATGGCATGTTACAAATTTTCCATTTTCAGAATGGCTTTCTCTAACATGGTCAATGCAGGTACTATTCTATTTGATATTAGGATGGAATAGGATTATGCTTATTCACTTTCTTATTAAAACACAGAATCAACTTTCACCTATTCAGCAGATGCTTTCATATGTAAAAGCTTTATGAAAATAGGAAATGAGATTTCATATCTGAACTGATTTGATGTTCAGGTATTTACCTGAATCATAAAATAATAACAGACATGATTTTAGTGCCTACTACATGTCAAATTGTTTTTTGTGCATTACTTCAGTTTGCCTAATCATCTTGTAAGGTAAATATTACTATCTATATTACTATCTCAATTTACAGAGGAGGGAAAATTTGTCTCATCGGATTTAAGGATCATTTGTGCGGTTCCCACAGCTATCAAATGACAGATGAAGGACTGGGTTACCTGTGTTTGATTTCAAAGACAATATTTTTCATTATACACACTACTTAATCCTTTAAACTTCACACATTGAAAATAATGTAAGTGGGGAAATCTAATATTTTAAAATTTGTATTATTTACATTTACATAACACATCAATTTTCAACGTTCCTTTATATAATGTTTCACAGCTCCTCCGTGAGTTAGGAAAGCAAGTGAATTAGCTTTTCCATTTATCAGATGAGAGGGACTGAGTCAAACACCAATTAATTAACTTGCCCATGTACCCAGCCAAGCCAACTAATAACTAGAGCTGATAGTCCCATAGGGGAAGAATTGGGTGCAGTAGCATGGGTGCAGGCTGTAAGATGAGAGATGTGTGGTTAAATCTAGCCTATGTGATATATCACTTAGTCACCTTCTTGGTAATACAAGTTCTTCTCTGTAAATTGGGTGCTATTCATACTTCTCAATTGGGAATTGTAAAGGATCTGATAATATAAAGCTTTATAATTCACTGAGCACAGAGTTTGGCCATTTTTGCTTAGCAGGTACTCAATAAAGTTTAGTTCTTACATTACTAACTTAGGTGCTTACGACAACACTCTGCTTGAAGGGAATTAACTGATCTACGTTGTCAAAAAAAGTTTTCAAGAAAAACAATATGTTAAGAAAACTCTAATGTACATCGGCCCAGGCAAAGAATTTAAGAAGAGGACCCCCACAACAACAACAAAAATAAATACGTGGGGCCTGATAAAATTAAAAAGCTTCTGCACAGTCAAGGAAACTATCATGACAGCAAATAGACAACCTACAGAATGGGAGAAAATACTGGCATGTTACACATTTGATAAAGGGTTGATAACTAGAATCTATATAGAACTCAGGAAAATCAACAAGAAAAAAATCAAACAACCCTATTAAAAAGTGGGCAAAGGACATGAACAGAAACTTTGTAAAAGAACACAGACTAATGGCCAGCAAACATGTAAAAAATTGCTGAACATCTCTAATCATCAGGGAAATGCGAATCAAAACCACAATGAGGTATCACTTAACTCTAGTGAGAACGGCTTTTATCAAAAAGTCCGCAAACAACAAATGCTGGTGTGGATACAGAGAGATTGGAACACTCTACACTACTGGTGGGATGGCAAATTAGTACAACTTCTATGGAAAGTAATATGGAGATACCTCAAAGAACTAAAAATAGAACTACCATTTGATCCAGCAATCCTACTACACGGCATCTACCCAAAGGGAAAAAGATCATTCTATAATAAAGACATCTGCACTCAAATGTTTATGGCAGCACAATTCATAATTGCAAAGATGTGCAAACATCCCAAGTGCCCATCAATGCATGAGTGGATTAATGAAATGTAGTATATATATACCACAGAGTACTACTCAGCCATAAAAAACAATGGTGAACTAGCACCTCTTGTATTATCCTGGATGGAGCTGGAGCCCATTCTTCAAAGTGAAGTATCACAAGAAAGGAAAAACAAGCACCACATGTACTTACCATCAAATTGGTATTAACTGATCAACACTTAGGTGGTGGGGATGGATAAATTCACAACTAATGGGTGCAGAGTGCACTGTCTGGGGGATGGCCATGCTTGTAGCTCTGGCTTGTGTGCAAAGCAATATATGTAACCAGAATGTTTGTAACCCCATAATAATCTGAAATTTAAAAATAAAAAAAGGAAAACAATATGGGGAGTGTATATGGTAGGTATATGCACGTATTTATTGAAGTCCACATTTTAAACTATTTGTACAACTGATTGTAACCACAGATCTGATTTTTCTGATGCTTATTGCTCATGTTCAATTAGTTGCAGCCTTGAATGCTTAATTTTAAACTTTCTGACATCATTTTGTCCTAATTGATATAATTTGGGTAATTTGTTAGAAAAAAGGGGACAAAAACATGCACTATACCTGCTAAATCATTTCTGGAAGAGTTGGGGTGAGTCCAGAAACAATAATCGGCAACTACCTATGAACTTCTAACTTCAAGGATTTTGAACCTAGTGTATTTTTCTTCCATAATGGATTTGTCTAATATAGTACATTTTTTTCTTCTCTAAACCCATTATTCTGCAAAATTTATAGCACTTTTATGCATCTTTTTTTGTTGTTACACATGGAGAATATTTTTTGGCAGCAATTATACAATTTGCATTTTTAAAGAGTAAACTGCAATCAAGAAAAACATTATCATATAAATTGCTGTGTATGTAATATGGTATCTGCAGAATATAGTGTTGACTTCTCTGATGTGCACACTAGATCCATCTTAGAAAAACAGCTAAGGAAGGAGAAAAAGAAAACAGTTGCCGAAGAGGATTAAGAAGATACAGTTTCCCTCTTAAGAAGTTTTTTTTTTCTAAAATTTGAAGAAATAAAGTGTTTTTCCACATTACCACTGGGAGAAAACTCTTGCTCACTTTCAGCTTTATATAGCCTCTTGCCTCCTTTTTTTTGCGATGTTTTTCTATTTCTGTTTGAAAGTGTTTGTGGGATTCACTGTTTCTGAGAAATGTGAACATCATATTTTTAATCCTAGATATCTTTATGTGATAATCAGAGAAAAAATTTAAAAAGTTATGTTACCTTCAGGACTAAAATGTAGGTAATCAAAGAGGTCAATAGCCCCTACTGACAGTAAAATCAAAACAAAACCCAAACAAAAGTGAAATAAAATGACGACACCAAAACTCCCATAAAAAGCTTTAAGAACAAAAAATCAGTCTTGAATAAGTATTCGCCTGTGTTTGCAGGCATGTGCAGAATCATGCATTTTCTTTGTGGAAAAACTGTCTCATGGTCTACCTAGTCTGTGCAGACAAAGGTCGTTCATCCACACAAATGTTGCTTATTGTGATTTTCTTGATATCTGAATGATAAATTTTTGCATAGCTAACTGAATTAGTCCAGTTGCCATTATTAATATTTGGTCCCTTGAAAGTGTCACATGTATTAGGGCGACTTTTTGATCCAGTATTTTTGCTTGAGGTAATTGAGTGATTTTTTAAATTTGAGATGGATTCATTTTGGATTATATTCATATTAAACTCAATTATTTTTACATAGTTTAAGAAGTAATTGTTTGTGGCCTGAAATTCATGAGTGTCATATTGTTAAGTTTGATTTGAATTCCAAGTTGACTTTGAAAGATACACAGTACACATGGGAGGAATTTTCCAAATTGTTATTTACCTTTTCAGAAATCAATTGAGGAAGTGCCAGTTTACAAACAGGGCTTTCCAGAGGCATGTAATGATGTTATTGGTACTCTATGTTGGAAAGTAAATTATTAAGTAAAGCTTTTACTATGAAAATTTTACTCATTAAAATTAACATTGGGTATTGCGTCCTAGACTAGAATAAACAAATGAATCTATAAGGGAGTGAATTTGATGAACACGAAGTCCCATGAAGTCTGAACATTATGTTTTCCTTATGTTTGTGGTTGAGAATATGGTCAGAATTTCTCTTTCTTGCTTCTTCACAGTTTCCATTTCCCACTCTCATGAAGAGTTGAAAGTCGAAAGGTATGAAGGGAAAAGAAAACTTATTGGAAAAGTTTCAAGTGGATTCAATATGCAGCTTGATGAGTATTTAATTCTGGAAAAAGGAAACTGCCTGTAGGCATATAAGTGTGAAAGGCTCACCCTTTCATTGTGCCAATGATTTTCTCATGCATGTATATGAGTTTCCCTGAATCGACTGGAATGTAATACCTACAAGGTTAATTAGATGTGCTGAAAATATAAATGCTTGGCACTTTCAAAATGTCTAGTTAATTCAGGTCTCACTCAGGCATCTATGCTATCTTTTTAACCACATTGTTTTCCAAGGTGTGGAATTCATTTATGGGTAACATTCACTGAAGCTTTTCAGTAAAATAAAAGACTATTTGAGATGCGTGGTCAGTCAACATCTAACATAAAATTTTAAGCCTCAGGTTTTGAAAAGAACAATGTAGATTAATGAGAGTAATTTTTTTATAGAGCTAATACAATTACTTGCCAAAAGACACAAAGAAGAGAATTACTCTTGGTATTCTGATCAAAGCAGTGTTGATCCATCATGAAAATTGAAACTACTCTAGAGAACGAATGGATTTTGAGTTATTTGTGATCTTAGTGAGCAGGATGAAATCACGAAAAAGATGCATAGATCATAAAGCAAAATCAATATGGATACTCAGTTAAAGAACAGCATTTTATATTTGTGTCAATTGAAATGGAGAAGAAACACTTTCTACAAAGAAAGAAAAAACATTGTTACTTATGAATTTTTATTTTGCTTGTCCTTTATTAGCATGCCTTTAGCTTGTTCATTTGAGAATTACAGGATGTTATGATACAAACATGTTTCTTTCAATTTCACCATTTCATCAATATTCATCTGAGTACCCTTCTCTGGCCCTAGACCTTAATACAAAATCTACTCCAGTTTGGAGGTAAGGATAGAGTTTCCTTTATTTCCTGACTATTTATAGAAAAAGTGGGAGGGATTAGCAAGAGCTGCTTGCATCCAGGAATATGAACTAAAACATGCACCTAATAACCATTCAAAGTTATTTAGGGAAATATCGTAGTTGGTTCATGAAGTGACTCTAATTCCCCAAAACATTAGTTTCTAGGTTTTATATGTGTGTGTGTGTGTGTGTGTGTGTGTGTGTGTGTGTGTGTGTGTGTGTAATCTTAAGCAGGACCACATGAATTATTTTTAACTAGGACTAGGAATAATCAAGGATTTGTAATGTTACTGCAAACAGTGAAGCTAAAGCAAAATTTCTTTCTTATGCCCAAGTAAAAACCACTTCCGGACCTCCATAGTCGTCCAATCCAGGAAAAGAGAAGGGGTCATGAAAAAGTTACCTATAATTATGTTTAACCATTGCTATTGCCAAAATCATAAATATTCTAATGTTTAATTTCAAGGACAGCTTTGCCCAACTTTAATGCAACAAAGCATGAGTTTATTTATAAGAGTTAATTACAACTTTTTTCTTTATGTTTATAACTCCATCAGTGTCACCTGGTAGAAAAAGTTGATGTGGGTTCTGAACTGTATATTCCAGTTTACGTTTTTTCATATATGAGCTCTGTTATCTTGATTGTAATCTCCTGGCCTTGTTTTATCATCTATAGAACAAATATAGCCATACGTAGATGTTCCTTCTTGAAGGAACCAATGAGGCAAAGCACACATCAGAACTGAGCTATCAAACAACACATAAGTGTAAGAACAGCTACTACAACTATCTGTGACCTGTTAGTTACTCCAACTGGTTAGAGCCTAACACACTAACACTCCTGAAGCCAATGGCTTGTATTCATTTCTCTAGAGGAATGGTTTATTCCTGAACGACCCAGTAAATTCATCTGAATCTCTATCCAGCTTCTATTTTCCTACTGTTGGCCACAATGGAATCAGGTTTGAGAGTGCTGAGGACTCAGTGCAATTGTTTTGACACCCCTGAAAGAACAACTCAGGGTGCATGCCCCACTGATAGCTATTCAATAACATCACAGTTTTCTGTTAAACTCAGTATCTTTTGGAATGCAATGGTGTGATAAAATCCTAGCATCCAAAATAATGTAGATTAAGGTTATCTAGTTAAATGACTATGATTTAGATTGGATTTGAATCTAACAGTCCAATAGTCCAATACACACACACGATATCATGTGCAGGGTAAAAGATATAGATTATAACCCTCCTATCCAGAGCTGCTCATGAGCCCATATTTAGAATTTATGACTGACTTCCTCAACTAACCAATTCTTTTAAATTTTTGTTTTCATTCTCATCCAGAGTCTCAGCCCTTTTTTTGGGGGGGGGGGGGCGGGTTGATTCAAAATTTTGAAGATTTTAGATCTCTTGTTGTCTCCACCTGTATAGAGTTGCTACAGAATTTCATTAATTCTTAGCACTGAACAAGATAGTTTTAGAACACAATAGAGTAAAGCCTGGGTCGTATCCATGTTCTTTCCTGTCTCCACTGTAGCAGCAACTCTATCTCACCTCAATGGTCAGAGTCAATCGTATCAGACATCACTGTTCCGTTAAACTCTTTTTGTTCTGCTCATCTGTTGGCATGAAGTGTCCAAAATGACAAGTGGTAATTTAGATTCCAGTTTCATAGAACTGGGCCCTGTTGTGTCCACTGAGGGACAGTTTTCTCTCTCTTGTAATAAAGTCTCTGAACTATAAAAGTTCAGGGTCAAGTCATTGGGAAAAGAAGCAGATACTTTGTGAGTAAATCATTACATACAATAGGAAGAAGTGACACTCCAACTTCTACTCCTTGGTTCCTATTTCTGCAAATACTGACTATGAAGAAAACAGCAGCATAAAACAGCTGTGGTTCAGAGCATATTGTCTTTTTCATGAGGCGATATCTAACAATCGTGCCATAACAAAGACATTCAAAGCCATTCTATTATTCTGTATGGTCAGCTGCTTCTCAGTCAAAAGACCTGTAACACCGATGTACATCAATATATTGACTGTATCCTTTTATTTGACTATGTGTTTGCTTCTTTATTTATTGGTATAGAGAGTTCCTAGGTCAATGACAATGTTGTATAGGATGTTACTAGTATTTTTGAAACGTGGTTTTGAAACAGGTGGAAAAAGCAAAACAAAATCCAGAATATGACTCATCCACTGAGAGTAAAATGTTCCTTCCACCACTGTGGAAGTAGCCCAAATGACACTGGGCTATTGGTCTCTTTAATGTACATTGTGATAGTGAGTTTCAGTTTTTGCATTGCTCCTGGAAGGCAGATCAGTCGGCAGTAGTGTTGGACAGGTGAGTCTTTCTTCTGAGAGATCAAAGTAGCTGAGCGTATACACCCTGACTACCGTCATTAATTTGTCCATGATCCTATTAAGCAATTTCAAGTGTAAATGGAAAGAATACTAGCTGATATTCCCATAAGGATTCTTTTGACCCCATGATTAATTATAATCTCCATTGAAGTGGGGACATTTTAGTAAAGATTCCTATAGGACATGAATTTTCCTGCACTCTGGGTCAATTCTAAGAGCTCCACCTACTTAATTAATTTACAAATTTCATGCCATCAACCTTTTAAACAGGTTCCTTGTAAGTCTTTTATCATTTTGCCAAAACAAAGAATCAGTGTATATCCTGATTTTAAACCTTTCAAGATTTTCAACCAAGGCCGGGAACAGCATCAGTAAATTGGGAACACGACTATTTTTGCCAACAAAGAAGTCTAATTCTGTTTTGGTATTTGCAATTCTTTGAGACTTCATATTAAGCTAATGTCCTAAAGATCATAGGACTGCTGCTTACTGATAAATGTCCTAAATTTCCTATAAGGAACTATGAATTAAATTAACTATGAATTAAATTTTAATTTGACAACCCACAGATGAAAACTTTGTTTGGGTTTTGGCTATCAGTCCTGTAGCTTCAAGTGATGAGACTATTTTTAGAGATGTCACGGGAATTTTTTAGTCTTCTGTCTACATTTAAATAACAAAAACAAAACAACAACACAAGTTCAAAGGAATTTGAACTTATCAATCTATTTATTTTAGTTATCCAGTGTCATTGGAGTAAATCACTCTGCCCTGCTGTCTTTTTTTAAACCAATTTATTGAAGTATTATTGACATATACAACACATCCTGCAGTCTTGAATTCTATTTCTCATGTCTATTGGCTCTCTAAAGCTTGCCTTCAATGAGCACTTTCTTCTAGGTAATAGTAATATAATTGGTTTGTCATTCAACATTGCATGCTCTAGGCTGCCAAATATCCCTCCCTTAACTCCTGCTAGATTTCTAAAATTGCCTTTAGTTTCAACTGGCTCTTTAAAAAAAATCCCAGATTTTCTTTATTTCTCTGAATATCTTTGACTTGCAATAACTATGTGTGTCAATTTCTGTGTTAGCATTCTTTGAATCATGAAACAAAAAATGATATAAGAAAAGAATCACAGAATATCCAGGAAGGCTATAGAATTAGGCATGGGAAATTGGCAGAAATAAGGAAGGGCGGGTAGTAGCCAGGATCCCAATAAAACCATGCTGCAAACCAGTCTAGAGCCAATGGTGCCGATCATTGGCTGTTTGTTACAGCTTACACTAATTTCAACACCACACTGGTCTCTAGTCATTTTTATTGTGATTTTGATATTGCTGGTCCTAGAATTTCAATGTGACTGCTACTGCTAGGATGGATGCTATACCATTTCTCCTCCTTAGCAAAAATTCAATGAGAAGCTTGCAGTGGGAACATCTGCTTGGCAAGATTGACTGGGTAAGTTGGTATTTGGTACTTTCCAATTCCATAGTAATAGGTGGTTGGTGTCTTCCCATCAATACGTATTGGTTTATGGGCATATGCAAATAAATTAGCTAGCTGAACATTCATTCCTGTCTTTTTTCCGTGACCATCATCTCTAAATGTTTTCATCCTAATCTTCTTTTTGAGTTAGGAGTGGCCATCTGAAATAATTCTGGCCAATGAGATGTATGTTGAACTATGTTGATGATTTTTTAGGATGTTTTGCTTTTCCCGATACTAAAGATAGCTTAAACCGATTATATCGCTTTCTCCCTTTACCCTGCTATGAACATGGGCATGAGGTCTAGAGTTGCAGCAGTCACCTTTTGAATGTGACAGGAATTGGAAAATTAAAGAGATGCAAGTGTTGATAATATTGAGCCACTGAATCAATGCCAGCAAAAACAAGACCCAGACTTTCTGTAATGTAAGAAAAATAAATCCCTGTTTGTTTAGGTCTTTGAACTCAATTTTTCTATTAATTTGAAGCTCAACACATTCTAACTAGTACAGTGGAGAATTTCCCAGATCCTGGGCAACCAAAAACTAAATAAATAAATGAATAAATAAATAAAAGTCACTTCCATTTTAAGCACTAAATAAAAGTAAACAGATGCTGATTTCCCTATGCGCACATCTGAAATAGATATTAGGAATATTTAGAAATTTGGGCACATGGTGTGTGAGTTGATGACAACTTCTTCCAAATACCTTTGTAAGTTTGATGCATACTATACATATTCTTCACATTAGACTCATGTAGGATAGCATATGGTTAACAGTTTATATTTCTTAAATTTACTGCCCATTTCAAGATGAAACACAACTACTGCTTCATATTTTCCCTTAGCAAATAAGAAGATAAGATGAAAATGTAGCTAACAGATGTGGTTTTTTTCCTCACTATGAACTGACATACAAAGGTAAGATAATATCAATCCACCTCTCCAATACCCCAGTAAGATAATCACAGATTCACAGAATGATAATAAATTTGTATAAAAAATTTAAAATCCAAATGCCACAAAACAAACTTGATATACTTAGTTTTGTGACTCGATGTTCCAGTTTTTTGGCATCATTACAGCAATGGTTGCAATTTGAATTCCTTTTAGGACCTGACAGGTATCATAAGTGAAACCTGGTATACGGGGGCATGAAGGCTTTGAGTGAGTGGCTATTCCTAAGGGGAACTGGACACAGATGCCCCATCAAAGTAGAAGCCAGCTGGCTCCAGCTGACTGTGGTCATGCTAGAATTCTGCACACTTGTCAGATATGGGAATATCTGAATATTTCAGATTTCAGATTTCATGTGCAGTTTGTTGATGCTTTCCAATTTAACTCATTTAAACAATATTTAGAGTCTCTGTCTGGATTTGGGGCCAATAACTTGTGACCTTTACCTCAAGGAAAGACAATTAAGTATTGTCCTTGTCTTTTTAAGGTGGGAAAAGCTACACTATAAAAAGTAACAATCAACTGTACTTATGCATGTGACTACATGCGTGTGCGCACACACACAAGAGAATAAACAGCAATAAGTATTTTTAAATCTTCTGATCACAATACTTGCCTTCCCGGGATTCCCTAGTGGAAGTAATTACTAAGGAATGCAGACGGGCTTTGCTAAGTAGCCAAGGATTACACTATACACAGAAGAATTTTTTTTTTTTTTTTGAGACAGAGTCTCACTCTCTTGCCTGGGGCGAGTGCCGTGGCATCAGCCTAGCTCACAGCAACCTCAAACTCCTGGGCTCGAGCAATCCTACTGTCTCAGCCTCCTGAGTAGCTGGGACTACAGACACGTGCCACCATGCCCGGCTAATTTTTTATGTATATTTTTTTAGCTGTCCAATTAATTGCTTTCTATTTTTGGTAGAGACGGGGTCTCACTCTTGCTCAGGCTGGAAGAATTTTTAAATCAACTTTTGGTTATTGCCTATTAAGAACATATTGATATTATGTTCAAATGTATTTTTATTATTAGGGCAATTATGCTAACAAATAAATGCCCACATCCTAGTATTATTTAATAACAGAAGTTAATTTTCTATTCCTGTTATGTTTAGTTGGCTAAGGAGTTGAGGGTATCTTCTGTGCTTTCACCCAGGCACTAAGTCTAATGTATTCTCATGATTTTCAACATGTGGCTTTCCTGGATGTTGATATCCAGTCAAAAGTAGGAATAAATTTTATTTTTATAGACCAAGACTGGTAGTGCCATCTATTGATTCATTCTATACTCCATTGTTTGAAATGAGTCACAATGTCTTGGCAGGGATGTAGAGGGGACATTGAAATGTATTTGATGACTGGCCTGCAGCTTTCAAAAGGAGGGGAGCATGAACGGTCAGTGAATATTGAGCCATCATTGCCACAGGATTCTGGATTTTAGTGACTAGATGTCTTTACTTCCAGTGGCTTCCTCACTCCATATATGGTAGCTACATTAGTAGTTAATTTATATAATTCAAAAGAAAATGCACTTTTTCCACAAGTCATTCGGTAGCAATGTTACTGCATGGAATGATGTCAATAGACCAGAAAGGCTTAGAATTTGAAATTGCATGTACTTTAGAAGATGGAGAATACATGTCAGGCTAACAACAGCGAATGATGTAAATATCTGTAATAAACAAACCTTTCACAAGAGACACCTCACTTTAGCAGCCCCTTTTCCTCCTTGCCGGCCACCTACCCCTGGGGATATATTTAATCACTAAAAAAATCGAATACCAGCGCTTTTAAGTTCAGGGATACAACCAAAACAGTGAGCAGATATGAGGTTCCACAAAGAAATGGAAGATTCAGTGAAGATCTACAAACTGCCAAATAATGACAGTTTATATCCCTTTCTCCTAGTCGGTTCTTACAATTCCTGCAGCCAGTTTGCACACCCTCCTACAGGTGCCTGTGTCTGGAGTAAGGGGGCTTCCCTGTGAAGACCCAGGATCTCCCTGCACTGAGGCCCAGTAGTTAATAAGTCCCACACGTGGACAAAGAACCCTAATCAATAATCAGGGTTCATAAGATATGAAAGACAAAAACCAATATATACAAAAAAAAAAAAAAAAAAGAAGACCTCACAGGAAGGAGAGAGAATCCAGAGAGCATAAGAAAAAAATTCAATGAAACTATAATTGATATTCTGAGAGATATGAGGGAACATAATGTTATGCTTATTGTAATTGTTTTAATAAGAAAGGATCACTTAACCTCTTTATGTCTTATTTGTAAAATGGCACCTCATAGCGTGGTCATAAAGATTACATTAATGAATATATGCAATTTACTTACAATAATACCAAGCACATAATAAATAATGCATATTAACTATTATATTTAAATTAAGAAATATTGTGAGTCAGTTTATTTATAATTAGTTCATAAATTTCCAGGACTGAGGACTATGTTCAAATTAAATTAATCTTGAAATATGAAAATGAAATTAAGAAAACTATTTCATCCATAATAGCATAAAAATATTAAAATATTTAAGAATAAATTCAACAGAAGACGTGCAAGACTTGTTCACCAAAAACTACAAAGCATTAGTGAGAGAAAGAATTAAAGAAACCAATGAAAATGACACCACTCTGTATTTATGGATTGGAAGATCTAATATTGTTCAGATGGAAAAACTCTCCTAATTGATCAACAGATACAACATAATTCCTATTGATATCCCAGTTGTCTTTCTTGCAGAAATTGACAGAATGATCCTAAAATTCACATAGAAAGGGGCCAGGATCGTCAAGATGATCTTGAAAAATAAGAATAAATTTGGAAAACTCAAAATTACTGATTTCAAAGCTTACTACAAGCTATAGTAATCAAGACAGTGTGGCACTGACGTAAGGATAGGCAAAAGATAATTGGACTAGAATTGACAGTATATAAATCAACCCGGCATTTACAGTTAATTGCTTTTGACAAGGGTTCCAAGACAATTCAATGGAGAAAGAATAGTCTTTTCAAGGAATAGGCTCAGACAACTGAATATACACATACAAACAAATGGATTTGGACCCCTATCTAAAAGCATATACTAAAACTAACTCAATGTGAATCATAGATCCAAACATAAGAGCTAAAACTATAACACTCTTAGAAGGAAGCGTAGGAGAAAATCTTCATGATCTTGGTTTAGGCAACAATTTCTATGACAACAAAAATGTAAACAACAAAAGAAAAATTAGATAAAGTACATAAAATTTTTAAGTCATTGTGCTTTAAAAGACACCTTTGAGAGAATGAAGCAACAACCTATAGAATTGTACAAAATATTTGCAAATCATATATCCTATAGGGAAACTAGTTCCATAATCTATAAAGAACATTTTTAACTCAACAATAAGATAACCAGATTAAAAGATAGACAAAGGATTTAAATAGATATTTCTCAAAAAGAAGATGTTCAAATGGTCAATAAGCACCAGAAAAGACACTCAATGACATTAGTCATTAAAGAGATGCAAATTAAAACCATAATGAGATACTACGTTGCACCCATTATTATGCCTAGGAAATAACAAGTGGCACCAAAGATGTAATCGGTAAACTCATGCATTGTTGCTGGCGGGATTGTAAAATTCTGCAGGCACTATGGAAAAGTTTGACAGTTTCCCAAACTATTCAACATAGATTTACCGTATGACCCAGAAATTACCTTCCTGGGTATATACCAAGAAAATGAAAACATATGTCCAGCAAAAATGTGTACCCTAATGTTTATAGCAACTTTATTGTGAATAGCCAAAAAGTAGAAACCACTCAATGTCCATCAACTGATGAATAGATAAATTAAATATGGTATATCCATTCAATGGAATATTATTCAGCAATAAGAAGAAATGAAGAATGCATGTTACAGTATAGACTAACCTTAAAAACATTATGCCAAGTGAAAGGAGCTGCTCAGAAAAGGCCACAATTCCATTTATCTGAAATATCCATAATAGGCAAATTCGAAGAGAAAGAAAATAATGTAGTGAGTGTTTTCCAGGGACTTCTGGCAGAGAATAATGGGGAATGATTGCTAATGAGTACAGGATTTCTTTGTGGGGTGATAAAAATATTTTAAAATTAGATTGTGGTGATAGTTGCACAACTCTATGAATGTTTTAAAAACCCACTGATGTATACACTTTAAAGGGCAAATTTTATAGTGTATGAATTATATCACAATAGGGATGTTATAAAATAGTTTTAAAAGTTAAATTAATCTTATTAGAATAAACAATAATGATACTATAACTTATTATAAATGAAAAAATACATTTTATGAAGGAATAATTTAGAGCACAGGTGAGGAGTTGTAGGTGATTTGTGAATTGAATTGAAAGTATCTTAATGTTCTTGGTGGTTTTGAAGTTCACATCACAGAGGAACCGTTATCTGATATGCATTCACCATGAATATGAAGTGAGATGGATACTGAAAGGGTGGATATAGAAGCTAGAAATTAAGGGATAAATGAAATCTTATAGACCATGTAGCCCAATTAAATGCAGAAAATCTTTTTGATATAATCATGTTAACACATCTCATGAGTGGTACAGCCTAGAAGGAACCCAAATGATTCATATTTTCATTCTTTATTGACGTGTAAATGCATTGGAGTGTGATTATTTTCATCAACATTATAATTGTTTCTTCATTTCATTTCTACACATGTCACACAAACCAGTCAGCAACAAGATAGAAACTAATCACTTGCTCCAAATAATATGTTAAAATTAAAATATACTTGAGTAACCTCATATGCCTTGCTAAAATACAAAATCATGTGCAATATTAAGTACATTCTTTTTGTATTTATTATCTTATTAATTTTATATTAACAGTATTATGAAATTGGTATAACATGATTTATTAAATATAGTTTCATGCCGCTTGTTTTCCAAGATTCCATTATCTTTATTCCGAATTATGACTTTATTCATTATTTTTCTATCATTTCAATATGTCAATAAATAATTAGATTTAATTCACTGCAAATGACTTCAGGGTCATTCATTCCAAGTGAGTTCTTCGAAGAATTATATATAGTCATTATTCTATAATTCTGCTATTAAGCGACTTTCCTCCTATTTAAACCAGGATTTCAAAAAAGATCATATAGTGTCCATCATGCCTGTTATTTATTACCTTCAGATTAAAAAAATCACTTGTGCTTATTTGGCTATTTATAAGTCTAATTCTTTACATATTTCTTCTTTAGATATAGAAGACTAATCTGGGAAAATAAAGACTTCAGGTAACTAAACAGGTAAATGAGGCAAAATATAGTTTTAAATAAAATAAGGTTAATATTACATATGCAGCATTTCTCCCCTTCTCCTCCTCCTTCTCCAACTCTGTATTTGTACCAGACGAACTTGGGCCAGAGTCCACATGTGAAATAACTTCTTAACATTCTTTTTATGCCACCTCTCTTTATCTGTGCCTTAGAATTTCCTTTAAGGAGTACATTGGGGTGCTTTTCATGAAACACAGTCCTGCTAGGCTGCCAATACCATTGTGAGCTTTTGTGGATGGTAAATCACAGCTCTCAGGAGTACATCCCCCAGTGGGACACGCTTGGAGTCATCAGAGAAGCTTTTCTTCTAAGATGGTTCAGGTTTTATTTACTCTTTGGATCCACTAATTTATTCCACCATGAATGAAAAAATATAGTTCAACAGAAAAGAATAAAGCATTCTTGACAAATACTCAGGAGAATACTCTTTCACCTGGTAGACACTGTGTAACACAAACACTTATATAGCACTTGTCAGGTGCCAGGCGCTATTCTAACGACTACAAATCTTTCCTCATATAATCCTCAAAACAAATATGCAAGGTATATATTAATATTACTGTAAAAATTTGGTACATGAGGAACCTGAGGCCCATAGGAGAGAAATTAGATAGCTAGTAAGAGTCAGACCCGAGCTGATATTATACATTGCCTCTGGATCCATATCCATGTGCCTCCGATGGTGGATGCTGGAGTTTTCTCTAGAAGGGCTGCCGAGAATACACTCTGCCTAGCTTGGAAATGACTTTAATGACCAGAGTAGATGAGCAAGGACTGAGGGCATCATCCAATGTCTTTACACTAGGCATAAACACATCTTCTCACAGAAGGTTTCTCAGACAAGCATGTCCTTGTCTCCGGCTCAGGCTAATCAAATTGAACTTCTCCAGGTCCTTCCACAAACTCAATGGTGATTATATCGACAAGGAGCAAAGTGCTGTGAAAGACTTTTCTCTTGAACAATTTAGCCATAAGCCTAAGAATGCTGGAAACTAAACAGGCAGTGATTTTGTGATATCTAACAAATAGTTCAATAAGCTTCACCTCACTCATTGTGAGAAATGTGTTTACATTTGCAAAAATGTTCCCTCTAGGCTCTGAGATCCTCAAGTTTAAGTATTTGATTTATTAATATTTGTGTCCTGAGGATATAACAAAGCGACTGATGCAAAATGGATGTTAGATAAATGTTTGATGGTGGATGGAAGGAAAACAGGAAAAAAAGGAAGGAAAGGAAGGAAGGAAGGAAGGGAGGAAGGAGTGAGTTACCAAATGTCTATGGTCAAAGAGTAGGGTATGTTTTTTACCAAATCCTGAATTGAAGGGAATAGTTATTTTCCCATTTCCTTTTAGAATTTATAAGAATTCACTTTTATACTATTAGCACTTTTAAATGCACAACTCAGCACGTGAACGTTCGTTTCTTTTTAAGTCTCGCATTCTTGTCTAGATTCAGTACTGCCAAAAGCATTTCAACTGTACTTCATATATTTTATTGCGTACAGTTTCCTGTTTTAGTATTTGCTAAATTGGAACGTCTTCCTATTAGCTGTGGTGAAATTGCTTAACAGTAACAGAGTACCGGCTACCCCGACTATTTTACCCCAGGGAGAAGAGACAGGTACGTTCTTGGAGCTCTATTTCTTTCCCTACTAGGAAAAAAAAAAGAGTAAATAAAAAACCCTTTCATTTGCATAGGTGATTAAAAAACAGCAAACTAACAGGGAGATTAACATACATTAAGGATAATAGTTACCTCTGGTGGGGTGGGGAGGGGAGTTCAACTGTAGATAGACATAAGGGCACCAGAGCTTCTGGGCTATGACAGAGTTCTAGTTCTTAGACTGGGTGATGTACATGGGTGTTCATTTTATTGCTTTTTTAAAACTATACATGTACATATGTTTTATACATTCTTTTGTACATATGCATTTTATTGATATTTTTATTTTAAAAGACAAATAAATAAAAGTTCTGAAGCAGAAAAAGAGAAAAAAGACACTTTCAGAAAAAGAGAAAGCAGGTAAGGATATTCCCTCTTTCTCCAGTCTTCACAAATGTGCAGATGAGGCACTTAATTTGTGGTCTCAATGTTTTGATTTGAATCCCTGTATTTGCATCTCTGGCGATTGGGATGTCATTGCCCACTGAGTAACCTCAGCATAACCACATTGCCACAGGCTGCCTGCTGACCCAGCAGAATGCAAAAGCCGTTCAATGCACAAAGGCTGACGGCATATGTAATGCTCTTAAGAAAATAATTATTTCGGCATATAATGCATCATTTTTCTTACAATTATTATTTCTTGTCACTTGTGACTTCCCCATACCAAAACCCAGTCATTATAAGGCCTATCATTTGGTGGTTTAGTTTATATGAACAACTACACACACACACACACACACACACACATATCACACATACATGCCATACCATCATGTATGCATAGCTGAAAGGAATATACTGATAACTGAGAGATAAGAATGCAGGCTGCAATTTTTCATGTTCTGGTAAGAAAGGTACTTGTAACTTTTTTGAGCATTATTTACTGATGGTCTGTGAAGCTCCTTGCAATCAGATTTCTTTCTTTTTATTACTTTGTGGCTTTCCTTAGTGCCCAGTTCAGTTCCTTGTACCTCTTCCAGTTCAATAGTTGCTTGATAATTACCAAGTTACTAAGAGAAGAGGAAAATAGAACAGAACTATAATATTATAAAGTTAATTTTCCACAAGTGTTTTGCAATAAAATGAAATTTCCTCGAGGTCTATAATTGTGCTTTATATATCAAACAGGGCATCAATACAACATTTTGACCTGAATCATATACAAAATGATGACGTTCATATATACATATCACTATATTATAATTAATATGTGAAGGGATACATGTTATGGTCCCTTTTTTATAGCATGTTTTCATATGCATCAAATATATTTACTATATTAAAAGAGAAAGTATTCAAAACTATCTTAAAGTTTACACCAAGTTGTCCAACTATTTCATACCAATGACAGTTGAATCTCCTTAAAGACTAGTGAAAACCTTCATAGAACTCTTTCTCTCCTTCCTCTCTCCCTCCCTTCCTCCCTTTTTCCCTAAATTTCCTGTGCTGGGAACTGAATTAATCAATGAGATATAATGATGAGCTATATAGATGGGGCTTGGCCTCCATCTAGTTACTGTCTAATGGGACTGATTTACTGAGAAGTAACTAAATCTCTTGTGAGCAAAGCCAGACGATAAAGAACAGGCATGGAAAGGCTAAGGGAAAGTTCTTCTGACATTCTTTACACTACTCTGGTGGCATAAACACCTTAGCACCTCAACAGTCAGAAAATAACTTCACAGATATCATTGACTGCAGAGCTGGGAATCAGAATCGAGCTCCCTCATCCATTAACCCAGGCCAAGTTCATTTTGCTGCTGTCTTGTATGTCACTATGAGAATAACTGTTTCACTAAGAAGTCAGCATCTGATCTGAAATGAGAAGAAAGGAAAATAAGTCAGGGAAGGTTGTTATATCACTTTTGGCTTGGCTCTTCCCTGACCTACAGAATTCCATGGAGTCCTGTGATGATACTGCTCTGTAGCCTGCAAAAGGGAGGATTTTTAAAACAATCTCTGATCAAGGAACACGAGAAGAAAGTAGGGGATGAATGATCCTGCAAGGACAGCTTACTGACCATTTGTTACGCCAGCGTCATCCTATTTGCATAGGAAGGTTCTGTCCTACCCACCATTTGTCATGAACAGGACATACAACAGCTTTAGAACTTGGTACTGAGCTAACCCCAAATGGTTTCCAAGGATATAATAGTGATTTTAGTAATGACGTCCCTTTAATTTGCCCACTCACCCCTACAAAGACATCTGCACAGAACACAGGATTGAGGCCAGTTACACAAATTAAAGAGCTCAGGCAATAATGCTAAGGATTATATTGTTGGTTAATTCAGATGAAGTCGATTTCCATATAGTAGCTAAGTTTTAATAAAAAAAACTGCTGTTTATGAAACATGCAACCAATGACATATTAAGTGTCTAATATTCCTTATCTTGTTAAATCCCTAAACAGCTCTATACAATAGGTATTTTATTTTTACAGATAGGAAGCCTAGAAGCTCAAAGAATTTTGTCTCCAAATAACACAGCTAGTGGGTGACAGACCTAGGATGTAAACTCATATTGGTTGATTCCAGGATTTGATCCTTATGACTATGCAGAGCTGCCTCTCCGAAGAGAGATTTAAGACATGGCTTTTCCATCAAGGAAGTAATAATCTTGTTACAGAAATAGGGCTCCTAATTGAATGTAAATCAGCACATATTTACTGAATACCTCTGCAGACAAGATACTATGAGGTTTAAAAATGATTATGGGAGAGTCACTGCCCTTAAGGAAAGCTTTCTAGAAATAATGAGATCTTAGACACCATTAAAAACCTTCATTTTATTGATAGGGCTCCAATAATCTGAACAAGAAAGCACTTTGCCCCAAATCATCTGGCTCATTATGGCCAAGCAGGCCAGGGCGAGAAGCCCATAGTTGAGGTGGTGGTGAGAGCAGCTGTGCTGGGCACCATGGGTGTCCCACCAGGGGACAGGGTCCAGCTCTTAGAAGGATCCTACGCTTGGGGGTTAATATTCTGAAGCTGGTGTCTTGAAATATTGAACAATTTTGTCTTTGAACAAATGCTTTGTGAGTGAGGCCCTGGGGGACAGCAGAGTATGTGCTGGGGGCTTGGAGCCCCCCCCGTCAAACGTGATTCCTTGTCCTATTGTCCCCGCCTCTGCAGGACCCATTCTCTGCTGTCTGCTGCCCGCAGCATGAGACCCTGGGGACCAGCCAGCCATCCTCTCCCTATTCTGTCCAGCTAGTCTGCCTGCCCTTCACCCCTGGCAGGGAGCTGGGGGGGGCGGGCACAGGGAGGGTCCGGTCAGGGCAAGGTGTACATCCAACGCAGGGTTTCTGGTCGGGGTTGGAGGCTGCTTTATCTGCCAGAGGCTGGCAGGACCACATTGCATTCAATGCATGACTCATCAGGGACAAGCCCCTCATTCACCCTCCACACCCCCCCAATGCATGTCCCAGGACCAAAACTGTGATCTCTTGAGGTTCACCCATCAGTCATGAATTGGGCAGCAGTCCTGTGGGAAAGGAAGATGAGACTCTTCAAACCACCTCCCATCCCCGTTGGTCTGTCAGCCAGCAGGAGTGGGTGACCCAGCAGGGGGGTGAGCCACACTTCCCTACTGAGTCATTGGGCAGGGCCCTCAGACACCTGTGAGGTTTTGTAATTGCCAAGTGATTATTCCTGAGCCTAAGAGCTTATGGCACTAAATAGCAAATAACAAACAGCCCGGCATGTTGTCTGAGAGATCCCAGAATTTTGAAAACAAAACACAGCAAAAGCTTGTATTTTAGTACTTTAAACTTTCCTTGATTTTTGAACAAGGGGCTCTAAATTTTCATTTTGTACTTGGCCTGGCAAATTATGCAGCCAGCTCTGGTTAGTAGAAATTGAATGCTTGGTATATGCTAAGTACTGTGCTGTGTATTCTACAGGTATTGCAGCATTTAACCATTGTAACAACTCTATGACTGAGACACTGTTATTAATCTAATTTTATTAACAAGAAAATGTGCCTAAAATCACACAGCTAGTGAACAAACCCCCAGCTTTGGTTTAGAGCATCCCGTAGTCCGTATTTTTAACATCTATACATTACTGCTTCCATCCTGCCTGGCTTCTGGGACCCCTCTTGCTCCACCACACCAGGCTCTGTCCTGTTGTCATGGGCTGCAGGCCCTGTAGTGGCCAAACACGTCAGGCAGATAAATTGATCTGGCATCTACAGAGAAAAAAAGGCGGAGCTCTTGTTCATAGGAACCCCATGAAGCAAAGACTCTGTGTGTGCATTTTTTCCGTGCAAGATTAGTGTTTTTTATGCTTTCAATAAGGCAGAAACCCTGTGTGGGCTGAGACTTGTTTTGTTTTGTTTCTCTTAGAACTCAGTAAGCCTAACATGGAGCCTGAACTCTTGAATGTGTGGGACATGATTTTGAATTACGCCATAAGGAACCATGACAGTAGTTGTGCCTTTTAACCATAAAACCTCTAAACTGCAGGTAAATAAATGTATAAGCATTCTTCATTGATTGAAGATTGAGTTGTTTTTCCATATTTTTGTTAAGAGTAGCATCATCATATCCTCAGGACAGGACACATCTGCTAATAGATTCTTCTACCACTACACAGTGGAAGTAAAAGTCAGCTCTGGAAAATCACTTGTGTGATTAGACAACCTTTGGTCCTCTGTATAGCCTTGCCGCTACTTCTTTAGCCAAAAATAAATCATGGCTTCCTCCACACCAAACCATTTCTGTTCCCCAAACATGAGCAGGATATGTGCAAACATCTGTCTTCTCACCTTGGTTACCAAGATCTCGTTTGGAGAAAATGACTGTAACACATGAGCTTTTTTACCCCACCTCTCTCTCCTCCAAAATGCTCATTTATGGAGGAACAGGTTTCAGTCTCTAAATGATTACTCTATGCCTGGCAGGTGGAGATTGCAGCGCCAGTTACGTTAATGATTTCTGAGGTGATGCTGAGGCCCCAGAGGCTGCTTGGCAGAACAGCTAGCAGGAAACTAATGAGTATCCCAGCACGACCCTGGACCATTAAAAGGGGGTGGGGGGGCGTTGTATGGAGGAGGGGAGAGGAATGAATTAGAGACCTCAGCCTCTGGTAAGAATATCAGTGAGGGCTCTTAATGCAGTCTAGAAAAGAAAATTAATCACCCATGATGATTGGGGTGTGTGCAAATATTTAATTTCGTTTACAAATATTTTTCTACAGAATGATGCATGGTATCAAAGAGGGTTCAGAAGCATAATCTGAACTTGATTTAATCATGAGATGGGCACCAAGTGGTGGAAGTGACAATGATTACAGGAATATATACCTGGGGAAGGTGTCCTTTTTCTAATGCACTTACGGTAATCTTGTCTAAAATATTGTAGAACTCTGCTGTAAAGAATGTACCTTGAAATTCATGATCTTAAATGCTGGAGACAATCAATTAACAAATTGGAAAATTAAAGTACATTTACATAAGCACTAACCTCGTATTACATTAGTAAGAAAGAGCAATTGAAACATTTTGTAGTCACCGAGCTCAGATATGTAATTGTTAATCATCTAAGTCACATAATAACAGAACAATACTTTAAATACTGAATAATAAAACTGGTAGAAAAATGTTTTCTGAAGAAATCAGATTTTCCTTCCATAAGATTGAATAGGAGAAAGAGACCTTATAAGAAAAAATTTGATTATATGATTTGTAGAAAATATAAAGTCACCCAGATCTAGTGGGAAACAAACAAAACAAAATATGGGACTGTTTACCGGAAGTTACGAGTTAAAGAATTTATTCGTCACTTAAAGATCTTCCTGGCCTTTTATCAACTCAGTTAATTTTCTTTTCCCTCAATAACCTCATTCTTAATCTGGGTCTCTATTTTCCAATCCCTCAACTGAGGAATTAATGAAAACTAATGCTTAGAATTCTACAAATTTTAATTTGTAAGGACCTTAATACAGACTGACAGATGGGAAATTGTACTGGGAAGTTACTGCCAGAATAACTTACCAGACAAGGAATCTGGTCCCTGTCCAATTGTCCAGACCATCTCAGGAAAGAGCCAGAAACTGGGGAGAGGGATAAAAGCTGACCCTTCTCTCTATTGACACTTCGTAAGCAGGTGGTCTTGGGAAGCTAATTAACTTTTTTATGTTTTACTTTTATTATCTGTTTCAGAAAAAGGCGGGGGGGGGGGTAATGGGTTGTCTTGGAATGAAATATTATAAAGCATAGGAGAATTTGTAAACTAAAAAGTACTTTGCCAACAAAAGGCACCAGAATAAGGTGCAAGAAGTCAAGGAAACTTAACAGTTTGACAATAAACAATGAGATGTATAGGATTGGAACTTACCCTTTAAATGAACAGACTGGGAATGCTCACTCTTTGGAGGCACTTAAACCATCAGACGCAGACTCACTAGCCCTCACGTATGATATCTTTTGTACTATCGGGGGCCGAATGGCACAAATACATCAGAGTGCAGCGTTGCTCCCATCCCAAATACGACTTCAGAAGCTGGGAGACAGAGGGATGGTGTCAACCTCTGGATTCACTCCATTTGGCAAAAACTGGTGAACAGTGAAGGACTATAACACAGTGACACCTGCCCACCAAGTGCTGGTCAAGCATCAAGCATATCATCACTCTGTTTCCCGAGAGAATAAAAGTGTAACACTACCTCAGGTGCACAGAATGTCAGAGCCACCCTCCGCAGCCAAAATCACTTCTAAAGGCAGCTAGATATGATGCAATTAACCTAAAAGCACTCCAGGGGATTCCCTTGACTAGACAAGTTGGGATACACTTCTGTTTGTTACGTTTTAGAAAACAGAGACAAGTAAGATTTGATCCAACCCCTGAAAGACCCCACTAAATATAGAGAACTAGATGTAGAACTGCATGTTTAATAAATAATTTCTGGAGCTAAAATAGAAGCTCAAGGTACAGAGAGCAACAAAGGAGGTACTAGCCAATTTTATAAGAGAGGAGGGGCAGAAGGCAGAACTGACACAGAGGAAATAATTATTTCATTTGAGATAATCATTTTTAACATTCTCTTGGATTGTGTTTAACTTCTCTTTCTGATTCTTAGTTTGATTCCTCCTACTTCTGAACACTCAAGAATACTTTTGCTTTATTTTATGTCATGTCTCTCTAATTAGCTGTATCTCTCAAGAAATCCTCAAGTATGTATCTTTTATATTATATGTGAATAAAGTTTTTATATTATATGTGTTGGCAATTTTATAGACCTATTTAAGGAAATCAGCATGTATCCAAATCCATTATTGTTTAGCGGGATACTGCTTTGACGGTGAGAGAGAAGTGATGTGCTCATTTTGCTAAATCTTCCATATTACATATTTTAATGCCTTATTTTTTTAACAAAATCCAAAAATGATCTTTTTATATTAATTTGCAGGTTTTAAGCACTAGTGGGGATAAATTTTATGTATTTATTTTTATATATTTATATATTATATAATTTTATATTCTTTATGATATATATTTTATATTTATGACTGACGGACCTTTTAAAATAGGGAAAATAGCTGGAAGATTTTATCATTTGATGAAAATTTAGGCTGGGGAATATGATCGTGTGCCTTCCTCAAATGCATGATGTTTGCATATGCAGAAGTAGATACTACAATCCACTTATAGTTTAAGAAAATATTATAACAGCTTAATAAAATGCAAACAATTCTACCCATTGTTCCTTTGGTATGTTCTTGTGTTGGAGGATTCTGTGAAGGCCACAGTAATGGTGCAATTAACTATACATTGGTCTGTGAATCCACTCTCTGATTTTTCAACCTGTCAGCTTATACTTTGACCACTGATAA
>RJWJ010000448.1:0-236619 GCA_004363605.1 Indri indri | reverse complement strand
ACCACCCACGTTGGCTTTGTAAATTAGACAGAGACCCTCAGTACATTCACCTGTTTCCTTCTTGCTCATCTCTTAGTGCTCAGCCCTAATCTTTCTAGGAGCCTGGTAGGTAGGGGAGAAAAAGAAATGATGTCTAGTTGGTAGATTAGGATGTCCCAGTAGATCTTAAAACCCTTCCAGGTAGATCTCCACGCCAGGGGCTGCTACAACACACTTCTAACAAGTTTTCTTCTAACAAGGTTTACTGGGATTCTCAACAGTGGACTCCCCCTCACTCAAGGCCTTTACCGCCAGCAACCTTCAAGGTCTTAAAATATGGCCCTACACAGTCATTTGAAATCTCCAGGATTCCTTAAAATACAATATTTTCTACCAAAAACGATATGAATTTTTAGAATAAAAAAGCAGTTGTGCTTCTTGAGTATATCCAATTTCTCTAAAGATTCAAAATGCTTCCCTAGGCAAAATAGTTACAATTTCACATGGGCTTTCCAGCAGCCCTGACCTCTCTCCCCAGTTCTAGAGCCATATGTTTAGTTTCCCCCTAGAACCTTTACCTCGATGCCCTACCTCAACCTCAAACTCAACATTCTGAACTCTGAATTTATTCATCTTTTTCAGAAAACTTTTACTTCTACCTATGTTCCCAGGCTCAATGAATGGTACCGCCCTGTTGTCCAAAGCAGAAACCTCATCTTCCCTCTTCATCATCCCTCACATCCCATCACTAAAGACCCTCTTCTACATTCCCACTACTGCTGACTCAAGCTCAGGCTCCCATCACCTCCTGCACTATCCTTATACCTGATCTTACCCCCTCCACCACTGCCAAACAGCAATCTTTCCATCATGTCACTCGCCTGCCTAAAAGCTCTCAGCAATGTCCTGGTTACTCTAAGCTTGTCAGCATGACACACAAGGCTATTCGTGATCCAAATAAACTACAATCCACTATCCCTGCCTCATCTCTGCCTATGCTTTACCCATTAGTGCTCTATGCTGTAACCACCTGGAACTACGGTCCTTTCAAAATGCCACAGAGACCATGCCCTATTTTGCCTCTGTTCCTTTGCACATACTATTCCTTCTTTCTAGTACTCAGCCCCCTTTCTCTGCTCCCTCTCTCTCACACACTCTATCTGGTAAATTACATATTCTTCAAAATTCTGCTCAAATATTTGTTTCCCCAGGCCCAGATCTACCCCCCAAACCCTGCCCTGTGTTTTCATAGTACTTTATACAGCATTGATCATACAATAGTATTATTATTATCTGTTTATGTATTCATCTCCCTCACAGTACTGCAAAGTTATTGAAGACAAGATTGTTGTCTTATTCATCTCACCAGCATTGTGCTAAGTACTGAGTATAATACAGTACCTAGATTATTATTATTTGTAAATTGAACAAATTGAATGAATGAATGAGAGAACTTTAGCTAAAAACAAAATGTAGAACTACAGGGGCCTTGAAGAGTTAGCGAAGGACATGGACATGGGTAGATTATGTCCTCAGATTACATTATACATTAGGTAGCCGCCTAGCTCCTACACGCTGGGCTTATCATGATTTTGAGTCCTTCTATGACCCAACATTTTTACCAATCACCTTCCTGGTCTAACCAACAGATATTTTAGTGCTGGGAACCTTAGTTATGGGTTTCTAGCTAAAAGACAAAGCTGCAGTGTACAAGATGGCCCCTGAGTCTTAGCCAATAGAGATATTAACATGTGAGGACTCTCAAGATCTAAAGTGTGGATATTGCACTATTTCACACAAACCAATGGTATTTAGAGATCCACATGAGTTCTCTAAAGACAAGCGTAGCATGGTAGTAATTTCCAAGGCTCCTAGTGAAAAACTGAAGAAGGCAAATTGTTTTAAAATGCCTGTACAGGGCCGGGCGCGGTGGCTCACGCCTGTAATCCTAGCACTCTGGGAGGCCGAGACGGGCGGATCGTTCTGAGCTCAGGAGTTCGAGACCAGCCTGAGCAAGAGCGAGACCCCGTCTCTACCAAAAATAGAAAGAAATTAATTGGACGGCTAAAAATATATATAGGAAAACATTAGCCGGGCATGGTGGCGCATGCCTGTAGTCCCAGCTACTCGGGAGGCTGAGGCAGGAGGATCGCTTGAGCCCAGGAGTTCGAGGTTGCTGTGAGCTAGGCTGATGCCACGGCACTCGCCCCAGGCAAGAGAGTGAGACTCTGTCTCAAAAAAAAAAAAAATGCCTGTATAGGCAATGTGACAAGGATGAAAAGTAATGTGAGAGCTGATGTCGTCAGTTCCCAGTTATCCGTACCAGAGGAGGTGAGCCAGGCACAGATAATCCATAAGACATTTCTATGAGCATGAAATGGTGCTTTTTCATAGCAGATTTTCCTTCTTGGTTCTATCCTTCTTAGACTTGGCTGAGCTTGGAAAGTAAGAGAGGTGTCCCAGGGAAGGGAATCTTTAGAATATCCCTTCAATTACAAATTCCCAAAAGGCAGGGAGCACCCCTTTGAGGGACTAGCAGGAACAGGGTATAAAATAGTTGTACAGAGAAATGGAAGTGGATAGGGGAGAGACACAGAAGAAAGGAGAGGGACCCTGAATCCAGTGAGAAAAGGGATAGTGTCAAGGCTCCAAAGAAAAACTTTGCTGATCTTACAATGGCCAACTCTGTTCCTTAAACCATAATGACTGACAGACACAAATAAGGAATAAAGAAAATCAACAATAAATAGTGTAAACCTGGTAATTTTTACTAAAGAGGTTTAACATGAGGCTTTACACTGCTTAAGAAACTCAAAAGAATTGCATCAGCTGTAAAACTTCCAGGTTCCAAGAAGCAAAGGACAGAATTATTCCACAGAAGCATTTTATACCTCTGAGAGGCTGAGAAAAAGTTTCCAAAGATTGTTCAGGTCTTTTTCTCCTTGGAAAGCTCTTGGCAGAGATGTATTCCTCTTGAAAATCCTGGAAAAGGAATTACTGATGTCCACTTGGCACAGTATAGAAGGAAGCAGTACAATATTATTTACCAAAACTACCCATTTATCTTCCTTTTCACTTATTCCTTCCTACACAGTGCTTTGTATAATATAAATGTGTCATGGTTTATCAGTAAGGTGCAAACTTTCAAAAGTAGGGACTAAGGCTTTTATAAGTGATGTTTTATTCCATCATTTTATCCACCTAGCACAGTGCTGGATAGTAGCATTGAAAAAATGATCTTAGACATGTCAAGCTGGAAAGGTCTTTAAAGTTCTTAAGTCTGAGTTTTCAGGTTCTGAAAAATGAATTGTCCTGTATTTTGTAAAGTTGGTGAGTCCCCTAATCTGTAATTCTACTTAAAATGTAGGATTCCAAAAATCTAAAGGCTAGCCCCAGATTTATCGTCTTAAGCCTTTTCTACCCTGTCTCAATTCTTTTATCTGCATAATGGCAGTAATATATTTTGCACCCCATCTCACAGGAATAAAGAAGAATGGCATAATGATGTAAGCTAAAATCAAATGCTGAGTATGACTGGGCAATTGCCTAAAGCTAAAAGAACTGCTCTGTACATAAGTGATTAAGATGCAAGAGGAAGGGCTCATCCTTTTGTGCTCACAGAATCAAAGTGCTTTGCGTAAGGCTTTACCCAACAGAATTAAAAGAGTCAGTGTACCTTCCAATGTTCCTCATGTACTCAAACTTACCCGGGAAGATCTAGCCAGTTCTATCCATTCCTCGCATTGATTAGCAAGTCAACAAGTCACCACATTAAATGGGATTAGTCCACAAATGCTAATCACACCAGTGGCTCCTATGGCTCTCTTTGCCACACTGTGGCTAGCAAGAACGGCCACAGGCACTAGGTTCTGTTTTGTGTGTTCATTTCTTCACCTTTAAAGTGGAGATAATAATTGTCCCTAACTTATAGGACAGCTGTATTGATTACATCCATGAAAGGCACCTAGAACAATCCTTGCACATAGTTAGCATTCTGTAAGTGTTAGCCATTACCATTATGCTCTTACTAGGGTCACAGGGAAGCAGAGACTGCTGAGACACAGAATGAAGGTGAAGGTCCTTAGCTGCCCTGGCTGGTCTCTCCTGTGCCTTGGGCCACCCTGCTTATCTCTCCGCTGTGCTAATTTTGGTTCTCCTCTATCAGAATCAGAACCTGTTCCCAGGAAAGGAGATGGGAAGCTCATTTACATTACATGGAGGTAGAAATGACTGATGCACAGCCTCTCTTAGACATCTCTTCATTTTAGGCAAGTGCAAAAAGCCTCAGGCCAAAGAGGGAAGCCTTGCTTTTGGAATTGCATCAGGGAGGAAGGTCCATTTGCTTCCTACGATCCTAAATGCATAGCCAGCCTTCCATCTATCCCACATTTTGCTAAGGCTAGGCCCACTGCTAAAGAGAAGAACATGATTAGAAAAGCTGGACCAATGCGTTTTTATGTTTTTACTAGGCATATTTTGGAAAACAATAAAACAGAAAACAGAATTCTCTTCATTCACAAGCAAACAGAAATGCCTAAAGGCAACTTAAACTGAACAGAAGACCTCTTTGGAAAGTCTTGAAGTCAGTGGCTCCACCAAAAATATATCTATATTTTCATTTTTTAATAAGCTGACAGAAAGCGCAGCGTATGTCTTTCCTGACATATTTTTAGGCTCCCCTAGATTTGTAGTACATATTGAATCCTAGAATTGGGAAGCAAAGCTCAGTGTATGGTGTTACATTTGTTTGGCTTAAGCTGGTGAATATTAGGAATTCAGAGGAAGGACCATGTCTCTAGTTCCACGTGCCATTACAATCACTCTCTTCACCTGCGGCCCATTTCCTGAGGCCATTGCCATATGGCTGGATGGACCCAGTCATTTGTGTGCCTCATCTACTAGGACAGCTACGAAAAGAAAGCAAAGGACAACTATTGAAGAGCATGAGGAATCTCTGGTCATTTTATGGGAGATCACGGGAAGGATTCTTTTTTTGTGGTCTTAAAGATAAACACATAAAAAGACATGATAACAACTATCCTCACTGACAGCCCTCAAAAATCTAAAGTCAACATTCCCCAAATTCCAGCTTTTCTCATCACTTGACCTTACGGACTGTCCCCACCAAGCAGATGTTCAGAACATCTGACAGTGGACATATTTTCTGAACACAGAAACAGGACACATGGCCTGAAAACATGTTTTCTTTTTTTTTTTTTCTGGATTTTCTAAGGCAAGCCTGGGGATTCGATCCCAGCTCTGACATTGATTAACTGTGTGACCTTGGGCAACAACCTCTCTGATCACCTGTAAAGTGGCAATGGTTACAGTATCTACCTCATTGGGCTGTTATGAAAATTAAATGAGATACTGTGAAAGTGCTTAGCACAGTGTCTGATAAACAGAAATAAATGATGAATAAATGGTAGCTATTACTTATGATAAATGATTAAAATTTTACAAAAGCATCAACATGAAACCACGTTTAGTTGCTAACTTCATGAATCACCTTTATTTATAGAAAAGAAGGAAGATACATGAAATTTAGACTGTCCCAGAAAATCCTGGGTGTCTTATCACTGCATCTATAGGTACTACTTCCCCTTCAGTTTAGTAAGGCATCTTTGAAGAAGAGATGGAAAGAAGACAAAAATAGGAGGCAAAGACAACCTTCTCACTGACCACATAATTCCTTATAGCTGCTGCTAAGCTATTTGGAGCTCCGTAGATCTGATTTCTGTTTCTAGCACCCATCCATTTTGCTCTCTGAATGTTCTAACTTTAAATTAGACAAATATTTCCATAAACTATTTGCTTTCTTTTCTCACCTAAAATGAAAATGAGAGCTCAAAATTATTGCTTAACTGGAATGGAAGAGCATTCAGTTATTCTAATTAATATTGTTCAAAAGATAACCTACCACTTTACACTTCCACTTTTCCCATGTCTTTTATCTTCATTCATACTCAATGAGGAGGGCAGTGTAGGTGTATTATTGTCAGTTTACAGATTTAAAAATCTGCCTGGGTGCGGTAGCTCACACCTGTAATCCTAACACTCTGGGAGGCTGAAGTGGGAGGATCGCTTGAGGTCAGGAGTTCGAGACCAGCCTGAGCAACATAGTGCAACCTTGTCTCTACAAAAAATACAAAAACTTAGCCGGGCATGATGGCGTGCATGCCTATAGTCCCAGCTACTTGGGAGGCTGAAGCAGGAGGATCACTGGAGCCCAGGAGTTTGAGGTTGCTGTGAGCTAGGCTGACGCCTCGGCACTCTACCCAGGGTGTTAGAGTGAGACTCCACCTCAAAAAATAAAATAAAATAAAAATCTATATTTTCAGAGACGAGAAGTAATTTTTCCAAGGTCACACAGCTAATGAGCAGTGAAAGCAGGACAAACGCCCAAGTCTCCTAACATCCAGTCCAAAAATCTTTCTGCTCCACCACACTGCAGCACACTTTAGGACAAGGGATTATTTCCTTACTGACAATGAAAGATTCGGGCTTTTGGGGAAAGTTTTGGGGCTGATGAATAATCAGTTTCTCATATTAATATCCACCCTTGACTTAGCACTCGTTAGGCGCCAGGCTCTGCACTAACCTTTTGCAATGCATCATCTCCTTTAATCTTCATAATAAGTTTACCAGAGAGGTACTGTCATGCTCCTCATTTTACAGATGAGGAAGTAGTGGCATGGAAAGGTTAAGTGATCTGCTCAACATCTCACACTCGTAGTAAGTGATGGAGCAGGTACTAGCCGCCCTGGTTCCCCACTCCCAGTTAAAGTGTTCTTCCTATTACTCCACACTGACAGCCACCTTCAACTCTCCTAGTAACAAGGAAGGACTGTTATTTTTAAAGACGCTTTAGGGCAAAAGGGTAAGCCAGTCCTCTCTCAATTCCTAATACCAATAAAGGTGAGAAGTATAGAAAGCAAGCACATCATGCCTAATCCCAAAGCCATGACTGTGCAACTATGGAAGGACAGGTAGGGATGCCGAGTCCAGCAGAGAGAACTCAGGGTTAGGGCTACATCCTCATTCCTTGCGCTACAGTCACAGCTGGTTCTCAGCCAAAAAGAAGAGCAAAGGAAGAGTAGTTAGTCTGTAGCTGCCTTCCTCCCATGGGGAGCCTGGGGTCTTGACCATGTTCCAACCCACCCCTCACAGCCCTCATCAAAACTGCCCTGTTGCCTTTTCCCTAGAACTCCACTAGATGCCTAGAGCCAAATTCAAGTGTTCATGGATGGAGAGGACAATGGTTGCCCACTTCAGTGACATTTGCTTTTTTAAGAGCCTTGGAGGCCTTCACCTTTGAGCCTCTGAATAGGGGATGCAGGAGTAGCTCTGCTTGCCGCCCCTCCCATTCAAATCTGAGGCAAGAACAGCCAGTTAGGAGGGGATGCCAAAGGGTTGCCTTGGCTAACTCACTTACAATTGAAAGTTGCCCATCCTCATTTTCTTGCCTCCAGAAATCCTCCCCTGGGGATACAAATATGTGCAAACCACCCTAAAGATGGGACAAGTGAAACTCCAAGTGCACATGTAGACTGGGAAAGGGAAAAATCAGTTCATTATTTCAAGACCTCTTGAGATGCTGTAAATACACAGTCAACACAGAACAAAGATCCCTTTTTCCCCCCTTACATTATTTATGTGCCATCTAAAAATTACATGCCCGTTCTCTTTCCAGCGCTGAGAGAGAGAAGCATGCATATTCATGATCTGATAAATATTTAAGTGGGATTTATTTAAATGAGAGAGTCCATTTACAAACATTCCCTGGCTCTGAGATCTTATCCTGGGCACACAGAGGGAGGATAATTTCCTCTGGTAGATTCAAAACCTCCGCTGGCCACCTGTCCCCCTAAACTTGGAGCTCTTCCTTGAGAGCTGGTGAATGCCACCCGCAGTATTTCAAGGGAGTCTTCCGTACCTCCTCCCTCCAGTCCTGCCTTCCTGCTCTGAGCTCATGCCATAGGATCAGTCTTTGGCAAAATGCTAGAACTGGCAGTTTATTTGGGGGCATGGGAGCTGGTCATAGCTTTCTTTGCTTGGGCCCATCCGCCCCACCACACTAGCCCCACAGCAGCACCCACAATTTATACCCCTCACCTTCCTGTGGGCCCATCTCTCCCCCTCAGGGAGGACAGTTACATGATACACCAGGCAACCAGGACTGGTTGACTGTACTGCCCCTCTCAGGAGGACATGCATTTTAATGCTTTCAAAGCATTCCGTCGGTACCTGTTTTCAAAGGACTTGTGCATATGGTGTTTTCATTCACTGCTCACGTCAATCCTATAAGACTTCCAAGGCCAGAATCATTTTCACAGCCTTAGAGATGAAGAAACAAAAAAGAGGACACCTTGCTTGCCCAACATAAGTCACACAGCTAGTGAGTTGCAGAGTTAGGTCTTGAACTCAGGTCTGACTCTAAGATCTGGGATCTTTTCATTACACAAGGCTGCCTCTCATCTGGGAGGAGGCCTGGAGAGAAAGCAATGGTAGCCCAAAGGGAAGACTAATGGTGAACTATCAGGCATTGTGGCTGCAGTGGGTGGGGGCACCCAACACCTCTTCAATCCTATCATATGGATGACTTTCTATACATGAGGTTATGTCTGGGCCCTCCATTCCAGTGCTGATTCTTGGGCATGACCCTGGCTCTAGTCCTATCCCAACTTTCCCTCTCCCAGATTAAACTCGACTATTTTGTGTCTCATTTTATCTAGACTTTATGAGATGATCGGTAAACTCACCTACAGAACTAATCTGGGCTAGGGTATTAAATGCTGGTTGATGGCTCAGTGTACAGCCCCTCCCAAGTCATACACATGTTTTGACAGAGGCTTCTAATGCCTTAACTCAAGGGTACTGTGTACAGCAAGGATTTCAAGTAATGAACCAGGCCAGTGAGGGCAATATCATTGGGCGAATGGACTTCTCGGTTTTCTAACTTATGCCACCTACGTGACCATCTATTCTGCCTCATTTAGGGTTGCAAGATGAAATATAAGATGGCCAGTTAAACTTGATTTTCAGATGAATAACAAGTACTTTTTTTGGTATAAACATGTCCTAAATATTGCATGGGACATAGTTATGCTAAAAAATTATTTGTTGTTTATTTGAAATTCAAATTCACTATGCTTCCTGTCTTTTTGTTTGCTAAATCTGACAACCCAAGCTTAATTATAAGACCTGTCCCCCTGAGAATCACCATCAAATAATGACTATTGGGCATCTGCTTGCTTGTGACACTTGCTTTTAACTGATCCTATAACATAGAACACTGTACTGGAGAAGTGGGGGCGGCGAGGGAGAAAGAGAGACAACAGACATGGGAAAGAGAAAAGTATCCCATCATGAGACTGGTCTTAGTCACGTGTACATGACATAAAAGTAATGTCATTAGGCCTTTTAGAAAATAGAACTAGTCCTATTGTCCTATTTGCCTCTCATCATAATCCGCGCCGCTCCCCCCCCCCGCCCCCACCGTTTTGCTATGCTATTCTGTTCTATTCTATTCTGCTCTTTGATAAATAAAAAAGGAGCACATTTTGGCAAAAGCCAGGCCCTGTGTTCTCCAAGAGTGATCTCGTCCTCAGAAGGCGTATTGCAAGCAAACAGCAAGGCAGGCGGAGGGTGCGGCCAGGCTGCTGCACGCACAGAAGGGCTGCGCAAATGTAATTAAGCACCAGGCGCAGACCCCAGGAATGACAGTGGGAAAAGTTCCACGACCAAAAAAATATTAGGGAAGCGAAGTGGAGAATGTTTACAAGCCTAATTGCACAACTCTAGAATTAAAAATTTTGCCAGCATCAGGCAACTTTGTGGACTGACATTATGGAAGCTAAACCTGGCCCAAGGGTAGAGGTGGCACTTAGGCTCTCACTAGTTGGCCCAGCCCAGTGGCTAAAGCACCTACCAAGATACTCAAATTGAGAAGATGAGCAAATTAGAGCACAAATGAGTGAGCTGACTCATATCGAAGAAAATAACAGAGGCTAAGTAATCCAAATTCCAGAAATGAAGCCTTTGAGTAGTAATAACGATAAATAAAAACGATAACAGTAATGATGATAATGATAACAATAGCTACACCTTACTGAGCACTTATTATGTGCCAGGCACTGCGCTATGTACTTTACATGAATTGAGTCATTTATCCTGACAACGACTCTGTGAAGATTGTCACCCACGTTTCATGAGGCACAGAGAGATTGCAAAATTTAACTGATTCACTTATCTATTGAAAGATGAGGCAGAAAATAAAACCTAGGCAGTCAGAGACCAAAGCCCACATGCTTAACCACTAGGCTCTACCACTTCTCTAATCTGTTTTTGAAGAGATTTTTCCCAGAGTGGGATGGATTTGCTGAGTCCTTCCCACCACCTTTTCCTGGGTCTCACTGGTACAGGGGGCACCCATTTGTCAAACAGGCAGAAAGTTTAAGGATACTCTTCATAATCTAGGACAGAAGGAGCCTAGTGACCTCAGTACTACCATGTTCTAATTAAATGAACTAACCACCACTGGGCTCTTGAGGGTATCCCAGAACTAAGATTTAGGGTGTGAATTACGTGTACACTAGAGAGATCATACATGTCTGCTACTACTTTGGAACTTGGAAGAAATGTTGATCATTTAAGTCTGCTGATATCTTAGTTATCCTCTGAGGCACATCTTAACACCTCCTCCATGAAGCCTTCCTCATACTCCCAGATGGAAGTGTTTATTCCTTTGGGTTCCAAATGTGCTTTTGTTCTCTATCATTATGTCCAGCACATATCTTTCTCTCCATAAGAATATAAGCATTTTGAGGCCAGGAATTATTTTATGCATATTTATATATGGCATGTATTTCCCCCAAACATACACATTGAGTATCTGTTAAACAAATAAAGCTAGTCTAACACATTGTTTTACATATGAGAAGACAAAGGCCCAGAGAGGGGAAGTGACTTACCTAAGATCACACAGTAGTTCGATGGCTGTCTTTTGACTCCCAAGCCATTACTCCATCCACTATCCAAGGATGCATTCCTGGAGATTCTAAATGGGTTCAGTTTCTCTTTTCCATATTCTTGCTCTTCTAGTGCATTTGTTTTTACTTCTGGAACCTGCTGGTTCCAAGCTTCTTCAAATTTCATTTGGAAAACGGTCATTCTGATTACTCTCCCTACAATCCACTCCCCTACCTTGAGATCAGTTTTTCTACCCTCTCCATAAAGTCCCTATATAGGTGATGATTTTCAGAATATTACTTTTTTTTTAATTGACAGAGATACAGCTGGGTTCTGTATAACAGCTGAGCAACACAGGATCCCTCCCCCTTTCCTCCTTCACTCGGCCATGAACAGATGAAAATTCTACTGTGGTATGCCAGGCACTGCACTAAAACAATGCCTGAATTTTATCTCATCTCAGCCTCACAATGACCCTATGATGTAGGCAGTATTACTGTTTCCATTTTGCAGGTGAAGACACAGAGGCTCAGAAAGCTTAAGTGATGCTCCCAAGTTTACACAGCTAGTAGGTGACACAACTGGAATTTGTACCCAGGAAGTTTAACTGTAGTCTCCATGCTCTTAGTGTGTACATGACCCACTCTGGAATATCTGACGTAATGCTGCCAGAGGACTTTTCCTAAGATATATCATTATTGTGTTTTTTCCTACTGCTTCCAGAGCTATGCCTGTAGGGTTGTGTATTAGACACAGTATGGTAGCTACTAGACACATGCAGCGATTTAACTATAACTTTAAATTAATAACAATTAAATAAAATTTAAAATGCAGTTCCTCAATCCCATTAGCCACATTGCAAGTGCTCAAAGGCTATATACACATAGTGGCTACAAAGCTTGGACAGTGCAAGAATATTTCCATCACTGCATTTCGTTTCTGCAATGAAAGTTCTATTGTACAGCACTGCTCTAGAGACTAAAGCTTGAACTCCTCTGCCTGGTATGTCAAGTGTTCTACAGTCTGGTTTCTACCAACTTTTCAGCAGAAAGGCAGAAAACAAGGAGTAAGAAATGAGGCTGGGTAAATGAGCAGAAGTCTGAGGATGAAGTGCCTACTATGCCACACCGAGGAAGTAAGGTCTCATCCTGTAGGACAGAATGGATTTCCTCCTGGAGAATAGATAGATCTGACTCAAAATTGCCTCTCTCAGGAAGCCTGAATAAATAACCAGAGAGGTCTGAAGATCATGTCACCCTGTTGATTGGGTGTTCCCCAGCAGTGACAGCAAGGGTTCCAAGATTTACACAAAAGGCAAAGATCACACATTCAAAATGGAATCAAAGGACTATGCTCAAATCACACCTGTGCTAATTATTAGCTCTATGATGCTGGCACTGCCACTTAGCATCATTGAGGTTGTTTTATCTGTGAAGTAGAGCCAATAATACCTATTCTCCAGATTTTCATGACAATCAAGTAAGATAATGAGGAAAGTGAGATAATAGACTGGGGCGGAGCCTAGAATTTAAACTCCCTCATGTGATTGTAGGGAGTGCTAGGGTTGAAAATCATTGAACTAGATGGTCTCTGAGGTCTCTTCCAGCTTTAAAATTCAAGTTTTGACCCACAGTAAGAAAAGTCACTTTGGACAAAATACTCACCTAGGTCCATCTCCAGCAGGCTGTAGGCTTCACATGCAGTCAATGTTTCAGCCATCATGGATAGCCCAGATTTCCGGGTAAAGCAGCATCTTTGATGAGTATACAGGAGTGGTTCCACGTGTAATGGTGAACAATCTGGGCTCTGATGAGAGTGCAGGGTCAATGTTGGCTTTTGGAAGAGTCCCTCCCCAGCAGTGACAGATGCACCCAGAACACCCAGCCCATGACTACTAAAACCACCAATGGTTTTATTGTCCTCAAAATGAGTCATTTAAAAGAGCCAATGAATATTAACTCCCAGTCAGATGTATAGCTTAGAAATATTTTCTGTCTTTCTGTAGGCTGTCTCTTCACTCTGTTTATTGTGTGCACAAGTATTTTAGTTTGAATTATAATCCTGTTTGTCTAATTTTTGCTTTTATTGCCTGTACTTTTCAGGTCTTATCCAAAAATTTTTGCCCAGTCCAATGTCATGAAGCATTTCCTCTATGTTTTCTTCTAGTAGTTTTATAGTTTCAGGTCTTACATTTAAGTCTTTAACCCATTTTGAGTTGATTTTTGCATATCATGAGAGAGAGAGGTCTAAATTTATGGTATCCATGTGGATACCAGTTTTTCCAACACCATTTGTTGAAGAGACTGTCCTTTCTCCATCCTGTGTTCTTGCCACCTTAGTTAAAAATCAATTGACCTTAAATGCATGGATTTATTTCTGGGATCTCTATTCTGTTCTATTGGTCTATGTGTCTGATTTTAGGCTAGTTACATGCTGTTTGGGTTATTATAGCTTTGTAGTATACTTAGAAGTCAGACAGTGGGATGCCTCCAACTTTGTTCTTTTAGCTCAAGATTGCTTTGGCTATTTGGGGTCTTTTGTAATTCCATATGAATTTTAGAGTTGTTTCTTCTATTTCTACAAAGAATGTCATTGGTATTTTGATAGGGATCACACTGAATCTATCCATCACTGTAGGTAGTATTAATTACATTAATTAATAACCATTTTGATAATTATTCAATTTAATAATTAATTACATTTTAACAACATTAATTCTCCCAATCTGTGAACATGGGATATCTTCCTATTTATCTGTGTCTTCTTCATTGTGTTAAGTGAAATAAGCAAGACACAGAAAGACAATATCGCATGATCTCACTCATATGAGGAATCTAAAAAGGTTGATCTCATAGAAGTAGAGAGTAAAATAGTGGTTAGCAGAGGGTAGGAGGGAATTACCAGAGGAGGAGGGACTGATAGGGAGAAGTTGGTCAAACGATACATAAGCACAGTTAGACAGGAGGAAGTAATTTTAAGAGCTCTATTATATAGCAAGGTGACTATAGTTAATGATGATATATTATATTCTTAAAAAGTGTAGAGAGTGGATGTCATGTGCTTTCACCACAAAAATTATGACCATGCGATACATTTGTTAATTAGCCAGATTTAACCATTCTACAATGTATATATACTTCAAAACATCGTGTCATACATGATAAAAACATACAATGTTATCTGTTAATTGTAAAAAATTAAAGAGCCAATGGATTTGGAGTTTGGATGTTGGCTCAAAGGTTTCTCCTATCACATAGAATTGCTTTATTTCAAGGAAATGGAAGTTTCAAAACAGCAGGCAGATGGAAGTACATAGGTATGCAAGGTGAAGAAGGCTGAGAGGAACTGGCAGAGGGAGGGAGAAAAGGGAGGGGAACATTCTAATTCAGATAGCATCCCTTCAAGCCCCAGTAGAATAGCACAACAAAAGCTGATTTCCCAGCATTTTGATCCTCTGAAGACTTCTCTATTAGCCAGCCCTTCTCCTCATCAACAGCGCGCAGAAATTTGACATTCCACCTCATGGCTCAGGAACCCTTCGAGGCCTTGAAGTACCTCTTTAAATTACCAAAGAAAGATAAAATTATGCCCAACCTGATACAACATTATTAATTATGTTTTGCTTTATATTCACAAGTTGAAAATCACAAATCCCTATAGAATGAATAGGGAAGCAGTCTGTTAAACTAGACTATTTGATGAATCAAATAGTCAGGGCACCATATTCCCAATGGTATATAAAACTGAAAGTTTGCAGGACTGTAGGCATTTGTAACTCCATCTTGCAACCACAGAAAAAGAACCAAATGGAGATCAACAGCTCTCACTTCACAAATGAACGTCATAGCTCCAAAAAGGGCTCCCAGGAATAATCAAACATCATTTTTTGGATTCTCAATCATAGCCACACTTCTGAGTTCATCTCAAAAAGACACCCAACGGTTTCAAACATTGAAACCAAAACATACAGACATTTCTTCTTTCCACTGTATTCTTACTTTATTTCTTATTCAACTGTTGCCCTTTAAGGTGCTTTTGGGTTTCACTATCAAACTGGTTCTATGTTGGAAAGCCAAATTAAATGCACTCACTTTTTTATTATTAAAAATAGGCAGTTTAAGATTAGTTTATCAAAATTCCCAGGTAATGGACTATTCTAAATAAGAGAATCTTCTGATAAACAATTTAGTTGGAACTAAATGTTGAAACAACTCATTTAGTTTGGTCTACTTTTCGAAAATTTTCTGAAATGTCTGATTTCATCTCCTACCTTAAAAATATCATTGAATATTTGATATTTGAGGCTCTTACAGGGTCTTCGACACTATTTTGAACATCCATTGTCAATATCCAGGGTTAGAAATGAAGGTATTGCCTCTTTTAAGTCAAGGATATGGCAAGAGGACAATTCTGTTATTTGAAGGTTCTGGTTCAACAGAATTTAATGTAACAATACTTTCAACTTTTCCATACATTTTCACTCCTGGACTCACTTCATCTTCATTATGCTCTTGGGAGGCATAGTCCTTATTTTGTAAACTGAGGCCTAGAGATTCTAAGGGACTTGCCTGAGGATGAGATTGATTTATCAAGTTTCTGAACTCTTAGTCCAGTGTTCCTTTCAGTACACCACACTGTGATAGCCATATCAATTCTACTTTCACTTTATTTGTGTTGGCCTTCTCCCAAGCAGGCCACACTCAACTCAGCTAATGTCACCACAGTAGGAGCAATATCTGAATACGTACTAAACTTTTGTAGCACTTAGAATAGTTTAGGTGAAAGTCATGGCTAAGATAATAACTGTTGCCAGAATAGTGTCCTTAAGCACCCCAGCTGAGAGCTATTTATTTTGCATAATATGATCTTGGCATACTAAATGTTCATTTGCATCTTTACATTGAGGACACTTCACTTATCTGTGGCATCATTGTCTGTGGGGATATATTTTCTTTAGAAGGTTTTAGTGTCTCTAACAATACACTGCTGGACTTCTGAGTGGCCAAAGAATGCTAATATTTGAAAAAAGGGGGGATCTGTTTTGAGATTGCTTATGTGTCCTTCAAGTAATAAAAAGAAATTATCTCCATTTATCTTTATAGTAATCTTATAAAATCGGTAAAGCCGGTGTCAGGATCCCTTTTTAAAGAAGTGCATCCTGAGCTTCAGCTATGTTGTCATGGTACCCTAAACCCAACCACACATCCCTTTCCCCTATGGTGCCTACCAAAGTTCACTGATCATCAGAATGCCCTGGAAGCTTGTTACAAATACCTCCCTGATATCCTGAAAATCGTCTGCCCTAATAATTTCATAAGATTATTATCAAGGTCAGCTGATATAATTTTAATTTTATTACTGAAAATGAAGCAATTAAGATACTAGAGAATGGCAGTTGCTTACAGCAACGTTTGCACACTGTGATCAGCACCATATCCCATGGTGGAGGTTAGGTGGGGATGGGGACACAAGATGCAGAGGACTCAGATTTTGACCTTGGAGAGTTTATAAGGAGATTGGTTGCTTAGACCAATGATTCTCAAACTCTAGCATGCATCAGAATCAACCGGAAGGCTTCTTAAAACATCAATGTCTAGGCCCCAGCCCCAGAGTTTCTGCTTCAGTAGGTCTGGAGTTCGGGCCCTGAGAATCTGCGTTTTTAACATGTTCCCAGGTGATGCCAATACTGCTACCACAAGGAACACACTTTGAGAACCACTAGGCTAGGCATCATTTAAAATCCTATGTCTGTCTTAGGGGTTAAAAGGGATATTTCAGAATATATGTGTAAAAGAAAATTAAAAGAATAGGAAACAGAGCAATCGGTAGTGGTCTATTGCCTCCCCTGCGTCCCCCTCCTCTTTCCTTTCACTACCCACACAGGGTCACGTGTCCATGCATCTCAGTCACTGAAAGAAATCTTCCTGGCATCTGAAAAACAATCTCATTTTCTTACCACAAATGCACTGGCTGGCACCATTTCAAGTGGAAACATTTGCTTCCTTCACTGCCTGGTTTCTCTAGAAATAGAAAAGCCCTCTGCTTTAGTGTCCGGAAGGAGGCAGCAGAGAGGACCACCTCTCTCCCCGCTGCATAAGGCAGCACTTCTCATAGTCTGATCCCCAGACGAACAGTGGCAGAATCACTTGGTGTATTTATTAAAAATGGAAATACAGGGACCCACTGCAAACGAAGTGAATCAGAATTTCCAGACGTGAGACCTAAGAATCTGGAGTCTTAAGGGCCTTGGGTCATTGGGCATTTCTGAGGCACATTGAGGTTGAAGGACTAGTAAAAAGATTTTCCTAACATTAAGTTTGGACAAAGACACTAAGGAAAGTCTCACTTCTCTTAACTGACCACCAGTCCTCTTTTCCTGGATCTACACATGCCGTGAGAAATGGAGACTAGAAAAGACGCCAGGCTCCTCCCTCCTTCACCTTTCACGTGACTCCCCCCCAACCCATGTGAATCCATTTGCCTGGGACATTTCTCAGGTTGTTAAGGCATACCCACCTAGGTCCCTGCCAAATTCTACCTAGTGAGAAAAACATTCTTTTTTTTTTTAAAAAAATGTGCACACACATATATATATATATATATATTTTTTTTTTTTTTTTTTTACTTTCCCTGTTTTAAAATTTTCCTCTCCTACTTCTTTATGACATATTCTGGAGATGTTTCAAAACCATTTAAATTCCATAATGACTTTGGTCTTTTTAATGTTCTGAGAAATGCCATAGTTTATATTGAAATGATGCATTAAGATACAAGATAAAAAGAAACACTGAGAGAGAAGAAAAAGTGGTGAGGAAAATAACTGAGAGCAACACTGCTAGACGGTCAGACAGAAGGGTTCCTTCCACAGCACTAAAATATTATCAGTTCATTATGTGGCATGCACCGATTCCTATCTTTCTAGAGTGGGGAAGACTTTGGGAGTTTGGGGATGAAATGCAGTCCCTTCACTTGCTTTGTCAGGTATGCGTTAGCCAGTGTTTTTGCTTTTCTAGTTTATTGTCAAGTTACAGCAAATATATATTTCGTGTCTTCTGGGCTCGTCGTTGTATAACTTGTGGTTTTCCATTATGGGCTTGTTAGTACAGTTCCACATAAAGTAGATTAATAAAGGTCAGAAAACATAATGGGGCCATAGGTTGCTAGGACACAGAACCAAACAAGTGAATCCTCTATATGCGAGGGAGCACCCACCATATGCAATTCATTAATGCTCAGCTTTAATTGGCTTCTAAATTCTGTTTCTCTTGATACCTTTCCTCAAGGAGTGTGAGTGTGTGTGTGTGTGTCTGTGTGTGTGTAAGAGTATGTGTCTGAAACAATTATTTGCATTAGACACCATAATCATTTTCTCAATTTATACAGCCCAATAACTTTGATAATTCTGCAGAGGACCCCAGCCAATGATCTTTTCTGAATTACTTTTCAGGATCATGCAAATGTTACTGGCAATTTAAATAAAATCTGTGAATGTAATAAAAAGTTATCTCCACAATAGTTCCGAATAGAGTCAGACCTTTTGAAGGTAGCCACTTCCACAGTACGGTTGATGGACACCCAAAATCTTTCCCAGACCCCAAACATGCCCTTTGATTTCCTTGCCACAACTGTCAAAACCCATTGTTACAATGAAAGGTGTCACCCTCTAAGGCTAACACACTGGAGAACTCTGCTATAAGTTAAAGCTTTAACACACAGGCATTTATTCAATTAGCTTCTATCACTTTGCAGGGCCCTGAGGGAATAGGACACAGAACAGGATAAGCTTTGGTTTTATTGGTGGTAGTGGATGGAAGTCAGGAAAGACCTAAAGCTGCACACACTGGCACAACAGGCTGACCTGGACAAAGTGCCCTAGTAAGAAGCACTGAATAGCCAGGAACTAACTTGAAGGGCCCGAAAGCCTGGTGGTAAGGAGATAAGTATCTATTATGATCACATTAGGCTGCAAGTAACAAAAACCTGACTATCAGTGGTTTATACTAGTAGGGATTTGTTTTTTCAAATAATAAAAACTTACATTAGTACTAATTATCTAGCTCTTAAAAAAAAGCCTACAAGTAGGTAGTTGTAGGTGTTGGTTCTGCTGCTCAAGAATGCCATCAAAGACCTAAGTTCTTCCTTTCTGCTTCCCCATCCTTAGCACCTGGATTTTGCCTGCATCCTTATTACCTTGTGGTCACAAGATAGCTGTAATATCAATGTTCCAAAGAGGCAAGAAAATGAGGAAAGAGCAGTACCAACCATCTGTCCCCTTTTATTAGGAAAACAAAAACTTTGCCAGCAACCCCCAACAGACCTCCATTTACATCTCATTGGCCAGAACTATATTGCATGCCCCACTTATACAACCCCAGTTGCAAGGGAGCCTGGGAAAGAGTATTTAGCTGAGCATGTTGCTGCCTTAAACTAAACCAGGACTAGGTTAGCAAAGAAGAAGGAAATTGATATTGGGTAGGCAACAAACAATGCCTGCCAAAGACAGAAGGAGAGCTCTGGCTGCTCTCAGTTCAACAAATATTCACTGGGCACCTATTAGGTGCCAAGCACTGTACCATGTGCTTGGAGATCTGGCTTTTGCCTCAAGCTAACCAGAATTCAAAGAACGAAGCTGCTCCAGAGGGGTAAATTACCAAAATTAATATCTAGCTGTGTGTCAAGTTTTATTTTCTTCCAAGCCAATATTGAGCTTTGAGAATGTAATTTCATCTAATCTTTCAGATACTTTGGGGCAGAGACTCAAAACATCAGCTAACCCATTCCATATAGGGACCTTCACAAAGAAAGGCCTTTGGATTTTAGCTATCAGGGTCATTTTTTAAAACCTTGCATCAGAGTTATTTTATGCATGCAAATTCCTTTCTGCTTTTTAATTGGATTTGTGCCTGGATGTACTGCAAATTGCCTTTGAAGATGGACTGCAGAATAGGTTCCAGCTATGGACAGCAATACAATGGCACAGGCGCCTTTGGTGCCACCTCACCTTCACACCTTTATTTCCACACAGCCTCCAATCTCATCCCACTTGCTGACTAGTCAGCACAAAGGACTTCTTATAACCTGAAAATGAGCTTTGAAGACCTCTGCCCCCTCCCCAAAAAACGCAAAGACAAAATGATTAAGAGCTCTAGAATGATTTCTGTTAAGGGTTTGTTCTTGGGGATTCTTTCTCCTAGGAAAGATAAATAAATGGCTCTCTGGAAAGAAAGGGTCTTTGCTTCTTTGATGTCAATGGAGCCAACCAGAAAATCTCTGCAGTTTAAAACCCAAGCTCAGTAACACTTTGTTTTTAGTTAAATCAAAATGGAAAGGGACATTGGGGAAGTCAGGAAGTGGCCAGTAAGATCACATTGCATAGACCCTTTAAAAATCAAATTTTCTACAGGCTGTTAGCAGTGGAGTACAAAATTGCCTACAAAATGCAATTTGAAAAGGAAATTCATGCCCACAGATTTTTTTCCTTGGCCTATCATGGCAAAATTCTCATTACTGTTGTTTCTTAAGGGCCTTCTTGTAACAGGTGCACTCCATTTCCAGGGAAGAAAAATATATTATCTGGGATTAGTTTATCTGGTTGGCCTACTGCAGGAAAGGTCAGGGCCCTAAGGATATAGTACCCTTTGGTGTTTGTTTTTTTTTTTTTTTTTTTTTTTTTTGAGGGCTAGGAAAGGGTTGGTTTATAATTTAGTGTCCAGGCAAAACTCAGGGAGGTGCCCCACGAGGAAGTTTAAGATAGGCAAGGAAGAACAGGTGACCACTAGACTTCTGGGAAGAGAGGGTACCAAAAGAGGAGCAGGAGAGTGGCAAGGTCCTGGAATGAGTCAGACAATCATGACACCATCATGACAAGCTTCTGTTTTAATCAGAGGAGTATATCCAGACTCGAGTACTTAGACAATTTCTTAAATGAAGCAGAGTGCTGTAAAGCGCCCAGTACAGTGTCTTACTGGCACTTTCAGAAGGTACATAATAAATCCTAACCGTGAAAGATTGCATAAAGAAGAAGTTTGAGAGGGAGGATAAGGTTGGTGGAAGGACAGAACTTCAGTGGAATAAGTGAAAGTGTTCACCGATACTCTGTACTATTCAGTGCATCCCCTGTGCTTTTGCTCGCCCATACCTGATAGGAAATCCCACCCAACATAACATCTCTGTAGACAAGAGTCATTGGAACTGGTGGGTGGGGAGGGTGATAATAATTTGTGGAGCAGGAAAAAGAGAGTAGGTAGCAAAGGAACAGTAGGATGAAGAAGAAAAGAAGCAGTTGAGGGCAGAAGCAAAAGAGAGAAGGGGTATGAAGAAGTAAAGGGAAAACACAGGAAGAAGACATTGGATATTAAAATAATAATTATAACAACAATGACAATAATAGTTGACATTTATATAAGGCCTACTACGTGCCAAGCCCTGTCAAAAGCACCTCGCATGCATTAACTCATTTAATCTTCACAATAATCCTGTGAAGTGGATTTATTACTATTATCCCATTTTACAGACCAAGACACTGAGGCACAGAGAGTTTAAGTCAAAATTTGATTTTATAAAGCAGAGACAAGGGATGAAGAAAGAGACTGCATCCTGACATCATTTGATCTCTAGACTTTTCAGTTACGTAAGCCAATAATGCCTTTTTTCTCAAGTCAGTTTAAGTTTGGTTGGCCCTTGCAACCAAAAGAACCCTAACTAATAAGAAAAATCTACTGGCTGTTTATTATGGATTAAGTGTTTTATATACATTATTTTATTTAATCCTGACAACCCAATGAGTTAGGTGCTGTCATTTTTATCCCTATTTTGAAGATAAAGAAACTGACACACAGAGAAGTTAAATAACTTACCCAGAATCATGTAGCAAATGGGTAGCAGGGCTGGTGGTAAACTCCTGCAGTCTGACTCCACACCCCATTCTTTTCACAACTATACTAATTTTTGGTGGGCAAACAAATAGATAGAAGAAGAGCATGTCATCAGCCAGCAGTGAATAGTGGAAACTGAAGGCTACTTAATTCCAACTGTTCCCTTTAATGAGTAACCCAGTAAAGTTATAGCCACGCTTTCATATTTTCAACAAATCAGGTGCTACACAGGTGAGCATCTGTTTGGAGACTCCTTACTCATGGGAAACCACTATTTCTGATGGCATGCAAACTTGACTCTCCAGCAAGGAGTTGCTTAGCACTTAAAGAAGCTAGCTCTAGGATATCCTGTGCCCAAAGAGACTCCCTTTCAAACAGGTAAAGGAAAAAGTTTGATGAAGATATCTCTGTAGCTACAGCTGAGAATACTTCTTAGAACAGGAAACCAGTAGCACCACACCCTGGGAAGCACCATACTAAAATTCACAAAGCCAGCATCAGTTGAGCAAAGCCTACTTCTGTTTCTTACATGCCTGCAGCCTCTCCCTATAATCAAGTCTGGTGTCGTCCTTGGGGGCTTCCAGTCAATCACTATGAGCATTCCTTCTTCCACAAGCACCCTACAAACAATTAGCTGCTGTAGCTTCACTGCAGAAGGAACTGTGTATATGTTTTTAATGGTTTTGTTGTTTTATTTTTAATGTATACAAAAGCCTGTCGGGGATAACTGTTGGTCAAAGAATAATTGTCTATCCAACTGGGATTCAAACAGTTAAAGATTACAAATGGCTTTCATTGTTATTATAACTATTAGGAGGCTCCCCTGATAATTCCCAGCTGATTTATATCTTGGTCTCTATTTCTGCATAGATACCATAAAAATACTATGTTAAATAATTTCATATTAAAAGCAAAACCAGGACTTAATCTTCACTTAAGAGGCAAACAATAATTTTTATCAGCCTTTGCAAATGGGCTTTGTTTCCCATTCATTAAATGTCTATAAATGTTTGCTAGTTCTTAGAGGCTGAATGATTAAAAGGATAAAAGAGACATGAATTTTAAAAAATCAATCACTGTTTGTAGCTCCATTCCAAAATATATCCTGCATGGCGCGGTAGATCTTCTCCATGAGACTAGTTAATAACAAGCATTCTGCATATTTTATAATTATGTGCACTACCAGCAGAGTGCCATCAGATTTATTGTACATTTGAGCCCCCAGGATCAGAGTCGTGCCTCACAGCACCTATCACAACAAATGGCTTGGAGGGATTCTTTATGTTGCAGGTTGCTGAGTTGGATATTTAAATAGCATACCCGGAAGTGTTCCGAGTTATGGTCACCCTGCAAGAAGGGCACTATCCAAAGTATGCTATGATTTAAGTGTCATGACCCATCACTGGAGCTAGCAGCTCATTGACTCAGAATTAGGATCTATAAAAAAGAAAATGAATAGTTGTTCCAATAAAACCCTAGTTGACTAGGAGCAGATTGATCAGAAACATTTATTAGCTCTGATTGGATTTTTGTTACACTCTGATTTTCAGATGTAAGAGGCAAAGCATGCACAGACATACATGGCTCGTATTGCTTCTTTTTTTCAATTAAGGACATATTTGGTGGAATGGTGGGAGAGAGTCCAATCTCTTATATCTCTTGTATATCTCCATCCTTTAAAATGTTGGAATGTATCACTAAGATAAGTGATATGTGAATAGAGACCCTTTCTTTCTCAGGCATAAGAGGTATTCCTCAAGGGGAGCAGTATTTTTCCCACTCCCATCCTGGAATGAAGAGAGAATGGTCTTTGCTTTTCCATCATTTATGTAGGGAGTTTGAAGAAAAATTTTTTATTTAAATGTGTGCAAAATAATTGCTAATGCTACCTTGACTTTTTATACCACTTTTGCTTGTCAACCTGTTATCCTCAGATAATGTCTTTGGATCTGAATGCTAACACTGATTAAGATATATCAGTATTATAAGATTAATATAGACTGACTAAGTCTATATTGGCATGCTTGCATAAGTGAGACAACTTATCTGAGGTCCCACAACCAAATCGATATAGAGGACATATTAGGTTGCAGGTCTCCTGACTTCTGGCTCAATGTTCTTTCTACTGAACTGTGTTATCTACAGCCTGTGCTGCTGGTGGTTAATTTACTTTGAGAAAAGTATGTAAAGAAATGTCTAGGATGTTGTTTTCTTACCCTATGCTCATGAATTAAACTTGTTCTTCTTCCCCCTCCTGTTACCAGAACCACCCCCATGCCCTACCCCAACATTTCCTGCTACTATTCAAGAGGCTGAAACATCCAGACCATCTAACTGGGACTTGAGATGAATTACACTATGTTCCCTCAGAAATTACTTTGACACAAATAATTACTCCAATAATACACAGTGGAAAATAGTGTTAAATACAATCAGCAAATCTAAATGGCCTTAATTGGCATTACTAATTCTTGCACACAAATAAATAATTACACTACTTTCCTTCCAAATTTCAATTTGGACGTGCAAAGTCCACTTAGTTCATTGGAGCAGAAAGTGGAAGCCTTTACCAAAGTTGACAGTCCACGTGGACTTAAACTCATCTTTACGTTGTCCACAGTAACTGTTAAGCTAGCACAAGGCTTTGCATTGTAGCAGGGTTTTTAAATGAATGCTTGTTTGTGACCGGTCTCTAACTTCCATATTGTTGTTTATCCCATGAGAATAAAATGCTTGATTTCACCTTAATGGTAGTGTATAATAGAAGTCCTTATATACCTTGGTTTATTAAATGGATTCAAGCATGCCTCTCCTCTATCTGCACTGAGCCACTTCTGTGTGCTTAGAGAAGTCAAGGGTAACACGAGCCTAAATGCTCTACTAATACTGAAATCTTTTCCTATAAGCCAGAAGGTTCCGTTGAGGAGTTTTAATCTCTTGATAAGGTCAGAGAAGGGCCAGGGAAGTAGCTATTGCAATGGTCATGGCTTTCCCCTCAGCCATTCCATCATCTCTCTAAGCCTAAAAGGACAAGTGCACATCCACAGTACAATTTCTTTTCTATGACTTGGGATCCCAGGGACTGCTTCAAATCCAAGTTTTGGAGCATAAAACTTTCCTTGACAACCCTTTCACCATTTTTCACCCCAGAAGGGTCTTCTATTGCTGTCAAGGACTACTGCAAAATTTCTTTAAAGTCAAATTAATTTTGATGCATTTGGATTTTATTCAGATATGCCCTGTGGCCCTTTGAGGGGAAAGTAGGCTGCAGGATCTAGCAAGACTGTGTCCAAGCTCCTGATGGTTCACACTGGAAAGCACAATTAATTGACAGTGGATAGGATCTAGATTTGTCATTGACTAACCAAACAAATCATAGAATCACTCATTGTTTTTAGAGCAGTGCTTTGGTCCAGGTAGGAAGGCTTAGTTCTCCCTAGTCAGGGACTATCCAGAGAAATGAAAGAACATGCCCAAGGAACATTTGTCACCTTGGTTTGGGTGACAGTGTGATGTACACAGGAAAAGATGTTAAGGTGAATTAAAATATATAATTCATCTGGCAGGACATCTTCTGGGAATAGTTTATCATCCATTGATGAAAGTCACATGCTTCACTGTTTAAACATTTTAAGTAAACATGTACCTGGGAAGGCACTGTGGTTAAAAGTTTCATTCCCTTCCCTGAAGTTCCCTATATGCTTCATGCTTCTTATTGTTACTGATTTCAGGCACGGTCAGTACTGGTCTAGCGCCACACTTTGCAATAAGGCCATATTCTTTGGCCCCACAGTCTGGACCACTCTACCTCAACTTTCGGCTTCCATGCCCCAGGAGCATCCTGGCTCGCTTCAGACTCTTCCTCTGTCGGGAGGATCTCCCACCAGCCCCAAAGGCCCCAGTTTTAGTGCTAAGTCCAAGGTGAATGCAATGAAGGCACACCACGTGTCTGCCTTAATTTCAGGCTCCAAAATAACATACATGAATAGATTAATAAAATGTGGTGTGTTCATGCTATGGAGTACTATGCAGACATAAAAAAAAATCATTCAATTTTCTTTTTACAGTAAAATCTCAATCAACCAGAGTCTGACCTGTCAGAATCTTCAAATAGCCAAAATTTCTGCCTAGAGTTTTTAGGAAAGAAACAAGTGATTACAGAAACAGCAGGTGATATCAGGGATTTAGTAAAAGTGACAGTTTCCTCAGGCTGCTCCAGCATCAGTACACATTTAGCTGATTGCCTTCACTTTCAACTTCTACGATCCTGGGCAATGAATACCCATGTTCAGAATGATGACCCTGAGGCATTGCAAGATCCTTGGGCACCAAGAAAGATTCTGTAATATTCAGTTGGTTATATTTATTATGGAAGAAAAGTGGACTTACATGTTTTAGAGACATTTTCAATAGCATTTCAATAACACAACAACAAAAGGACTGTCTGTTTAGCACTCGAGTACCCATAAAATTCTATATACATTACTAGAAGGCACTTTTCCCCTTCCCCTCCCTTTACAGTTCTCTCAGCATGCCACATTCCCCTTTGTCCCTTAGTGTTTGCATTTGTAAAATAAAAAGATTAGATTAGATGATATCTAAGGTCCCTTTCAATTCTGATGTTCTATGATTATGTCATCTCTATGATCCCCATGCATGGCCTGTATATTTTTGGCATTATACATAATTCCAGCAGAGCCCACCTCAGAGGAAAATAGTTCCTCCAGGTTCCTTCTCTCATTCAGCACCAAAGGCCAGGGAGCAGTCTCAGGACTATTAGCCCAAGTTGACTAAGGACAGAAATTTTGCTGATCCCACCTTTGGAAGTCTACCAGAGTCCCTTTGATGGTTATGCTCAAGAGGGCTGATGAGAACAATTCCCATATTCAGAAGTCCATCTGACAAGCACAGGGTAGTAGTTTGAAGAACTAGATAAAGGAAAGTTTGGCAACTGCTTCCAAAAGGCTATACTGGCTTGGAGCTAGTTATAAATTGTTTGTATTACTAATTGAAAGGTGAGAAGAGAGTCTTGGAATAAATCAGATAAAATAAATAAAGAGATGATTTTACTAACTGTCAGTAACACTGTAGGCAGTCTTGAGATTTGGAGGCAGTCTTAACAGAAATGCCTTATCTTCCTAAGATCTTCTTTGCCAACTCTCAGCAGGTTCAAAATGCATTTCTAGGTCCTCTCTTCCCCCCAATGGGTATAAAGCTTCAATGACAAAAAAGCAAACCTTTTTTTGAAAGTTCTATAATGTTAAATATTTCTGAGGGCACAACTCACCCCCCAAATAGAGCTAGCACCTGGGTACTTCCTCCCACAAGAAAAAGAATTGCTGTGGAAGCTTGCCTGAGCCACATCTATTAAACTTAGGCTTCTAGGAGTCTAAGAAAAACTTACTTTCAAATCAAGTTCATACCAGCTGACCTGATTTTGAACCCACACCCACCCAAACACAAAGTGAAACTCTGCTGCCAATTCTGCCTACTGGAGAGTGATTTGTTCCACTTACCAAAGAGTGTGATGCCAAGACTTAGGAACTAACAACACAAAGCAAAAAACAATCACCAAATAAATAAGACCAAGAAATTTAAAAAAAATGACTGCATGAACACTATATTGAATATATAAGTTCTATGTCCCAACATATAGATTTTCTACACACATCCAAGGTACTTCTTATATCAAAAATAAACACTGAGACTTTGGAAGTCTTATCTCCTGTATTACCTTGTCCAATTATAAGGGATTAGTTATCCACAATGCCAATACTGCTTTTGAGTTTGATCATTAGCGTCCATTTTTCTTAGAAATTTTTTTTTCAATATCCCAAATGTTCTCTGTTTACTTTCCATTCATCTTTTAAAACTAACAATCACCCTCTCTGTAGTAGAGAGGATTTGGGGGAGGGTAATATTACATGAGTATTTTATATAAGTCTGAGAGATGAGCATGGAGAGAGTTAAGGGTAGAAATGCACAAGAGATAAGTATAAGAAACTGGGGCCAGTTTCCCATTTCCTCTAGCACCAAGACTTTGCAGTTAAAATCATTCTCATATCATGCAGGCACATTCAAACAAAGCATTAAAAAGATAACAAAATTAACTATAAGTGAGTTTAAGTATATTCACAATTCAGTGCTATTCACATCTTGGATTCCCTGTCCCTATTGTAAATAATCAAGAAAAGTAAATTTTAAAGAGCAAGTAGACACGATGGCTGGAGATGGGAGGCAGAGGGGAAACAGGATTGGGTAGACTAAATGGTCTATTGAGACTTCCACTTGCTCTATCATTCTGTTAGGAGTCATTGATGTTAATGTTCTTGGACTAGTCTGTATGAATAAGGCAAATTGTAATAGACCCACAGATTGATCATTCAACAATCTGAGGCCTGTTTTGAAAGATGGAGCTTAACTTCTTTTCTTATTCATCCCTTGAGTATGTGGATAATTTAAAAGCAAGTGCTAGACATATCTGCTGGGTCTGTCTGGCTAATTGGCAAGTTTGATCTTTAATATTATACAGCCACTACTCTCACTTTATCTAAGGCTTTATGATTCCCTCATGCCATCAAATCACAAATTGACCAGATATCATACATGCAAATACAAGGCTCAGAGAGCAGAACAGGTGACTATTGTGGCTGTGTCCTAGACACACTCTTCCCTAGAAGGAAGGAAGGGAGTAAACTAACATTTAGTGAGCACCTACTATGTGCCAGACACTGTGCTAACAACTTTGACATTCGTCATCTAAAGGTGCAGTCCCCAAACCTTGGGCCACAGAACTGGGCCACACAGCAGGAGGTGAGCGACAGTCAAGCGAGCAAAGCTTCACCTGTATTTACAGCCACCACCCCCCATCTTTGCATCACCGCATAAGCTCTGCCTCCTGTCAGATCAGTGGTGGTGACATTAGATTCTCATAGGAGTGCAAAACCTACTATAAACTGCGTGCATGAGGGATCTAGGTAGTGCACTCCTTAGGGGAATCTAATGCCTGATGATCTGAGGTGGAGCTGAGGTGGTGATGCTAGTGCTGGGGAGTGGCTGCAAATACAGATTATCATTAGCAGAGATGTTTGACTGCACAATAGATGTAACATGCTTGAATCATCCTGAAACCATCCCCCACACACCAATCCATGGAAAAATTGTCTTCCATGAAACTGGTCCCGGTGCCAAAAAGGTTGGGGACCACTGATCTAAAGCATGTTCTATATTGGGAATGGGGTTGATCTATTTAGAAAATATATGGTACATGGGAGAGTGGACGAAGAGAGGGGTGTTGCATCTGGGAATCAATAAATCCAACAACAAAATATTGATTTAAGAAGTACTAGCATCCTCAGTCCAGAGGAGTTTACCTTCCAAAAAGATACCATCACAGCCTCGGCCAGCTGAAGATAGGAATGTCAAGGGGCTCAAGGAAGGATGCATATCTCTTGAAATCATCACAACAGCAGTATTTCTCCAAACTACACTGAGTTTTCTTGGCACTACAGACAAAGTAGGGGAGCCTAGGGCTGGACCAACACGCTGTACCCACCCAGCTGTGCCCACATATCTGCCGCCTCCAGATAACCCTCTCTCTAGCCCTGGGGCACAGGCTGATCACACACCATTTCCTGAAAAGAATTCTTCTCTGTCTTGCTCCAGGGACATTGGCAGAGGATTGAGAAGGATGCTTTGTGTATCCTCTGGCGCTCAAGTGACTATCTAATGCCCAAAGCTTGGAGCCAGGGGAGGTTTGTCCAAATGCCTGACCTAAAAGGGCCATGGCTTCACTTCTTTTCTAATTAGGATAATTAACCTCCCCTGCTCGTTCATTCTATTCCAATCCAAAAAGCTCAAATTAAAATGGCACAGGAGACTTTCAGGCTCTAGGGACAAAAGACAGTTTACAAGCCTTTCATCTCCATGCAGCCACCATTGAGGCAAAGACAGGACAAAGTCATCACAGCAACTTCACCCTTGAAATAACCTTGGGGTACCTTGGAAGCCACTTTCAGATTCTTCATCAATGTCAATATCCCACCAGCTATAAAATTTTGCACAGCTTCATAGCATATGCTGACTAAATTTGGGGGGGCAGGGAGGATGCTAATAGGAGATAGCATTTCTCTTTGTATAGTCACGTAGTTTTTGTGGTTGGTCCAAGGAGGACAAAAACTAGATGGCTTTGAGTTGGTAGGATTCTATATGGATTTAAGGAATCTGGGCATAACTACTAGAGGCAAAACTTCAGCAGCATTTCAAAAACTGGAATCGAATAGCAACATTTCAAGTAGGACAGAGACACAACTGAGGAGTAGCAATACTGCAGATTTTCCTCTGGTGGCTTTAACTGCCTATTCCCCACCTCTGAGCAGGTTTGAGAGTTTCCCATCAGGTGTCTACAGCCTCCATGCTGCCCAGGCAGACAGGATTGATTATGGTCCTCTGGATCTTTTGCTCCCCTCTACTACAGGATTCAGCCCAGAGTCTTCCCCCGATGCAGCCTTTACTACCCACCTCTATGGGAAGCCACTGTGCTCTGCAGTCTCCATGCCAAGAGCTCTTTGGCTACAGACCTTTGTGAGCTTCCATGCCTGATGGGAAAGTCAAGACAACAGGGTAATAGATGAGATTGGGCTGCCCATTTGGACTAAGTACTGAAAAGTTCCTTGTAGCCCAGGAGTGCTAAGATTGTCCCTGGGTCTGCCTCGTTTGGAGCCTTAGGATATCCCCAGTGGAGAAGGACCCTGACCTCCTACTCTGTATGTCATAGAGCCATTAGCATAAATTTTTCAGCATGTTGTTAAGAGGTTTGACTTGGGCTTAGGTTGAGCAAGTTAGACACTCTTCCAACTTTGCCAGCTTATGCCCTGGATCCCTCCTAGCCCTACAGTGTTCACTTCCCATTCATAATCTCCACTGCACCTGGCCCTTCCCTCCTCTTGACTCATCCATCTATTTTAATCAGCCAAAGTGTGGTTCTCAGTAGTTATATGATAATGACTAGACCAGTGCTTCTCAAATTTTGATGTGCTTATGAATCACCTGGGGAGTTTGGTAAAATGTACATTCTGTTTCCGTAAGTCCAGGGTGGTACCAAGAGTCTGCATTTCTAACAATCAGCCTTGGTAATGCAGATGTTGCTGGTCCATAGACCATACTTTAAGTAGCAAAGCCATAAGGAACAGCATCTTTAGGGTCTTCTCTGCTGTTGACATGCTGATCCAAGGGCCATACTTTAAGTAGTGAGAATATATACCCTCTTTCTGAATGAATTAAACCCAACTGGGCTGATTGGAACAACAGATTGCAGCACATCAACCTCTCTTCTTGGCAGTTAACAATAGCATACTTTCATATCAAGGCTAAAAGAAGTTTTTAGTGTGACCAGAGCTGTGAAGAGGGTGTGGCAAACATGAACCTTGGCATAGACTATCCTTCGTGGGACCTGGGTTGTTGGAATAAGCCTTTCTGGGCACCTGCCCTGCTTCCTGAAACCAATCATGCAGGCCAAATTCATTTTGTGTTCAGCCACTCCATTCATCGCATTCACTTTCACAGCGGCTCTGGATGGCTGCTACTGCCACATCACTCATGCTCTGATCTGCATCAGTGGCTAAGACGACGGAAGCAGCTACATCATCCAAGGCACAATCCATTTATTTCATGCTAGAAAAAATGATCTTCTATCCAAGTGGGGCCAGCTAAGCTGGGAAGTTGCCACAATTTTATGATTATAGGAAATATGAATTTTGCAGTATTTAGCTCCTCAGTGGAGAGCAATGTACCCCTTGAGGAGGCCCCAGATGTCGTTAGTGCATCAGTACCATGCTGGACAGAGCAAACCCACTTCTCCTCTGAGGCATAAGGTATATAACTCCTGGAGTTGTTAAAACATAAATTTTCTGGAGAAATTGACTGCCTTGTTTCTCTCCTAAGGTAATTGTCAAATCCTTTCCTCTTTAGCATTGCTGCTGATTGTGTTCTTTGCTCAAAATAGCCAATAAACCTTAAAGAACATTTGTATTTGTTTTAAGAGATGCTTTGTTATGTTGATATTTGCAGAGTTAAACACTGCAGATGGGAAGGTTCCCCTAAGAAGATTCCAGAGAATTATGATTATGTGCTTTTGATCCAAAATATAAACATGTTTTATGGCCTAAGGGGGTTGTCGAACAGTGTTTTAAAACACACTGCCAAATTTAAGACGCCTTTAAAAGTAGGCCAACTTGAGGATCCAGAATGGCCCCACACATACACTTCCCAGTGGCTGCGTGGAAACAAATCTTGCTGGACCAGCCCATTGCTGGCTCTGGTGGGGTCTCCAAGCTAAAGAAATAATCACCATTAACTGTTTCCTCTTGTCCACTATCCCTATTCTCCTAGTCTGGTTACATAACTCTCCTGGAGAGCTTAATAAATACTTTCATCTACACAGGACCCTACAACTCCACCTCTCCCTCAAAATGATACACAAAGACCTTGGACACTGGTCAGTGGGATCAAATGCCCAGCCAAGAGTTACTCAGCCATTTTGTTAAGTTCTGTCACTGAGCACTATGCCTAAATGAGCACCAAAGCTTTGGGGCCATGGCTGACTAGTCCCTCTACTAACCTAATTATTAGGATGACTAGGTATGTGATTCATTTTATTCGAATAAATTCCTAGCCAGTACAGTTTCCCAGGAGTCCATTACTCTAAGTGATTCAGGGCTCTCCCTCTGTAAATACCCGCCTCACCACCCAATTCTAGTTTTCTGAAACATCTCTAAACTCAATCATAGCCTTGTGGTTGTTTGTTCTTTGCAAACACTGTAGTTAGCTCAGCTGGGTAGATTCCTTGGCTAAATTAAGCCAAGGCCATGACTTTGATGGCTACTAGGACCAGTCAGCTTCCTTCTAGTCCACAGATCTTTTTCCTCTGTCTTCACCAGCCAAGCTTTTTAGTAATCTATGTCATTGGTGGCAAAGGAGACTGGACTAAATGGTGGGCTGCCTTTGTTTGTACCTTTTTACTTTATGCCCCATAGCACTAGTCAAAGTGTCAATGTCCAAGTGAAACACTAATTGGGAACAATGAGGGTCAGGGAGCAGAAATCTTGAGAAAGACATCTTCTCTCCCCCCTCCTTTTATATTATCTTTCCTTTTTCCCTAAGTCCTAACCTCCGTTTGTCTCCTATCAAAGTAGAATTCCCTTGGTCCAAACTCTGTCTGACAGTATTTATTTGTACAATCCTTAGGGGATTCCTAGAAATAAAATACAATTTTACAGATGAGGAAACTGAGTCCCAGAGTGGGAAAAGAACAAGCACAAGCTCATTCAGTTAAATGAGCCCTCCAAGACTTTCTTAGAAGATAAATCCCAGATTGCAAGCAAGTTGAAACATTGATAATACCTGCTCTGCACTTTCTCTTATGGGCAACGAAAAACTTTTGAAGGTTTCTGAGAATAAGCATGGCTATAACATAATCAAAAGAGTGGGGAAGGGAAAGCTGACCATAATGAGCAGCTTGGATGGGGGGAAGGTCTGTTGAGGCAGGCAGCCCAAGGGTGTACCAATAATAACTTCAAAATTGGAAAGTAAAGAAAGGGGCAGACACATGAAGAATGAATTAATTTGACTTCATGTATTCTTAGGGCAGTGGAAGAGTTCAAGATAATGCTCATATTTTATAACTAGGAAATTTGACAGAAATGGAGGAGTCAGAAGAAAGCTTCTTTGGAGGCAGGGGGCATCTGAGACAGTGTAAGAAATAAATAAGGACACAAGCAATTATAAAACCTGCCCAGTCTAGTAACTCTAGCTCAATTCCAAAGGCAGTGATTAACTGATTGGAGATATGCCATTATCCAGAGGAGCCTTACTATATTTCTTTTAAGCATTCATTTACAATTGATTGCATGGCATGTATCCTAGTGGGCCTGGAAAATCCTAGGCCATCTTCAGGTAGTTACACAACAATGTGTTCTAGAGCAGGGGTCCTTAACCTATGGTGAGTTATATAATTATTTCAGTATATATTACAATGTAATGATAATAGAAATAAAGTGCACAATAAATGTAATGTGCTTGAGTCATCCTGAAACCATCCTGGTCTGTGGAAAAATTGCCTTTCATGAAAACAGACCCTGTGCCAAAAAGGTTGGAGACCACTGTTCTAGAGCCCTCCCTGCCATGGAGAAACACATAGAATACTGTATGATCCCAGCTTTCCTGGGAAACTGCACATGTCAGAGTTATTTCAATCACTGATAAGGGGAAAGGAGAAGAGTGTGAATTTGGAAGTCAGACTAGTTAGGTGCTTTCATTCATGAACATGTTCCTCTCTGAGGCTCAATTTCCTTATCCATTAATTGGAGATAACTACCTACTATTTAGGGTTGTTGAGAGAATTAAATGTGATAATGTGTATAAATTTTTAGTACAATACCTAGTCCAAAATAGGCACTCTATAAATGTTAGTTTCTACCCCTGCCCCAACCTCAGCAGTGCAAGGAAAAGTAGTTCAATTTAAAATCTGAGGGATGAGAGTGAAAAATTTATTCATCATAATATGAAAAACAAATCTCTTATCCAAACAATGATTTAAACTTGACATTCAACTAGAACCCATTAGAGATAGTGGTCACCCTCTGTAGCCTAAGATTTTCAGGCTAAGAGAAGACGGATGCGAGAGCTCAGAACCTTCATTTCCCACCATCTCAATCAGATGATCTGTTCAGTGGTATGTATTTTGAGCTGAGTCTTAATGAATAAGAGGTTTGTGGCATGGGAGTAAAGTTTTCCAGGTGTGTAGGGTAGCCAAAGTAAATCACTAGAGGTTGAAGATGCTGGAACAGGCTGTGCCTTGCAGGAGAATTGATGTGAATAAACAGGATGAGCCAAACCATAGGCTTCAAAGCCTGCATAGATTAGAGGGGGCCCTACTACCAAAGGGGAATCCCAGCTAGATTGGAGGAGGAAGGTACCCTTTAATATACAAACTTGTCTATGGGCTCTCTGGCTCCTTAATGCAAAGGTATTGAAAGAAAGAGGAGTGGAGCCCTTAAGGAAGTCACAGAAGTCTTATAGACAAAGTTGCAAGGTATATATCTATCACGATCTTCCTGTTGGATTTTCACTTTTATTCTATATCAGAACAAATCTTTATTCAGAAAACACTATGGAAACATCATTTTACATCAATATTAAAAGTTAAAACAAGACAAGGATTGTGGTCGTGGTCAAGTTGGGATCCATCATTGGATAAATCATTTTCCCTCTCTGGGCTTCAGTTTCTCAATTTGTACAATGAAGAGATTGGGGCCATCACTAATCCTGGCTCTCATATGTGAGAATTCTAAGAGACTTGGAAGAACTATGGTCACCTTAGACAGCCTAACTTCTCTGCAGCTCAGGCAAGATTCAGCCACTCTTTCCAGGGCCCAAAGCCTGGAGAACATTAGCCTGTAACCCTATTCCATACTGTTAAATCCATTGTCATGCTCATTGGAAAAACTAAGTTGAAAGTAAACAACTAATCAAAGTGAGTTGATCTTAGGGGTGTTTTTATGTGGGGCTTGTTTCAGTATAATGGGAGTGGCGGGCACTTGAAAATACTTACGTACTTTGTGAGTTTTGTACATTCCATTTTGGGTGTTTCCCAAGCAGGTTTTAGACCACAGTATTAAGTCAAAGTGAACTTTTTTTCCTCAAGGGAAAAGCTTGTTCTCTATTGTCCTCAGGACTGTATCTTCAGCTCCTCTGTATCCTCTAGGCAAGAGCTTGCCCTTAATATTACCTTTGACAGCCCTCCAACAGTATTAGGATCAAGAAGTCTCCGCACTCCTGGCAGGCACAGCAGGCAGAATAAGCCACAGTCCTTTGCACTCAGATCGAGATCCCTTTCATCTTTGGCATAAATGCACCCCCGCTTCCTCCCCTTCTTTCCTTCTCACTGGTAGCCATCATTCATCCCTCACCCCAAAAGCTCAGAAACATTAAGAGGTTTGTCTTGGTCTTGCTTTCTAAAAATTGAGAATGCTGAGGAATATTCCCAGATAAGTGACTTTCCTGATGAGAAGCCTTTTGCTTACTGGAACCCAAACACATATTTTCTGAGCTCAAGTCCTACCTGAGTCAGTTTACTTTACTACTCCATAGGCACAGGTCACTATGTGAACTACTGTGCACAAAGTGAAGTCTGGGGTGTGGATATTCAATGTACAATATACCCACTTCTGGGAACCTCATCAAAGTTCATCGTCTGCTGGAGGAGAGGGAGGCTAGGTGAGTAGTCATCTTCTTATTTGTAGTCACTAGGTTCCACTTGGAATAAATCAGACCTGAGAAGAAGATGTACTGTGGATGATTGGTTGCAGTCCTTCTGCCAACTTGTAAATGGGGTCCCTTTTTAATCATGCACAAGGCCTCCCCCCGACTGCCACCCAACTAGGTGGCAAGTGCATTCTCTGGTTGAGATCTATAGTCAGCTTTCTCCCCCAGGTACCCATAAAATGCCTGCTAACACCCAGGCCACTCACCAGTTGCATGGCTAGGAGACTCAGTCACATGATCAGAGCTGAACATTACTGATATCAAGGGGATTAAGAAGCCAAGTGAGGAAATGTTATAGAAACCCTATTAATGGGCATGATCAATTATCACATGATGTCTATTAAGTGCTCAACAGTCCACAGAACAGCTTTGCAATGACTCCTGCCCTCTGTGAGTTTGCATTGCAAGCAGTCTATCCAAGAATGATTATCTAGATACCAAACAGAAACATGAAGGAATTATGCACATACGTTATAGTATCCGCGTTAATCCAAACCCCAGTTGCTTTCGGTTGTTTTTATTTTTTATATAAGATCTTGTGTGGTTGAGGATCAGAGACTTGCCTATTCTGCTTTTCCCAGATGTTAAGCAAATCTACTCCAGATGGTCTTCTAAATTTCCTTTCAGCTGACAATGCAAAGCAAGTTTACTTTCACTCAACAAAACTGACATCTATTTGGGCATATTTTCTTGCCTTATAGTGAGGAGAATGGAGATACATAATTCACCAGCAGGGAGACAAAGTTCATAATGAAGAATAAGATGACAGAAAAAAATGGAAAAGGCAGGATTACATGCACTGCCAGCTTCAAAGCCAACCTTAAACCTGATGAGTAGTCAAGTTTGCCTCTTTACGTGAGATATTGGGGTACCTGGTACCTCAAGTTGCCAAACAATACTCTGTCACTTATTGTTGTCTACAATTTCTCCACTCAAGCTTGCCCTTTTAAGTCTTTGATTCTAATTTTAAAACATACATCCTTCATAGGGGTTGTCATGGTTGAAGCTGTTATCAGTTATGTACAGTCTGGTGTAAGTAAAGAGTTTGATTTCGGTTGAGGGAGGATTTGTATTGCGGGAGAGAAAAAAGGACAAAGAACAAAAAAACTGGGGGCACCTTCTGTTTACTGATTCCACAAATAAACCAAGGACCCATATTAATAATGTATCTGCAAGGAAGAGAAGATTTGCAAAGGGTCAGCTATTAATTAAGAAAAACTTAAACAAACACAGTTATGAGGAATGAAGGCCACAAGGAAATCTTAATTTGCTAAGGGTAAATCAAAGTCTGAGTGTGGGTGAATATTTGTTTTTATCCTGTTCCATAAAATTCACAGAATGACATCCATATGTAAGCACAGGAGGGGTCCTGATCTTGCCATCTCAAGCTCCTCGCATACAGAACAGTTTCTGCATTAGCATCTCAAATTTAGACAATTCTTGTGTTGGTTTTATGGAAACCAAAAGTGTTTAAATCCAGTTAAAACAAAAACAAACAACAACAAAACATCAAATGTAGCTTCAAATGTGCTATGGGAATCTTTTCATGAATTACTTTTAAAAGAAAGTATACTTTGTAATATGAATAATGTATTCATATAATATGAATAATATATTCATATACTTTGTAATATGCATAATCATATCCTAAAGTATTAGCTCTGAGTTCAGGTTTCGTAGATATGGCAAAACATAACATGAAATAACTAGGTTGGACTCATCATCTCTCTCTTTCCTCTGCCTCTATTTTCCCATTCTTTACTTCTGTCTCAGAAACCACTTTCACTCTCTATTTCTAGATTCCTCACTCTCTTATTTTGCCACAATATGCAAGGGAAATTTATTTGAAATTGAGTGAAGACCAAAAGAGTTGCAAGAAATAGAGAGAGTTGTTTGCATAAGGCTTGGGTTTAAAGCCCAGATGAGCACTAGAATAACAGCAGAAGAGCAATTTTCATTTGCCTCTTTCCATCTCACATGATTTTTTTGATGAACAAGAATATTAATTTCATAAAAATGCTAAACTTCTGTTCATAAAAATATATCATAAACAGTCAAATAAACTGGATTAAAATATATATGGCATATATTACAGACACTTAATAACAATACATAAAGGCACAATACATAAATCAATATGAAAGATATTAACATTGCTAGAAATTTGGACAAAGGAAATAAACAGGCAATACTCAAAATAAGGAATAAACTTGGACAAAAAATGTAAAAGTCACTAACTTTGCTAATAAATAGATGAAAACAAAAAAAGGAAATCCTTTGTATTCACTTATCAAATGTACAAATATATTATTCAGTGCTGGCAAGGGGGGCAGAGAGACAAGTACTCATATTCTGCTGCAGATGGGAACACAAAGTGGGACAACCTTTCTGGAGGGCAATTTGGCAATTTGTATCAAGAGCTTTAAAAATTTCCATAAATGTTTGGCCACATATTCCTACTTTGAGGCATTTATCCTATGGAAATTATTAAAGACGCTGCATGAGTGTTGTCATCATGGCATTATTCATAATAGGGAGAGTTTGGAAACAATCGAAATGTTCATGTCAAAGAATGGTTAAATAAATCACAGTACGTCTAAAGGATGGAATACTATGTCATATTAAAAATCATGTTTAAAAACATTTAATATGAAAATGCTCATGATATAATGCTAGATTTTTTAAAGGCAGTTAGAAATACAATCAAGCACCACATAATGATCAATCACGAACCACATATACAACTGTGGTCCCACAGGATTATAATACCATATTTTCTGTACCTTTTGTATGCTAGATATGTTTAGATACACAAATACTTACCATCGTGTTATAATTGCCTACAATATTCAGTACAATAACATGCTGTACAGGTTTGTAGCCTAGGAGCAACAGGCTAGACCATATAGCCTGGCTTTGTAGTAGGCTATACCATCTAGGTTTGTGTAAATACATTCTATGATTTTGCACAATGATGAAATCACCTAATGATACATTTCTCAGAACACAACCCCATCGTTCAGTGATGCATGACTATAGTACAATCCATTTTGCTAAAATAAAAAGTGTGAAATATATTTATATAAAATAGAATGTAACGAGGGATAGAGTCACCCATACTTTTTATCTTATTTTACAATTTTTGTGTTTTTCCAAATGCCCAAAATGAGCACTTATTAATTCTATACTTAGAGAGAAAAACACAGATGCTACCTCAAAGAAGAAAGACATTTGTATAGTGCTTTGAGTACATGAGGGTCTGCTTCCCACATACTGTACTCAGTGTTCCCAGATTCCTCATCTACTGCAGGAAGAGACAATTCGTAACCCTGGCCTAAGGCCTCCCTTCTTGCTTTCGTGTCTTTGTTTGCTGATGTCTAGGTGATATATAGTCCTTCTTGAACCGTGCCTTCTTCATCCAGAACCTTTCTGCTGGTCATGAAGGATACCTCAGGAAACAGTCCTGCTTCCATATGCCATATTTGTATTGGGTAGCCCTGAGAATAGGTCAGTGATTCTCAACTCTGGCTGTACATGAGAATTCACCAGGGAGTTTAAAATAAAACAAAATAAAGTCCAGAAATCACTCTCAGATATTTTGATTCTATTGGTTCAGGATGGGGCTTAGCCATCAATTTTTTTATAGCTCCCAAGGTGACTATGATGTATCACCAGCATGGAAAACCACAGAGGTAGGTAAAGATACAGAAAAAGAGAACAATGTTTTCTTCAGCTGAGTTCAGTTGAGTATCATAGGTAGGATGGACACTGACCTTCTGGGGATCTTTCTCACTATTGCCTTCCCACTCTACTGGCCCCTAATACCCCCCACAAGCTACCTACCAGCTGTTCATCTGTTAGATGCCATAAGTTCATTAAGCACATCACTGACTTTCACCTTCATCATCTGAATGACCCCATAAGATGGGCAGACCCCAAAACAATGCTCAATATTCCCTTTTTTTACCTTCCAAACTCACTTGTGTTGAGGTTACTGCTAAAGTGTAACTGCGTTAGCCAAAAGGGTAATGTATTAAGTCATTAACCATTCTTGTGCTGGCACCCGGAAAAGAGCAGGGTGCTGAAAGAATAAGGCATGGGACAAGGATGTTTTGATGTGGGGAAAGAAGAAGGAAAAAGCTGGAATTGGTGGTGATAGGCCTACTTGAGGTACTGGGTAGACAGGGAACATCAGGATCTTGTGTGGCATCAAAAAGAGAAGATTAAAGGGCCCACGAAGAGTCAAGCTCTGTCCACTTCACGATGTTGCCAAGGGTCATCCTAAAATGATACCTATAAAATAAGCTGGACACGATGTACTTAAAGGAACACTAAATTGAAAGTCAAGAGACTTGTTTACAGGGCCAAGACTAGGGTGAGGCAAGTGAAGCCGCACTTGCGCGACTCTGAGAAAATGCGTTTTTGAATTTTGTACCCTCAGCGCTTTATCTGCCTCACCTTAGCTCTGGCACTGCTTGCTTAGATTCTAGTCTCGCTTCTGACTCTAGCTGTGTGATCTTGGGCAAGTTGCTTCCCCTCTCTAACCACCACTCCCAAACTGTAGAAGCTCCATTGTTATCTATCTCAGATATTGGACTTTAATAAAAATGTCATTTGAAAAAAAAGGGTTACGCAGCTTTAAAATTTTATCCTACCTCTCTGAGTCACCTGTAAGAGTCCTAGCCTGTAATGCTATTATTCTGCATCTGATAATTGCGGGCCACAAGAGTTTTCATAGGCCACTTTGAGCCTCTCTATTTCAACCTGAAAATATTGAAAAGGCAGTTTCTAGAACAGTTCACTGGACAAGTATTGAATTACCCTCTGCTAATGACCAACTTGCCTCTCTGGAACATTTCCAGAAGGTCAGTAAATAAAGTCTTTCGGGACCTTGTGGCAAACCCTCTGAGAATTCCAGCCAGGCACAAATTGCTACAAATGTCAACGCTTGTGAAGCCCATTCATCAATATCACAGATTCCTCATCATTTTGGGCACTGCTAGAGACCATGTCAGAAGCACAGATGTTGTGGCTCTAAGAGATCTGGTACAGGTTCACGAGTGACAACAGGTGGTGATAGCCCCTGCTGGAAGATGCAAAGTAGAAGAAGAAAATTATCATTGATTATATTTTCCTGGGAGTCTTCATTACGAACTCGTACATGTCAATATCCTATTTACTGTTCTTCTGTGTTTTCAGATCAAATACTAAATGTGCTCAGCATCAAGTGGTTTTTCATTTATTTACACGTTGAACAAAATTCTAGCCTTCTTCCCTCTGCGAATATGATTTTGACAATTGTAGGTTTCAGATCTTTTTGTATCTACCTCCATCCCTGTCATGAGGTCAACCTCATAGCCACAGATTGAGTCCTCTGGGAGCAGAATCTGAGATGGAGATTCGCATCAAAGGAGTTTATTGGAGAGTACTCTCCTTATCAACACTTGTGGGAGGAAGAGAAGGATGTGGGTTTGAGCAGAAGGAGAAGATCGTCTGTGGTGCAGTCGTAACAAAGCCTCAGACTACCCTTCAGGGAGTTCTGAAGCTGGTATGACTCACCTTTAGAGTTTTTTCATTGGGGATAAGGGGGTTGTGCGCTTATACTCTGGCAATCAGTCCAAAGAAGGGGGCATAACCCTAAGTCACAACTTTCCCAGCAGCTGAAGGAATAAGTCCTTTGGTGCTCAAGGAAGATCTGGGTGGTACAGCACAGTGTCCACCACAATACCCTTTACCAAAATGGTCTCCTTGTTTGCCAAGAGTAGCCAAACAACCAGTACAGTAGATTAAACTGGTCATAGCCACAGCCCAGTTCTTCGTCCATGATTGCCTTGCCACTCCTTGCTACAATCTATGTTATCTTGGTTGAATGCAGATGACAATCTAACATTCATTCTTTTACCTATATGGTAACTCCCATTCTTTAAAATGAGGAAGAAAAACAAGGTAGACAGCAACAGTGGTCCGGAATCAGGATGAGAGAATTTGCTGCTCAAATAAAAGTAGCTTTCACTGTTGCAAAGTTAGGCATACCAAAGCTCGCACAGAGTGGATGACAATTCTGAAGCTGCTAAAACAGCAGGCTTATTTTTACAAAGCCAAGCCTTTGTTATGTACCTCGCCTCCTGCAAACATTAATGCCTGCATTTGCTGTGCCTCCCAAGTCAAACGTTTCTCTTCTTTTCTCCCTCAAGCTCATATTTACTCTCTTTGGTCAGCTGCAACATAGAACAGGCAAACTACAATAAATAAGGTATGAAAACAAATAAAAGCTTTTCTTGTGTTGCTCAGTGACATGTACTGAACTGAGGTGACCATTACCCCCAGGGTTCGATAGTACACAGCCACGCGCCCAAGCAGACACAGAGAAACTCTGCATGGTGAAAGACACTGCAGTGTTAAGCTACAGTACTGACTCACTCAAAAAATATGAGCAAAGCTCATAGCCCAGAAGGCCCCAGACACACCCTCATTAAAAATCAGTGTGCTTTTTCTACTTAATTTCTGAATAGGTAATATATTCACATGTTTCAAAGAACAAACGTATAAAAAGATTTATAAAATCAGTGTTTACTAAGAGGCCTCTCATGTGTGGCAGTAGAAGCACTCATCTGTCATCCAAGTCTTTCAGGAGCTTATGCTCTGAGAAGACAGCATGAGTTGTACTTTTAAATCTTTATTGTTCTTATGCTTATAGAAAATAATACCTGCTTCTTATACAAGAGACAAATGTTACATAAATAAATGACAGTGAAAGTAGAAGTTCTTGGTAATCCTATACCTCAGAGATAACTGTACCAATTCCTTCAAATTTTTTCTATACACGTAATAGAATTACACCATAAATGCTGTTTTGCAGCTTTTTTCTATTACAACCTATTACATAATATATTACATATATTGCAGAAGTCATTCCCTGTCGGTATATACAGATTGAGATATCTTTTTAACAACAACATAGTACTCCACATGTGTGTTCTGTAATTTGTTTATCCTGTTTTATTTTGAATTTTTAAATGTTTGTCATACAGTTCTTTAAACCAGTTCTCCCTTGCTTGTAATTAATTTACCTTGAATTTAAAACTACTCATCTCCGGAGAAATTAATGAGACGTCAGTAAAGAAAGTTTCATGGGGGGAAGAGGATCATCCAAAAAGGTCCACAGGTGGCAGGGTGTGTCCAGCAAAGGGATAGACAGGTACAGTTGCCTTGAGTAGGGAACAATGAGAGTACTGAATAAGTGGGTGAGACCATTTTCCAGATTTGAAAGGATGTGAAAATAGGGGAGAAATGAGGACAGGAATGAGGTGAGGAATTAAAGAAAGGGAGAGAAAAGCAGGTTAGAATGGAATGAATCTTGATACATGGATGGTGAGTTGTTACAGAGCAATGGTTTTGTGGAAAGAACTGGCATGTTTTAGTTGAATCCAAGCTTGACAGAAATTATCAACATAATTTGGCTATTTAAAAAATATTTGCAATCCTAGACAGCTAAAATAACAACCACATCAAAGCAAGCAATAATCCTGTTGTCATCCACACTGGTCAGATCACATCTGAATTATCAGGATCAATAAAATATTGACAAATATGCATAAGGGAAAGACAGAACAGTGAGGAGACTTGTCATCATGTCATAAAAGTAACAGTTGAAGGATTGGGATGTCTTTAACCTAAGGAAAAGAAGGTTAAGAGGAGACATGCCAACAGCCTTCAAAAATGTGAAGGACTCTCACATGGAAAAGTTACTAAGCTTTTTCTGTGTCATCCAAAATGGTGGAATAGGACCAATGAGTAGAGATTACAAGAAGGAAGATTTTGACTCCTGTATTTGGCTAAAGGGACTTTTTAAAGTTTACTTTAAATATATTAGAGACTCCCTATCTAATTTCATTAGCATTATTATTCAGTCAATACATTCTTCATAAATAGTACAGAAGTAAAATTCAACCCAGTCCTTGCTGAATTTTCATAAATTCTTAATTAGTGAAATTCAAAATAATGAGGACTTATTGTACACCGGAAGATTTTCAAATGCTGTAATCTCTTTCTTTCTACGTTTATTTCTTAATCCTATGCCTTGGCCTACCATGTGCCCTCAACTCCCACTGAAGCAGAGAGCACATTGAAAACCCACACAGAAATGTAAATCTGAGAAATAAATATGCGTAGTTGATTTAAAAAGAGTAAGAATTAACATTTAAAGCAACGGTAATTTACTCTGATCTGTAATTTTGAGCTCCTGTGCTGAAATTGCTCGATTGGAAATTACCAAGTGCTTGGGTCTCATTTGTGATCTTCTTCCTGCATACACCCAGCACACAAAGGAATCATAATGACCGGCTGAGTCACCACTGTCATCTCCCTGAAGCGTGCTCTCCAAATGTCAATACCATTTTCTATGGTACAGTGAAGAAGATTCCAAACCATAACCTGCTTAAACTACAGGGTGAGCCCAAGACAGCACAGAACTTGGAGTGTTCAAAGGGCAGCACAGTCTTCCTCTGTTCTCTACTCCTCCAGTGGTCAAATTGCTACGCCACAGATCACTTTGGCTTCGCAAATCATCCCTAACACCCATTTCCATTGGTCATTACTTGAATGTAAATGAAAAACTATTTAAATTTATGAGAAGAAGGGAGCTGCTTTTGAAAATATCCCAATAAAATGAGGTCTATATATGATGAAATTATATTCAGAAATGGATTCCTACCAGAAGCAAAACTGTAGACATGATATGCTATTAGAGACATGAATACTCTAAAAGGCCAGTACCTAGAAAATCCTTGTGCTATTCTTACGGTATACTGCTCTTCCCAACTTCTCAAACCCTAACTCCGGAAAGCTTACCCAAAACTCAAGCATCAGATCTTTTCTCTCTTTCTCATTCAGCATAGATCCAGGGTGTTAGTAGCTAATTATTGTCTGTTGTAAATTAGCTAAAAAAGGAACCAGAAATTCCTGGTAAATTTAATTGAGAAAGGGGAAGAACTCACGAAGACTTAATATGATTGAACTTTTTCCTAATGCTGTGATCAAGGAACAAGTATCATATCTTTGTTATAGACTATCTTTGCCAGGTTTTCATAAAGTTATTGTACTTGGGAGACATACTTTACTTTGTTGGATCATCACATCCATGTAAAGAACAGCCATATTAGAATGAGGTTCTATCACTGCTAATGTTATTTCTAGTTCTGCAGAGTGCCTATGCGGAAGATGAAGGAATTTGGCTTCGACTGCAATAGGAAAAAATGCAATCAGATATAAGAAGTTCTTGGCATTCACTCCATACATATTTTGATAATGCATGTCAATAAAAATAATTAAGTACTAAAATTCAGCTGCGATTTCTTAAGTAGAGGCTTGATGCCTGGTGCCACAGGTTGTAGAATCTTCTTTCCTTTAAAACAAAATAGAGGTGCCAGCTGTCTGGAAGGTTAAGAATGAGGTTATGAGTAAGCCTGCTCTCCATAAAGGACAAGGTTCAAAGGGACTAAATGGACTGTGAATAGAAACTCAGCAGAATCGTTCATAGCTACAGAAAGACTTTTGAAAGAAAAAAAAAAATCACTGTAGCTGTTTTTCCTTCCTTCAGGATTTTCCATCCTCCAAGCGATTATGGAAGCAGCAGTGCAAAACAACTGGCAAGTGACAGCAAGGTCTGTGGGAAACATAAAGGATGTCCAAGAATTCAGGCGCATCATTGAAGAAATGGACAGGAGGCAGGAAAAGCGATACTTGATTGACTGCGAAGTCGAAAGGATTAACACAATTTTGGAACAGGTACGTTCGAAATTTATTTTACCCCCAGCCAACATGTTAAATTATCAACCTGAGGCAGTTCCCATATCTGCTAATAAATTAAGTAGCCAACACTTTTTGATAGTCTCTCTAATCCTTTTTTCCTCCCCGGTAGCTGCAAGGAAAAAAAAGAAAAGAAAAGAAAATCTAAGCTGTTGAAAATTGCATAGCGTGATGAATCTGGAAGTCGCTGCAATTTAATGCTGCCTATCAGATAAACACACCTCTGTTTCATAGATAGCTGACTATTTCAAAGTAATCCCCTTCCTTTCTACACTTTCTTCCCAACAGGGAACAGACGCGGGATTAGGCAGAGCCGAAGGGTAGGGTTTTTGTTTCAGGAGACTCGTTGTTGGAATATGTACTATTTCCAGACCCTCAGACCCTTGTAAAGATCACCATCTATTCTTGATAGGCAGAGTGTCAGGGCAGTACACAACAAGTTTGAATTTTACTGTATTTTTGCAGATTATCCTTCTGGTTCCCTGGTTCCAGAGAGAGGGAGAGACAGAGAGGGAGAGAGGCAGGGATGGGGGGAGAGAAAGAGAGAGAGAAATTTAAGACTATTTTTAAAATAACATGGCATATGAGAAAAAATGTTCATGGTTTTAAAGATGTGAGTAAAGTGAAAAAGAGTAAGACTAGGGGGAAAAATATAATTCAGTGGGCCAAAATGTATTCATTATTAAGCTCGTATATTTAAATTTAAGACTAAAAAATATTAGAAGAAATGTTTCACCCTAAGCCAGATGGATACTCCGTTTGGGGTAGAGTCAAACCGAAATGTGGTGAAAGTTTATTATTTTCCTTAGAAGTTTCAATTTGCCAGTTAATAACAAAGTACCCATGCTGCCATAAACAAAACTGTATGGGAAACATTTCCATTCTAATTCGATCCCAGTGTACCTGGGGCCAAAACTGCTTTACAGATTGAAATTATATTGAGCAGCCATTGCCTGGGAGGGCTGTTTTATAGCAAATTAAATATTAATAATTTGTCAGCTATGCCTCCATAAGAAGAGAATGCCAGAAAAAAATAGGTGAGAAAAGGGAAGGTAGGGAAGGGGGAAAGGAGGGAGGGAGGGAGGGAGGGAAGGAAGGAAGGAAGGAAGGAAGGAAGGGAAATTGCTGACTCTGCAGTGTAGAAATACAAAGCTGTTCACTTGTTCAGAACAGCATCACCTTTGGTGAGTGATACCTCACAGAAAATCTAGAGCACTAGCCTGGTTAAATCAAGTTTCCCAACTAACATCATTCTCTTGAGCTGTACAAATGATCCACCTGCCCCTTCCCCCAACTCACAAAAAAACTTCCTTTGATTTTCTTAGATCTTGAAAGTGAAGAATCAGGTCAGTGATGTTGGTGTATGTACTACATGCCCTCTAAAATTTTATACCAAAATAGCCTTTTAGTGGGTGACCTACTTAATAGCCCAAAGCAGAGGAACATCCTCCTTGTCATACTTTGTTTTCCTTCTTTTCTATGAGTGACTTTGGCTTCTTGGATATCTTATATTCTGTTAAGACTTTTAGATTTTATAGAACCTTATACTGGGTCTGAGATTTTTCAGCATTGTGTGATAGAAAAAATGGTGGGTAGAGCTCTGAATTCTATACGGTAGTGGGATCATGGGCATTTAAATGTCTATGCCTCAGTTTTCTTATGTACATAATAGAGAAAATAAAATTGGCTCTACCTCACATGGTTGGTATAATTGCTTTGAAAGGCATAAATGCAATAGAAAAAATTAATCATTATTACTAGACACTTTCAGGAAAACTAAACTAGCATTCTTCAAAAACTCTGTTCTTTCTTTTCATGTCCGTCTTCTTTATCTTTCTTTCTTCTATATGCACATTCACGGTATCCTTCAAAATACTTTCTACACATTTTTTTCAGAAAACATTTTTCAAAGAAAAGTTTTAGCAACATCTAGGTAAGGATAAAGAGTTTTTTCATTTACTTTTTCCCTCATTCAAAAAACTGTCATAAAACCATCAACTCATGACTGTTTGTCCTACCATTTAAGGTGTTCCTGCTAGGTTACAAGTTCTACGAGGTAGGGACCAGGTTTATCCTGTTCACTGTTATATTAATATCTCAGGCATCCAACAGAGCACCTGGCATATAGTGTTAGATGGATGGATAATGAACAAGCACATTTCAGTAAGTTCCACTGCAATTTTGCTATGTTTCCATCCAGAGGCAAAAGAGTGCCTGCAGCTACATGAAATGGGATTATGATTAAACTACATGTTTTCCCAAAGGTTTAAGATGGTGACTCTCTGCTTAAGCCTATTCCAATGATACCGTGAGTTTACCATAATTTATTTCTACATATAAAAACAAATTTCTCATTAAACAAATTATTTAAATTAAGCAACAAGTTCAACATGATATTTCTTTGGAGAAAACATTTTTAAAAAGAAATTCAATACTAAGATACAGAGACATCACTTTTCTCATTGGTTCCTAATTTTTTTTGACAAACTTATCGTAATTCACTATACATATCCTGGTGAGGATGATAATATTTATAACTCAATCAGTATCAAGTTTTCCCAAGAGATGCTCTCATCCTCCAAGAGTGTATTCAACTTCAAGATTATTTTCATGGAAGAAAGCTTCTATGGACTCCCTCAAAATGATGCTTCATACTGCTATCTGAGATAAAAGAGTCTGTTAAACCACTATAGCACTATTTTCTATAGATCAGATTTTGGCATAAAGTAAGTTCATATTGTACTTTATATCCAATGGGTGTTAATGAAAATAACACAGAATGGTGAAATTTTTCAAATATAAGCAGGTCTTCAATATAGTGTTATATAGCGTAACCTCCCCATTTCATGATATAAGTTTTGATTTTCCCTATGAATATTCAAACACTTATAAGGTAAATTAAAATACTTCTAACATTTCATTCCAAAGCTCTTTTTTTTAACTCTTTCAACCCTTCAGATTGCAGTAGGGAAAAATACTCAATTAGGTACTAATCCATCTTTAGTATCTCTCTTTAACAGTTTATCTAAAGAGAAGCATTCCAAATTCACAGCTATAAGAGTTAACATAGATATTAATCCCTTGTCAGAAGGGTAGTTTGCAAATATTTTCTGCCATTCTGTGGGTTGTCTCTTCACTTTGTTGATTGTTTCCTTTGCTGTGCAGAAGCTTGATGCAATCCTTTTTGTCCAATTTTGCTTTGGTTGCCTGTGCTTTGGGGTATTACTCAAGAGGTCCTTGCCCAGACCAATGTCTTCAAACATTTCCCCAGTGTTTTCTTTTAGTAGTTTCATAGTTTCAGGTCTTATATTTAAGTCTTTAATCCATTTTGATTTGATTTTTGCATATGGCAAGAGATAATAATTTAGTTTCATTCTTCCGCATATGGATATTCAGTTTTCCCAGCACCGTTTATTGAAAAGACTGTCCTTTCCCCACTGTATGTTCTTGGCACCTTTGTCAAAGACAAGTTCATGTGTGGATTAAGGAGCTCTAACTGCTCAATAGGAAAAAATTTAATAATGCAATTAAAAATGGGCAAAGGATCTGAATAGACATTTCTCAAAAGAAGACATACAAATGGCCAACAGGTATATGAAAAAATGCTCAACATCGTTAGTCATCAGAGAAATGCAAATCAAAACTACGATGAGATATCATCTTGCCCCAGTTAAAATGGCTTTTATTCAAAAAGACAGGCAATAATGAATGCTGCTGAGTATGTGGAGAAAGGGGAACCCTCATACGCTGTTGGTGGGAATGTAAATTAGTGCAACTGCTATGGAGAACAGTATGGAGGTTCCTCAAAAAACTAAAAATAGAACTACCATATGACCCAGCAATCCCACTCCTAGGTATATATCCAAAAGAAGGGAAATCAGTATATTGAAAAGATATCTGCACTGTGTACAATAGCCGAGATTTAGAATCAACCTAAATGTCCATCAATGGATGAATGAATAAAGAAATTGTGGTACATACACACAATGGAATATTATATGGCCATAAAAAGAATGAAATCCTGCCATTTGCAACAACATGGATGGAACTGGAGGACATTACGTTAAGTGAAATAAGGCAAGCACAGAAAGACAAATCTCACGTGTTCTCACTCATATATGGGAGGTAAATATTAAAAACAATTGATCTCATGAAGACAGAGGGTAGAATGATGGTTGCCAGGGGCTGTGAAGGGTAGTGGGGAGGAGGATATAAAATGGGGATGGTTAATGGGTGCAAAAATACAGTTAGATAGTTAGAATGAACAATATTTAATAGCATAACAAAATGATTACAACAATGAGAATATACTTTAAAATAACTAAAAGAGTGGAATTTGAATATTCTTAACACAAAGAAATGATAGATGCCTGAGGTGATGGATATCCCAATTACCCTGATTTGGTTAATTCACATTGTATGCCTGTATCAAAACATCACATGTACCCTATAAATACATACAACTATTATGTATCCATAACAGTTAAAAATAAAATATTTTAGAAAACAATTAGTTGCTAAGCTTAAAAAAAAGAATTAGCATAGAAAAGGGTAGAGCTAGAGACAGATGAAACCATGAAGGATTGTTGGAGCTCATAAAGAATATTTAGAAATATTTAGATCCTGAGAGAACACTTTCTATAAAAAGGTTTTGGTGTACTAGGGCGAATGAACCATTGGCCTGACCCAGTATAAGATTCCTATTACTATATTGTGCTCATGAGGTTCTCCTCACTGTCGGACAACTGCCTTAATCCAATGGCCAATCTAAACATTAATTTTTTAAAAGATTGCCTCTCAGAGAGTTATCTATTCATAACTGAATAGATCCTCCACTCCAGTAGTGTATACCTATGGACTGCTTTTGAACATCAGGCACCATAAAATGATATGGTTTTGTTGGGCTTTTAGTGTCTATTCAGAGACGTAGCATAACATAGCATTTCAGAGCATGGACTCTGGAGCAGGTCTGCATGGATTCTGTCATTTACTAGCTATGCGACCTGGGCCAAGTTACTTAATTCTCTGTGCCTCCATTTCCTCATAGTAAAATGAGAATGATAACTATACCTTGATGAGTTGATCTTTGCAAAGCATTTAGAAAGGTGCCTGACACACATTGTTTATATAGTGCTTTGATGCCAAAACAAAGTGTTTTCACACAGATTATCTCATTTGAGCCTCACTGCGGGAGGCAGGCAGGGCAGATGTGTTTATCCCAAATTTACAGATGATAAATTGAGGCTCAGAGACATTTAAATGACTTGTCCAAGTGTAGCTCTCTGCTTAATCCTAGTGAGTGGCAGAACAAGGACAAAACTCCAATCTTCTGACTCCTTGTCCAGTGCTCTTGCCCCTAAAATGCACCACCTCCCTTAATTTCTAAGTCACTCATTAAATAAATATCTAGCCAATGCCAAATTCTGGATTTGGCCTCCTCATCAAGTTACATTTTAAAACAGTTGCGAAGCAATTAGAGATGATCCAAAGAAGAGCAGCAAAAAATGATTAAAGCATTAGAGAATCGGGCCTGCGAGGAAAGGCTAAATGAGTTGGGGTTGTTTAGCATGGTGAAAGAGAGCCAGGAGGCAGTTTAATCACCACCCTCAAGTATACAGTGTTATCATAAAGAGGGCACTGACCAACTGTTCTGCATGCCTAAGCACAGTACCGGAGCAAATGAGCTTAACTAGACTAGAGGGAGAATCAGCATTAGAAAGGACTCCTTATAAAGGAGAGAGGACACTGGAAGAAAGCAAAATCTCACCAGTACAGTCTATATGAAGGTGCGGCCATACTGAATTAGTGAAAGGTCAGATCTAGAATATTTTTAAGATTGTTTTCAAGAATAACAAGGACTCTAAGATAATCCTGTGTGTTCACAAGTAAAGATCTTTATAGAAGACTTATTTTAATTAACAGATAAGGATATTTCCTAACTTGTCTATCCAAATAGATATCTAAAAGGCTATCCCCTTAAAAAGATTTACATATTCCCCATCCTTCCGTCTTTACCATGTTTTAATTTTTTCCATAGATAATTCAAAGGTAAATTTTAGCAAATCCTCTGGCTAAATTATAGCATGTGCTAACTTAGTGGGGGCCAAAGCAATGTTTCAATGTTCTACTCAGGAAAATTATAGAACATATGATTTCCCCTTGAGATATTCCAGGCTAAAATCACCTCATCATGGATGATGTGAGATTAGTGCTTCTTAAGGACAGAGGCCTGAAGTAGGTCAATCCCTGAGGTCCCTTTCATTTCAGAAACCCTGACTGTCACTTCAAAGACAGTGGTTTTAAAAAAATGAAACACCAAGTTAGTAAGTCAGGTTTCTAAAGATAACAATTTAGGCAAGATGAACAACATTAGGGCCCCTTCTAAAGCATGAGGCTATAACACAAAGGAGTTGGTGCTCACACTCCAAATTATGTCTAGCAATTGTTGTCACTAGAGCACTGTTGCCCACAGCTAGACCCTGGACGAGTGAAGCAAAATGTTTCAGCTACATGCCTGCTCCCTGCCTCATCCTCACTCAGCAGATTTTGGTACTGTCCAATTCCTCTTTACCCTTTGTTGATCTCCTTTTATCCCAACATTTACCCTCAATGCTCCTTATAGGATATTTAGCTGACTTACCAGTCCGCAAGACAGTTTGGGTTAGCATCCCTTCTTTTTGGAGTATTTTGTTTGTGGTATAGTTGAGTAAACACAAGCTTGGGATTCACATAGACATGACTTCAAATCCTTGCTCCTTCACTTTCCTGTAGTGTGACATCGGGAAAAGTGACAATTTCTTTGGACTCAATTTTCTCAGCTGAAAAGACTGTTCCACTACCCTCCTTTCATGGTTGTTGTGAGGATCAAATAAGATAATATGTAGACAGCACCTGGTACAGTGCTTGGCATCCCGTAGACACTCAATAACTGATAACCATAGCTATTTGCTCTTGCATGGTGAGTTTCTATGCCTATGAAAGTAAGTTCTTTAAGAACTGCTGCTAAACAACAGTGTCCTCATGGCTTTCCCAGTATCAGTGCAATCTAAGGTCATACCACGAGAGCAAAGTCTGAGGCTTGGGCTATGTTCAGGTCTCACTAATACGAGTTCAGTGTGTTAGAAGACCTCTGTTTTTTTCTCTGATATAACATTGGGTAACACACGTTGATCGATAAGCTCAAGGACTATTTGAGGACTAACTAGATTTTTCAGCATCATGTAAAATAATTAAAGGCACTAAAACTTTGAGCCATATACGCTAACTGGGCATTTTAATAACCAATAGGTATGTATTAAGTGCTTACTAGGTTCCAGAGACTATGTTAAGCAACATATGTATATATATTAATATGTATATTTATATATCTCATGTGAATTAATCCTGTAGGCTAGATGGAAATATTATCTCCATTTTACAGATGAGGAAATTGAGACTTAGAGGTGATACAGCTAATAATTGGTGGAGCTGGAATTTGAACCTAGGAAGTCTGATTCCAGATACCATTAGTCACTGTGCTAGTTGGCCTTGCATCTCTGACTGAGTTTTTAAGTCGGAGCAGATTGAACCACACGTTATAAGAGTTAAGCATCCTGATGAGGCTTGAGTGGCTTTGTCTATGCCACAAGCATTTCACAGATATTTTCTCCACTTCATGAGGAGCCATATCCCATTAACACATAGAATTGAAAATATGTCCCTTACACCTACCCTTTGGTGAAGAGCTCATTTATGACACACAGGTTCATTTACTTATGGTGCCCAAACAACCTAACTATGCAATAGGCCCCACAAGAGTAGAAATATACTGTGAGGGGCACTTTCTCAGAGTGATATATATTAATACTTACAACTAGCATTCCCATTTGTGTGCATTTTTTCTCAGGTAAAGAACCACAATCTCCATTGTCTTACTGCCCTAGGTGTTGCTGTTTTCCCCCTCCTCTTGCTAGGGAGTAACCTGAATGTAACTGGCAAAGTCAGGCAGGTACACCTCCTCTTCTCCCAATTAACCCCCAGAAAACCAAGTATAAAATAGAACTGGTTGTAGGGAAGCATAAACGCTCATAGGATAAGAACTTGGGGTGGGTGCTTAGTTTTTCTGGGCCACTAGACTTGAGCAGCAGTACTCCAAGGGGCATCCTCCTCCCTCCCGCCCGGCATCACCCGTACACCCAGATGGGAGGGGCCACCGGCTTGAGCTCCATGCCTTAGACACTTCTTATACCACAAATACAGAAACACAAAGACTTTTTTTTCTTTTGGTCTTGAGTGGTTTTTGAAAGGTTAGTAGCTAGCTGAGCATCAGGGAGGAAACACAGAGGGACACAAAAGTGAAACTTGGTGTCCCAGAGCAGAGCACACAAGCACGGGGCATCGGGGGGCAGGGGACAGTGGTCAGGGTAGGGGCAGTGGAGAAAATGACAATTTGCACCATAGAAAACAAGAGAAAAGATCCCCAAATCATTCAAAGTAGAAGATCTTGGCAGATAAGTTTCTCCGGATAGCTGCACTCATTCCCTCTGTGCTACTTGAATAATGTAACTTTGGAAGGCACCTAGAATTGCCAGGCAAGGCCAAGTCAAAAAAGTGCGCTATAGGAAAGGGGAACTTACTGCCTGTGGCTTCTAGGAGAACTTGACAGGTCCAACCCATCCCAGAGGGTCCAGTCACCACCCAGGAGATCTGAGCCCTGGGCCTAGCTTCCACCCTGCCCTGCCCCAGCAGATTCATGCACCCCACCGGTAGTAAGGCTGGCCTTTGGGGGAGCTTGAGTCCTTTAGCTTTTAGGTCTTTTTCAGGAGTGGACTTCAAGGCCCTAGGTTTATATGCAGGCCAGGCCAGGGCATTCCTTGTTTTAAGACTTTTTAACATTTAGATATGTGGTATGTGATCCTCCATTTATATTCTTGTCATAGGCCCCCAAAATGTTAGGGGTGAGCCTGCTCCTATTCACCCATATCTCTTGTGGGCTAAAAACATAAATTTCTCTTTCAAAATGTCAAGTATATTTCTAGAGAGTAGGTTTTTCTGAACTTTTTCGTCTCATTCAGTGTAAATGCAGCTCTTCCAATTGTCTATCATGATATTGGCTTAGCGAGGCAGGGTTGAGAAGGGTGCTTTTTCATTGTAGTAGAATCTCTTCCTGACTAGTTTAAATGCTATGAAAAGTATTAATCAAGTATGTGGTGGAACAGGGATAGAGAGTGATGCTTCCACCACTCTTTTGGAAGATCTTATCCTACTTCTCCTATGTCTCAGGAGTGGGTTCAGGCTGCGCTTGGAAACCTTCCTGATACCCTCATATCTTTTGCTTTATTCCATAGATATTTCCTTTTACCCTACCCAAAGTCTGAAAAAGAAGATGGTTGGGGGCATGATTAGGATAAATTATAAGTCTGGAGGAATAGGGATAGGGAAGTGAATTACTCAAGTTTTTCTTCCTCCTTTCAATGCCTGCTGCAACAACTTACCCTGAAGCACTATGTCTGGTCAGATTCTTTTCAACACTAGAGTTTATCTAGGAAAGATTCTCTATACTTAGAATTCCAAAGTTCTTCTAGAGACCTGCTTTCAGAGGCATGTTATAAGCTCAAAGTTAAACATTCTTCCACCACTATATAGTAGTGGTTCTCTACCTCACACTTAGATCTGTGTCCTCCATGACATTAAAATTATATGGTGGGCTGGGTACTAGACAAGAGAAAATATAGCTACACTGGAGCCACCTTGAACCAAAGCAGGATGCCATTCATTTACCAGTCTGTGTCTACTGATGAGCCAGGTGAGAAATCTTCCCAAATCTTCAATAGGCAAAGACAGGTAAAGGATTTGACAGATGTTATTACCTGGATTTCAAAGGGGAATCCGAGGCCATGCCTCCATGAGAGAAACAAGGGCTGTACAGAAGGAGACCTCTTGGAGTGGATGAGTCATTGCTTAGCTAGCTACAAAATCATTGCATATTCAGGAGGCAAGTCATGAAGAAGAAGAAAGACAAATGGAATCAGACTTCTAGAATGGGCATTGTAATTTACATCAAAAATGTCCCAGACAAGGGCCAGCCATCTGTTCCGAGGTTAAGCATCACACAAGGGCTTATGTTCAGAGTACTATACTAGGCACTATTGGGAGAAATAAAACTTCCGTCTTTTAAAAAAAATTTTAATAGCCCTTAGCAATATGAATCAAGTTAGAGAGCAGCATCTTGACAAATGCAAAATAATATAACAAAGGTTAGGTATGTAAGTGCTGGGGGGAATTAGAAAATCCTGGAGCTTATTTTTGCACATGACTAAATTAATCATAAAATGTAAAGTCATATTGTTTCTAGTGCCTGTAATGTTTCTCCATCCTCTTCTTCCAGGTGCATGTTAAGGTGCATACATAAAAGAAGAGACCCCATTCCTTTTTGCTTTCCCTGCTCCTCAATCTCCTAATGGGCAAGCTTCCAGATGTAGGCCAATGCATTGCCAAACATACCCATTGGCCTTCCTTTATCTCTTAGGGTATCTTACTAGGTTGTTCCCTTTCTTTCTCCGCCTCCAACCATTTCAGGCTTCTCTCTATAAATTGTCTGCTTTATTCTTCCTTTTCAGGGCCGCTTTTTGTTACCGAGCCAATCATGGTGCCCATTGGTCTCTATTTCTTAACCTAATAACGTGGTGATTTGATGCTGTTACTTAACATTTATTGGATTGCTTGAATAAATATTTTGAAGCAAAAATGCACCCCGGAACTGCAGAACATTGTCCCATAAGGAAAACCTGTGGTTTAATTTCTTAAAGATGCTCATTGCAAACGTGGTTTCTCCTAAATCCAACCTAATGTCCTCCAGGCCCTAAGTGAGTGGGACTCTGTACTTGCAGAAAAAGCCTTTAACATGTTAGGTGACTTTGACATACACTGGCAGACTTAAATAAACTTGTTCCCTAATATGCAAAGATATTTATCCTATGAGTTGTTAACAGACATCAGTATTCTATATTTAGGAATTTTATCTTCGGCTTATTAAAAAAGATGGCCTGATTCTCTGGTCACACTTCACACTAGACTGGCTAGACTGGCTTTGTGACTGTTTAGAAGCAAATCCCCTCTGGGAAAATAAAGAGAAAAAACTCATTCAAGATCATTACTTCGAAACAGCAAGACTCTTGTTTATTTCAGATGATAGAAGCTTTAGTCTCAAAAAGGAAATGTTCCTACTCAACCAAGAGTTCCCTTCCCCCATTTTTTAAAATTTAATGCCTCATTATTTGCTTGATTATTTCCTGTGAGATCTGGGGGTTTTATTTTAAAAATCAACACAAATTCAAATTAATTTTCATTAGGGAACTTCATGAGAGTCCTTGGGATGAATGAAGACACCCTGGGGCTTTATAAAGCATAGTACAGAAGCTTTGAGGCAGGAGACCTGAGTTCTAGCCACAAGCTATATGACTTCAAAAAGTTAATCTCTCTGCATCTCCATTTCCTAAACCATAAAATGAATGTGTTGAATATGACGGTCTTTTCCAGTTCCAACAGGCTATGATGCCCAGAGCTGTGAAAAACAAGGTAGGAAATTCAATTCAAGAAACATTAATTGAGTCCCAACCCATTTTGCTATACCCAGTGCTAGATATGGTAAGGTGAAAAGGACATGTCTTCCCTGCTGAAAAAGCTTGCAATCTAGTAGGGAGATAAGGTAATGCAATAATTCTAGAAGGCAGAATATGATATAAGTATCTAAAAATGTATGAATCAACTTTCCTGCTTTCTCAGATTGCCAGGCTACTGACCATCACTGAATGTTTCTTAGCTGACTAAGACTTTTGCAAACCTCAGTGTCAGTAAGCTTTGCTGAGACTTGGAGACAGAGATGATGGGGAGATTAAGATAATATGCCCTAAGGCCAGGACACAACCTGGAAGTTTATAATTTACTTCTATCCTTAGAGCACAGAACAACAAATGTCCCCATTAATAGGAGTTTCTGGTTGATTAAAGCTGTGCCATATATGTATATATAAGTAAACATCGCATCAGCCCTTCTGGAAAGTACCTGGGGAAAATTCCTATTAATTAAGGGCTTCTAGCAGTTGAATTCTGATTAACTGAGATTTGTTTGTTCATCACAAGCCTATCAGAAGTTTCTCATTATAGCTATGTCCACTGTTATACTCCTGTTCAGATCCAACATATAACAGATTGCAGTAAGGATTTATGAAGTCAAGATCTTCTCTCCTACCCATTAACACCAGCATTTTAGGATTAAGGCTGGTGTCTTAGTCCAAAATTATAAAAATATGAACCAGTTCAAATGGAATAATAAAACTGACACAAATGTCCCCTTTGTTTTGAGTTAATCCCATCACTTAAATCAAGTGAGATCTCAGATCTGTTCTTTAAAAAAATGGAAAGAGGCCCTCTTGTTATGATGGGGGTTCTGTTCGTTGTCTATGGTGAATGTATCTGGCTCTTGCTCTGTGAACCTATATCTTGCTCTTACTCTGTAAACCTATCTTGTCCTTCCTCAATAAACTTTGTTTCATGCTTGAAAAAAATGGAGAAAAAGGAAATATTAACCATATATAGCTATTTTATCCCTCCATAGACAATGAATAAGTTTCAGTTGGCATGGGAAGAAAGCACCCTGATACATCTTACTTTGTATGGTTTATACTGCAAACACCCCAGTTAAGCCTCTGCGGGCACTAAGAGATTGACAAAGTCCTATGGGTTAGAAATATTGGCTTGTAAACATTAATGAATGTTTTAAAATTATCATCCAGCTTTATTAGGAAATTTCTCCATATTAAGAGCAACAAAAATATAGCAATTAGAAGGTTCATCACACAGCTGCTTGATTACAGGAGTCCTGTCCTAGATTCTAACAGATGCTATAACAAACAGTTTCATGAGAGCTGCAAGAACCACAGTTTACAACAGCAACACAAAAGCTAGTTATTGTTCAAGCTCACATTGCCACAGAACCCTTATGTTTAAAATAATCTAGACCCTGGGCTCCCCTACAGAGAGGCACCAAGCAGATACAAAATAGGAGCAGCAACAAAAATAAAATAAAATGTGAAAACTCAAGTCGTTTACTACACTAACACTGGAGGCAAAAACCATTGATTGATCCATGCGAAGGTCTGCACTTTGATGAGAATGAATGTGGGAAACAGCCCTGGACCAGTTTGATATCATTGTTACCAACCAACCACCTGGCCCTTCCAGTCAAATTAATCCCATCCTTGTTGGGACAGGCTTCCTTCAGTCAGGATTTGACAGGGTCAGACTGTTTCTGCCCAAAGGTTATGGCAAATTGACCAGTGGGGGACACCAGGGCTTAAACCAGGGCTAGGGCTTGGGGAGATTGGTGACAATTAGTATCATGTCACTAGGGTGGAGCTAAAGTAGAAGAGATTCATAGCCAGACACTACTATCTCCAACCTTTTAAAAATATATTTATAGCTACCAAATGTCCTCCCAAATATACACATATCACCACCACCCTACCCTGACAGAGAAGAACAACTGACCAAATGTCTTCCGAAGGAATCCAGCATTAGGCCAAAGACTAGAAATCTGGCTGAGCTCTAGATCAAGGTCATTGTGTGACCTTGCACAGCCACCTCACCTTTCATCATCTTAGGAACTTCACCCATAAAATATAAAACGCCTTCCCTGCCTTATAAGGATGACGTTAGGATGAATCAGGCAATTTCTCTAAGGTATTCTCAGAGGGGGTAAATACATGAATACAAGGCATTATAATTAGAACCACTGCACCTCATTTCTTAAGGGGGAGAAAATGAATAAGGAAAGGAACATTTGTGGTCACTGAGCCTGAGAACTCGCAAAGAATTTAAGCTCCTTCTATCATCAGAGGCAGGTCTCAGGAGAGGAAACTGACCTGGTGGAGTCAGAAAAAAGCTCAGTGAAGCTCCTTTGCCCAGCCTGTAAAAGTGATTAGGACATGCTCCCAGGACATTAGAAGCCTTTCTGTTTGTCTTTGACAGTATGATGTTACTTTACTGTGATCATCATAAAGGTTTAGATTTGTGAGTGCCACCAAGAGAATGGCAAGTGTTTTGATTATGGTTTTGGAGGCCAAACAGGTCTTGCCCATCATAGTGGGATTAACTGAAATTGTTTTCATGCCTTTGTCTCTATACCAGAAATCCTAGTCTAGGTATAACTGGATTATTATTGAGGACAGGGGAAGGAAAGGGAAGCCACTTTCAGGGTTCAATGTTGGCAGAAAATGTGCCCACCCGTCTTAAGAATGGGAAACACAGAAAAGGGATAACTGGGTGAACAGATGTGCAAGTCAGAACCCAGAGATCATGTTATTTAAAAGACACATACACTTGCTGAGGTAAATAAGATAAAAAAACCAAAATAGAGCGTGACCTCAGTAATACTGTGTCTTGGATTAAGAGATAAGGCCCCAGGGACATTGAAGCGGTGGACAAGGCAGTCAAAGAGGGTACTATGGAAAGCTGCTTAATGGCCACTTTTAAGTGCCTTGCCATCACTGCTACCTCTTAAACAGCTCTGAGAGTCCTTTTCACTTCTCTTGACCTATTTCAAACTACTGCCTGTGCTTAACTTGAGAATCTCCTCAATAAATTGCTCCTCCTCCCTTTTCCTTGGCCAATATAAAATCAATTATTGCTTGACAGATTGCTTGATTGCAGTTTTCTCAAAGGCACAAAGGAAAGAAATACACCTTATTTTTATGCACATTAACTTAATTTTAGTCTTACTCACTCAAGCACAGCACAATCCTTCAAACTCTGACCCAAGCCCCCTCACCCTTTGGTGTCCATGGCAACCACCACCAGGCCACTCAGAGAGAATTGCGAGAAGTGACAGGAAAGTGCATCTCCCAACAGAGCCATTAGCTCTTCTGCATTAGCCACATCAATAACAGGTGGCAGCAGGCCCATCCCTGAATCCTCAGGCATTTCCTTTCATCTCTAGGGAGGAGTTGTTCACGTCTCCTTCCCAGGGAGAGAGAGTTGGGTGTGGCTACTTCTCATTCCCAAACTGTTGAAGATAAAGCACTGACTGTACATTATTGGAACTAAGTAAGAGGACAGTTTTCACTTGAGAAAACTTCCCAATGGTATGCTTTCCCAGTGACTCTGTCAACTGCAGCCTCCACCACACCTTGCTTACTAAACTATAGCCAGTGATCTTGAACCCTCCAAAAGACAATACACATGAAATCCTAGCCATTTTCTTTTGTGGTTCTTACCACTCAGTGACCTGCAACTCATACTCTTAACTTTCTTACCCATGTCAAGAATGCATGCATGACTATCTCATGCCATCAAAACTCTTATCTTTTTTAAATAGAACAATGTTAATAATGTTCCAGGTACTGGAGGGTTTATGAGCCAATAAAAAATGGTATGGCTTCTCCAAATATAGAGAAAGCTGCTCAGTCTGCAAACTGTTCTCATGAGTTATATTATTTGGGTTGCTCAAAGCTTAGCTGAAAAGTCGTCAGATGGAGATGAATTTCCCTTTACTGCACTCCAGAGGAAGATGGTTCATGGTAACGGTTTTGTTTGCAATCTCATTGTAACAGAATCCAACATATCTAACAAAGACTCTTTGCATAAAGAGGACCAGTTCAGACTTGGTTCATTGTGGAAACTGAAAAGGACCCATTACTCAAGTGTCCAATTCATAGAATCTACATAAACAGGAATAATATTTGAAGTGGGAGAAACAAGTGAATGGCTTTACCTTCTTAACTAACATGAAAAAAGAAAACAGAAGGCTATTATGCACAATCCTTTCCAGTAGATGCTGAAATGTGAGGAAATGGTTTCAAGCTCACCTTGAAAGGAAGACATCATTCTTATTCATGCTGCCTATCTTTGTAGTCCTGGATAAGAACTAGTAATAAGTTTAAAGAAAAAGTGAATGATAAATAAGGCATGGGTCCAGCCCTCAAGGAGCTCATGGTTTAGTAGGGAAGCAGCCAAGTAAACAGATGATTATGATCTAGTGGGATATGTGCAGTGACAGAAGGGAACACATCCTAAGGGAATGCAGAAGAAACATGCCTAACTCAGCCTGACTCAGATCAGGGATTGCTTTCTCCTGATTGGTTGAACTGAGTCTTCAAGGACCTACCAAAGTTCATCCGGCTTGGTGGAAGGGGATAGAAATTTTTATATTTGCATAGGTATGACAATCCCCATTTACTTGTCAGGGTGAATGCTAATAAGCAGTGCCAACTGAGAAACAGAGACTGACTTGGATGTCATAAAGCAGAATGGTAGAAACCTGATACCAATAAGAACCCGGGTTGTACTGTCCAGAACACAACCCAACCTTTCATCATGACCTTTGGATCCTCAAGAAACAGACTTTTTCCACCAGCCAATACAGTAACATGGTGTCTGAAATGAGAAGATTCTGCCTAGGTATTAAATTACCCCTTAATTTTATCATAAAGAAACTCAGGTGCTGAGAGAGTGACTGACATACATAAATAGCCACACAACTAGTGAGTGAAAGAGCAAGGATTTAAACACAGATCTGACTGCAATGCCCATACTCTTGGGGCCACACCACCCAAGATTATGCCAATACATGGACCAAATAGACATCTACATATGAGTTCCCCTAAATGGGCCACCTGCCTTCTTACCCCATTTTACTCCCTGCCCAACTGCCTGGAATTAGTGTCTGTGTTACAAGTCTGTTCGCATTAGAGCATACGGCACCAGAAAGATAAAATTTGAAGTTAATATCACTTCCCATCCTCCTTTCCAGTTTTTGGAGCCCTTTCCTTTCTCATCATTCACAAATATTCATTGAATATCTGTCTCCAGGGCACTGTACTGGATGATGTACACTCTAAGCAGTATGCAACTGGGGCCTGCCCTCAAGGACTTATAGTCTAATTGGGATGGCAGGACACATGCCTAAATTGGGTAAATACTTAGTAGACTGATGGAAAGACGAGAGGTAGAGATCATATAGGAATTCACAGGAGGGAATTTTGTGTTAAATTCTGGACAAATGAACTAGAATATAAAGTTTCATGAGGGCGGGGATTGTGTTTTGTTTTGTTTTGTTAACTGCTGTAACCCCAGCATCTAAAACATCTTGGAGCCTAATACTCAATAAATATTTGTTGAATTAAATAAATAAACTTCTTGGCTTTTTCTAGGGGAAAAACAAAGTCCTGATGTTTATCATTTGGAAACTAATTCCTAGTCCTGTATGCATTGCATATTGTGGCTTTTACTCATGGTACACAAGAGGAATTTTCTAAGGAGATTTGTAGAAGTGACTATTCAGCCTATAACTTAAACCTTTGCAAAATCCTAGCAAAGCTGTGTTCTCTGCTACACCCTGCCACGGATGGGTGTTTCCCAGTGACAAAGGGAAATGGGGAGCCAGGGCTTTTTGTTTGTTTGTTTGTTCATTATGACCTCAAGGTCTTTTCAGCAAAGGACACAGCCCTTAGATAGCAATGCAATTCTGGGAAATACAACTTGATTATTTGCTTGGCTCATCTAACAAGGCAGAACGTGGATTCTGATTTAAAAGCAAGCTCCTGTAATGAGTTTTGGTTCAAGTTGAAGGATAAACAGTTGTGATTACTGTCAGTAGGCATAGGTTGTAAATCTCTGTTTTAAATACTTATATTCCATTAAGGGGGACTCGAATGGGCATCGGAATACAATTCTTTCTAAAAAGTGGAATGGGGGAAAAAGCAGTTTAAAATGTGGTTATTTTGTGCCTCCCCAGGTGGTCAAATTCTTGGTCTCCTAAGGCTTTGCACTGATTTCTTCACTTATTTCATTTTACCATTGTACAAATTCTTATAACATTTGGTTTCTAGGGCTTGGGAAGATATCAGAACACTGAAGGAAAATCCAAGTATTCATATAAAAAAGTGGGGATAAAGCCATCCTGCTCTCACTGTGACTTACACTAACCTCATGGTACCATGGTTCTGTGCCAGCACATAATTTTAAGTAAAAGATTTATATTAACATAAATGAAGAAGGATCCAATTTTATAATAAAAATGCTAAATGTATGTGTTCTCTGACTTCTTCCAAAAGTTTACAAAGCACAAATAATTTTCAGCTCTGTGGGTGCACCTAAGAAATGAGAACATCATGTACCACCATACAGATGTGGTGCTGAACATATGCCCACTATAATCCTTTCACCTTCTGAGAGGTGTAGTTCAGAAGGTACCTGGTTTATGGTTAGAGTCTAAGGAAAAAATTAGAGGCCACACCTAAAGCAGGCTTATACTCTAAAATGACACATCTTTGATTAGGAAACTTTCCTGAATTAAAGCAAGAATAAACACTGTCCTGTAGAGCTTTCCATATTTTTTCAAAGCTTTTTCACAAAATATCTCCTTCAATCCTATGAGGTAGGTAGGACTAATGGTGTTTTTTCCATTACATACATGAGAAACAGGCATAAGAAAGTTAAATAACTTGCCGAAGACCACATGGTTAAAAGTGCTAAATTCTAGTCCTTATTTCCTAAAGAGCTAGACCCATTTTATGTACCACATCTAAAAGGAGGCATTCGGAAAGGCAGCAATGAAACTCTTGTTATACAACATTAACTATGCCTTTGCCCCAGTCAGCTCCCCTGCTCTTGAAAGGTATGGCTAATAACCTTTACTTTGGGCTTGGACATTTCTCTTTCCTCCTTCCCCACTCCGTTTCCTGAAAGAACAATTAAGATCCATCTGGGACTAATTACAGTGATTCTTGAATTTGAACTTGCAGCCATTACCCAATTGAGGTCACTTATTTTAAATTAACTTGCCTGGTCAGAACACAGGTTTGGTTATCTTCAGAGCCCAGTGCAGAGAGGCACCAGCTCGCTCAGACTTTTAATTAACTAGCTAAATAACCTGCACTGTGACAAGCTGCCTATAATTTGATGGAGTCATTCATTTGCATTCAGACAAGGATCAAAATACATTGTCAGAGCTTCAGGGACGGAGTCCTAGAAACCTTCACACAATCTCTTGTTCAAGGCTGTGAGCCACTTCCCTTTGGTTCCCTCTAATTATTTTTCCTGTGCTTTTGTTCTGATTATCCAACATTCATCACAAGTGCAGCTTGTGATTAAACAATGACGATTCATGTCATGTGCTGATAGGGAATCGAAAATTGGAGTCGTGATCATATGAACCAAGCACAAAGCTTTGCAAAATCATTACAGGAAACCAAAAGGAGATTCCCAGGATGCCCAGCAACAAAGGAGAATTTCCAAAGATTCAGGCCACAACTGCTCCCCAGTTAGGTAATAATACATAATAACTGCAGGTACTTAGTCTTTGTTGAATTGACTTCATGATGGTAGCTATCTCACAATAATAATAATAATAATTCTTATCATCAGTAATTATTATTACAGCTGCTAACACTTAGCAACTGGGCTCCTGAGTCAGACTAATCTGATTTTGACTTCAGGCTCTACCATTTTCTGTCTGTGAAGCCTGAGGCAAGTCAACCAACTTCTCTTTGCCTCAATTTCCTAACCTGGAAGATGAAATTAATAAATAATAGCACCTACCTTAAAGGGTTGTAGTGAAGCTTCAATGAAGCTTCAATCATTTAACACCATGCCTTGTACACAATAAGAGCTCAATAAATGTTGACTCATGTTTGTCTTCTGTTATGTCCCATTACCAGGCCTTTATCTAGGGCATCTTTCCACCCAGGATCCTCTCTTCCCTTCTCCCTGCCAGCAACAGTTCCCCCCATCATTCAAACCCTAGTTTAAAAGATCCCTCCTTCTTCACGAGAAAAGCCTTCCCCGGTTCCATCTCTTGCATCTGAACTTGTTCAAGGCTCATCCCTTCAGTACACTTTTTCTAGATTTTGTATTATTTTAAATAACATCATCTTCTAGGTGTACTACCCTTTAAGCCAGCAGTCACCAACCTTTTTGGCACCAGGGACCGTTTTCATGGAAGATAATTTTTTCACGGACCGGGGAGGGGGGATGGTTTCAAGATGATTCAAGTGCATTACATGTGTTGTGCACTTTATTCCCATTATTATTACATTGTAATATATAATGAAATAATTATACAACTCACCATAGGTTGGGGACCCCTGTGTTAAGCCTTCCATGTTAGAAACATTTATTGAGCACTGCCTCAGTGCCACACACTGGGGCTATACGCTGTGGGGTGCACGAGGTGAGTAAAGAGAGAGCGATGGGATAACAGGAAACAGTGTTGGTTGACTCTCCTTATGTTGCAAGTGCTCTGTTAGGGGATTTTAAATGCATTTTGTCATTTAGGCCTCACAATAACCCTAAAGGCAGGTGCCATAATGACCCCTATTTCAAAGATGTGTAAACTGAGGTTCAGAGAGGTAATATGACTTGCCCAAGGTAACCTCAAGCTAGGAAGAGGAAGAACTGGCTGGTCTGACTTGAGTCCACTCTCATCATCATTGTGTTTTACTGCCCATCTCATGAATTGGTTTGGTTTGGTTTGATCAATTGCAGTGATGTAAGTCAAGGCAATATGTAAACTATAAAATGCTATACATGTGACATAAGGTTATCGCAATATAGCAGATGTTGGTGCCCTACCCATATCCCCTCAGCACTAGCCTGCCCTATACCTGCCGATGGCATCCTATTGCAAGCACACGCTGTTCGCCACTTGAAGACTTTCTCTCAGCCTAAGAGTGAGACAGGTCAGAAGAGTTGGGGAGGAATTAATACTCCTGACAGCAACTGTTAATATTAGCTGACAGTGAATGGGACTTGAGAGTCCCATTCCTGGTCCTTTTGGTTAGTGTGTTTCCCACCACCCGCAGAGGTCCCAGAGCTAATCTGCTCATTAATGCACCTCTATTGGCTTCTTCTCCTTCCCTGTCTCATTTCCTCACTCCCCCTACCAGTGCTTCCTGGAATCACCTCCCATTAAACTAACTGGTCTTCAAATCTCTGTCTCAGGGTCTGCCTCTGGGAAGTCCTGTTTAAAACAAGAACCTTTCGGAAGTTCTTCCTTTAGCTCCTTTCTCAGGGGTCTGAGTTAGTGTCCCCATGCTGCCCCCTGCCTGTCCAGGGCTTCCCATGAGTACTGCCCAAGGGAGCATCTTGTACACTCAATGTCTCTCTTCCTACCCCCTTTCATGAGGATCCCATCATTCCCATCATTGAGGGTCCTACTTTTAGCTTTTCAAAGTGTATCAGATGGAAAGTAGGTTCTTAAATCTCAGTGTGCATCAGAATCACCCAAGATGAGATGTTAAAATGTAGGCTCCCTGGCTCTAACCCAGGCTTGGGAATTAGGCTTTTGGAGAGGACCTCGGGTGCTTGAACTTTTATAGATTTCTCAGATGATCCACATAGAGAAATGCACTTTGAGAAATACTGTCCTAAGATACTCATGTAACCTGGGCCTCCAGGGAATGTAGATTGCATTCCTTAATGTTCTCTCTACCCCCAAGGTCTCTGTGGATTCAAGCAAGAAATCCTGGAATAGTTATGCCTCCCTGCTCCTGAAATGAAGCATGGATAAGGCTAAGGTCCAGGTGTAACTGCGGAGTGGGGCAGAGGAGAGATCTATCTTACTGACACTGCCGAATTCCTGCTCTCACCTCTCTCGTTGCCACCCCTAACCTCCGTTCTCCCCTGTGCTGGAAACACTGTGACGACTACACATACCCAGTTAGGTTATGGCTTTTGCTCCTTTGTGTCTAGGTGTAACCCTCCCTTCCAGTACCACCACCACCACACACACACACACACACACACACACACACACACACACATCTCCTTCCCAACCATGGTTGCTATAGGGTTTGAATTCACAGTTTTGATCAATGCTGGGGGTGGACGGGGAGGAGTGGTGGAAGGTAGCAATGTGGGTTACTTTGTTGTTGGTTTACCTCCAGCTCCGTGTACTTTTTGCACTGTCAACTCAAATGCCTGACCTCCAAGCGCAAACTTCAGCTCCTTCCCTCCACCTCCAACCCGGTGTTATCCTAACCAGTGGCCCCAGTACTCCCCTGCACCTAAGCACTGATGCCCCTCCACATGCTCCACACCATAGCAGCAGGAAACTTCTCTACTTTTTGGTGTTGGGGAACATGAAATCAGGGAAGTCTTCTTGGAGGAGGCTGCATATGTGCTGGGCCTTGAAGGATAGATGTTATTTCTGCAGAGAGGGATGAAGGGAGGGAGCATTGCAATAAGGAATAAAGAAGGGAGAGCATTACAAATGCAGGATAAGCACTGGGCACTCTGTTAAGAACTAGAGATATACTATTTCAGTTTTCTATGAAGTAGGTACTAATGATAGAGCCATTTTACAGATAACGATACTGAAACCCAGAATGTTTAAGTTAAATGCCCAGAGTTACACAGCAAAGAAAGGACTCTAACCCAGGCAGTCTAGCCTGTACTCCTGACCAGCCTACTATTCTGCCTCTCAACTATTATGTTCCCTATTTTATAGATGGACAACTGATGCTGAGAGGTTAGGTAACTTGCCTAAGGTTACACAGCTTATAAGTGGCAAAGCTGGGATGCATTACCTTCAGCAGATCCCATTCTATTTAATATCTAACCATTTATACACCCCCCCAACTTGGCTTTTCCCACCAATCATTTCAGTCACAATTTCTCATGGAGTCAGCCCTGGCTACCATCACACCAAATGCTTATAGTTGCTCCAAATAAAAATCTTTCCTCTAGTGTGTAAGCACTGTAAAACAGCAAGGCTCTCCTGAAATCAAGAGAAATAGCCCTCTGAAATACATCTCTCTTCGTTTTCAAAATAGCATTCTATTTAAGTTACCTGTTTGTCAGTTTCCCACTTGTAAAAGCTATAGGAAAAAATTCTTTAGCTCTTTAGTTGGAGACAAAGTACTTTCTATCTATAGCAGATTATGAGTTAATCATTCTCTCCTCAGTTGTACCTTGTACATATTTCTGTTCTCACACTTCTCCCACTGGGTTATAATTGTCTGTTAACTTGGCTGTCTTTCCCACTTGAGTGTGAGATCCTCCAGGCTAGGCACCAGGTTTTTGTGCCCTCTGTCTCCCCAGGGTCTAGTCCCAGAATTGGCACAGAGCAGGCATTCAACAAATGTTCATTAAAAGAAGAGAAGAATGAAATGTGGGTAACAGAGGCAGCTCTTCCATACACTCAGGACTTCAATTCACATTCTTTCTGAGTCCAGTGGTGCTGGAAAACTGTCTGTCAGAGAAAGAAAGAAGAAGCCCTGATTTGTAGTATTGGTCGATTTCTATGGTGTTAGTACTCCCACCGTGGCTGATTTCAAACTACCAATGGTTTAATAACTGGCTCCCAAAATTACTGAATATTTAATAATTGGCTTTCAAGAGCCCCCCTGTGTTTGGCTGAAAGTCTGTAATTCTCCCTAGGGTGCTTGAACTGTTAGTTTGTCAGTGTGATCACAAAGGTGGATGAGTTGGCAGAGTGGGGAAGATAATTCCAGATCCAAACAGCAAGAGTGAAAAGACCAAACCAAACATTTGTGAATTAGGAGAATTCTGTGTTTGCCTCCCATGAACTAAGCCTCTATCATTTGTCATCCATTTGCAAATTGAGTTCCACTTAAATGACATGGCTCCCAGAAGAGAGAGAAACCTGCCAAGTAAGCAATTACCCTGAAAACCAAAAGCCCAAAAAGCACACTGGGTTTCTGAGAGATATTTAATTTTATTTGAAAATATAAACATGTTCACTCACTTCCTTCAGTAATCAGAAAATCTCACAGATTAGGGTGTCGAATGCTGGAAGCATTGCATAAATAGAAAATGCATAGAAATAGAAGAGGCATAATTAGGAAGTTCAAAAGGAGAACATCCTATTCTCCACGTCCCCATGTCTTTCTTTCTCTCTACTTCCCACTTAGAGGCTTCACCATTCTGGATTGGACCTGTGTTGCTACTACTCTACCCTACCATCCATGCGTCAGTTTTGCACACAATAATGAAGCTAATAAGTAAACAGCAGGATTTTAATCCAGAACAATCTGACTTCTAGGTTCATGGCTCTTTCTAGTACATCACCTTTAATAAATACCAATTTGTTTGAAGCTTTAAGGGTGTGACTCGGATCACATTTATAAAGAATTTTAGACTGTCACAAGTTTAAACACTGTAAGGTATCATTTTAGGTGTGATACTAGAGTTGCTGATCCTAATAAATACCTAAAGATAGGGAGGTGTGACTCCTGGGCCAATGAAGGAAGTCCTGTTTTATCCCACCCATCTTCAAGTGGTTGTGGCTGGAAACACCAGTCAGTGCAACTGGGCACTAAGGCAGAGCTTAATTATTACACGCATTTGAGTAACCACTCAGATATATGCCAGATGGTGCCACTCCATTTTTTTAAGTGCAAGTAATGAGTTTACTGGCACTCCCAACCTTGCTACACAACACTCATAGTGTCCTAGTCCTAATTACAGTGCCTAGGGCCCAAACGATTTTGCAGCATCTACAGAGAATACAAAGATACAATTTGATATTTAGAATAAGTTTATAAATACTAAAAGAGAAGTTGCTATGAGTGTGAATATAAAATATAAAAATAGTTCACAGTAAATTTCATAAAAGAAGACATCAAGAGCATCGTCATTTAAAATGTACTGTCTAAAATAAATTTATCACTCTTTTGGGGGATAGCCACTACAAAATGCAGAGAGACTACAAAAGTCACATACATGGCCATGTTGAAGAGAAACTGATTTCCTTTTGCTCTGCTATTCTAGATTGAATACTAGTTAAAATCACTTCAACCCCACCCTCTGAAAAAACATCTGGAATATTTTCAAATATAAATAGGGTGCCATGAAAAGTCCTCTAGATGAGGTACTCTGAGAAAGGCACAGTGTTTGAAAATGCATTATAGCTGGATATAGCATCATTTTACAAAAGTTGGCTGCTGGAAAGGTCTAGGGATTTAAAATATTTACTGTTGGCCCCATGACCAAGGACTCTAGCTGATCACAGTTGCAAGGCTAGGTCAGGCGCAGTGGCTCATGTCTGTAATCCTAGCACTTAGAGAGGCTGAGGAGGGAGGATTGCTTAAACTCAGGAGTTCGAGACCAGCCCGAGCAAAAGCGAGACCCCCTCTCTACCAAAAATAGAAAAATTAGCCCAGCATGGTGGCACATGCTTGTAGTCCCAGCTACTCAGGAGGCTGAGGCAGGAGGATTGCTTGAGCCCAGGAGTTTGAGGTTGCAGTGAACCACAATGACACCACTGCACTACCCAGGGCAACCGAGAAAGACTCTGCCTCAAAAAAAAAAAAAAAAAGCTGCAGAGCTTCCTGGGTAGGGCAGTGCATGTAAAATGGTTTTGTAAGTCTCCAGATTTGTCATTTGTACCTAGTCCCAGGCATCATTTGCTACATTCAAAACTCTGTCCATCATTTTGCTCCCCTACAAAACTCAAGAACCTTTGAAAGTAGATGGGGAGACTCTTAAGATTTCAACCATAAATGGCAATAAATGTGCTGGGTTTCATCAGGACAGGGAAACATGATCTGCATTCTCTTCCCTAAAGACAAAACTGCTTTAAGGCAATATTCCCCCCTCCCCTAGTGGTAGAGAAGAGGATTTTCAGTGACACCTGGATGAATATAGTTTATTTTCATACAGTTGTATTTATTTTCTTATATGTGGTTTCATGGATATCATCACTTTGGACACAGCTAGATTTAAGTAAAGAAGTGACTAGCTGTAAACAAATATTAAGTAAATAATAGTAATGTGGCATGCAGAAAAGACACAAGTCATTAAGGAATTTTGTGAAGGAGTGAAATTTGAGATATACTGTTTTAGGATTAAGACAATGAGGTGTTAACAAAGATCAACATGCATTTATGTGGTCCCTTATCCCCAAGAGCAAGAATAATTTGTTGCTCCTTCAATTTACTTGTGGCCATTTAGTGCCTCTTATTTGTGTGGTTTCTTTGCTTCTCCTGCTGTTTAGCATTAAATCTTCCACATATTCCATTGAGCCTTGGTGAATGCAATATTAAAGTCTGGGAAGTGAAGCTTCCCAAAGACATGTTCTTTGGTGAAATCTTTGCCCTTTAATCTTCACATCCTAGCATTTTATTTGATGCCTTACTCAATTGCCTTCTCTCTGCATAAGCTTCCCTGTAGACAGCAGAAGCATTGATGAGATTCCTCGGTTATACTTCCTTTTTCCTTCTTTATGAAAAGCTCCAGCCTTTCTTTCTCCATCTGCCCCACCCCCACCCCCACTGCCATTGGGTTGACTTTGGTACAGGTGATTGGCTCATCTCTGCCTCACGAACCCAGCACATTTATTCAAGTCGGATGACTGCAATATGAAGCATTGTCATTCGGTTATAGGAAGGCATGTGTGTGCAGATTGAGATTATTAGAAAAGAATTCTTACATAATTGACTTCTGATATGTATTTACTAAGACTCAAGCAATTTAGTAGCTTGGGATTTTTATTCAAAAAGATAAACGCCTTTTATCATATGGAAGATTTCTTCTGGGAAGTGTGGTATGTTCTAAGGTTGATTTCTGTAGCATACCACTCATTCAGCTCCCAACACAGCCGAATTTAGATAGGGGGCCATAGGACAACAGTATCTTTTTTTTTTTTAAACTAAGGGAGGAGGAAAGGAAAAATGTCTTCCCTTTGAACATAAAAAATGTGGTTTAATAGCTTTTTCTTAAAGAGAAAATTTTCATATGATAAATGAGGAAAACCTGGTGAATTAAAACCAGAAACCCCCCACGCCTGCACTTCTCTCCCAGCCCCTCAGACATTCACAGGATACCTAAATCAATGAGAAACAGAATAAGGTGAGCATCAAGGCATGTTCTGTACTCAAAGCAAGATCAATCTTTATACATAGATCCTTTTTTGGCACTGATGTAGAAAATCCAAACATGGAGATACTTAGGTCTGCAAATAACCTAATCTGCATACCAGATGGATCTAAGGGGGGAGGGAAACATACACACTTCTCCACACACATCTTTTTTTCTAAAATGTGAGCATAGAAAAACAGATGCTTTTGCCTCCCAAAGGATCTGTGGGCCTCTCTCAAGTAGTCTTGTGGAGCAATTTCATTTCAAATTTCTAAAATTATGAAAATGTCTAGATTAAACATTAAATTGAAAAAAGAAAGGGCCTCTTACATAGAAAACCAACAGGCTAGTTTATGAATTATTTTTAACTACTCATGGTACCCAGCCCCCCATTTCACAGATAAGTGGATGGGAAGGTGGTCAGTAAGGGAAAGTCTCCCCCAATAGGTTGACTATGATTCACTGACTTCTTTGACAAATAATTTGGTGCCGTATGCATGGCTCAGTGTGTTAGTATGTAAGAGCTCTTTCTTCTGCAAATGAAACTCTGCTGTTTAAGCTTCAGTGAATGAGGATGGCGACATTTTTTTCTTTCGGGATCTTATGTGAGGATAAAAATAAATTTCCTTAAAACAATGAATTTTATCTACATTTCACACATTTCCCCTTATTGCATTTAACATATCTGCCATCATATCAAGCCATCCATCATCTCCAACAAATCTTACAAGGGCAAAGTGAATGCAGAATGTGGATTTGGGAACTTGCTATTTTTCTTCCTTAAATTTCACAGTCGACTGTAAAAACAGCTTTTATACTTGAAGTTCTGAAACTAATTCAGGAAGAGCTATTATAATTACTGTAAAAGCAAAGTTGAATATTCTCTTGGTTACCAGAGTCATTAAATAACTGAGGGTACAATTTACACCTTGTTCATCTAGAACAGATGGAAAGAATAAAGATTTAGGACTAACTGAACAAGAACTGCTCCCACTAACTAGTTCTATTGTTCGCCATATTACATACAAGTATCCCATCCCACCCTATTCCCACAAGCCCTGTACCAAAAATTCAAAAACATGACACTTTTTGCACTGAGGCCTCCCTTAGCTCATGTCAGTAAGACTACAGCTGCCACACATACGATTTCAAGATAACTGAAGTTTACTCTCTTAAGTATTGGCACTTTGAGCATTTCTGATGGAAACTTTCCCTAAAATATATTACACATATCCCTGGATTTTTCAGCAGAAATTACAGAGCACAGAAAAAACGCTAGCCAGATGACTCAGGCATTCACAGCAAACATCCATGATTACACTGCACATTAGTACAATGTTGTCTGCTTTTTTCATTCCCTCCTTCTCCCCTAAGTCAGAGTCTATCGCTTCCTCTGCTACTAATGCACCTCTTTCGAATATCACTCCCTCCCTCCATACACACCCTTTCTAGTTTGCAGCTTTTAATTTACTGTGAACTGGAAAAATCAAGATTGGTAAGAACTGTATGTTAAGTTAGAGTTAAGAAGGCACTGAAAGCGAGGATGAGGAATTAATTATGGGCTTCAATGCAGCAGCTTTGTGACACCTAAATGTTCCTATCTTTAGATAACTTTCCCATCTCTTCCAGTTTAAGGCTAAATTTTGAAAGGGTAATACTGTGAGAGAACTACTTTCAAATAAGTCAATTTGTTCTGAACAGACCAATCTGGGCATGGATTAAAGCAGATAGAGCTTCAAGTTTTTCTGAACCTAAAAAACAATGTCTCAATGAACGACCTCTTCCCACATTTATATAACATCACATACTTACATAATGTACATCTCAAACACTTTTGTAGACTTATCCAGTTTGATCCTGGCAACACTGCTGAGATAGGAAGGGCCAGATTACAGATAAGAAAATGGAGGCTCAGAAAAGTTTGAGCAATTTGCCCACAATCAAACAGTGAGTAAATGACAAGGTCGGCTCTGGGTTCTCATTTGGGGCTTTTCTCACAACACTAACCTCTTCTATTGCCCTTTCTCACCTTCCCTGTGCTGAAAAGGACACTAGACTCTGCCTCTGGTGAGAAAGACTGGCTCCGTTTCCTTTGGGCTTCCTTCCTTACTTCTCTCTAAGCTCTGTCAGATGTCTTTAGGAATATTGCTCATTTTTCTGGCAGAACTCAAAACCCTCTGATTTTATTATGTTGATGGTTGTCAGTGAATTAAAAATTCAACAAATGTATGGTCCCAACTTGCCACCGAAAGTTAACGAATGTCTCCGTCAAGGATGTTTCTCACAAGCAGACACTGAAGAATACATCCCAGAAGATAACTAACAGCTCATTTTGTGTCATGGCAGCATGAGAAATCACCTCCCCAAGACATTCATTAACCTTTCATTTCCTCCATAAATAGTCAGTCAGAAATGTGTCTCATATTTTAAATTAATCAAAAAATAAGCGCTCTCTCTCTCTCTCTCTCTCTCTCTCTCTCTCTCTCTCTCTCTCTCAGCATTTGAAATGACCTGAGGGTTTGTAATGCTGGTACGACATTCCAGTGCATGGCTCCACTGCTATGGGCCAGCTTAAACCTTTTCTCCTCCATGAAGCCTTCCTTGTCCATCTCATACCTTAGATGTCTCTTCTTCTTCTCTTTTCGGATAATTTAGAGCAATTATTGGTGTTTGGTATTTAGCATGTATTTGGAAACCATGTGAAGTACTGCCAAGAGTACGGGTTCTAGAAGCAGATAGACCCAGGTTCTGATTCCAGCATTACCAATTCCTAGCTGTGTGGCCTTAAACTCTCTCTGGCTGAGATTCCTCATCTCTGAAATGAGACTAATGATACTTAATATGCTAAATTGTTCTGCGGGTTAAATACATGCAAAGCACCTAGCACAGTGCCTGGCATATACTGGGCACTCAAATAAGAGCCGTTGTAGTTATTATTATTACAGACTTTCACATATAGTTCTGGTTTGACAGGTGTGCAATTTTGAGGTTTTCCCAGTTTGTTAAGTCCTTTAATAGCTGCATCCGAAGAGGAATTTATCATGGAGTTTAAGCTTAAAGGCCCCTTACTTACACGGCTTCTTTCCAAGGCCTTGTTCCAAATTATGGTGTTCATAATTTTATGTTATTTTCCTTAAAGAGAGCTCCTAAAATTGTATTAGCTTCTGGCCAGTACAAAACCCAGTTTCAACTCTGGCTGTGTCTTTAATTCCATGTTTCCCCTCTTCCTGTTCCCCCCACCTGCATCCGATATAGTACCTTGCACATAGTTGGTACTCAATAAAATGACATATTGTGAAATCCTCAATTAACCAGAATTGTTACTGTATTTTGCTTCAAGGATATAAACTTATGTCAACTATTTAGTCGAAAACTTTCAACTTCCAACCAACACATTTGTTGAAAATATTCAGCCCACTTACATATTTTGAGCTAATAAAAGTGCACTTTGTGAACTTTAAGGCTTAGGATTAACACAGCATTACTCATGAAAATTATGGTAAGAATGATGACCCTGAGGTAGAGTTTCTCAACCTCCACACCACTGATATTTTGGGCTGGATAGTTTTTTGTTGTGGGGGCTCTCCTGAACATTGTAGGATGTCTAGCAGTGTCCCTGGATTCTACCCACTAGATGCTAGTAGCACCTCTCCCAGTTATGACAACCAAAAATGCCTTCAGGTATTGTCAAATGTCCCCTGAGGGGAACCCACCTCCTGACTGGCCTAAGGCACCACAGTCAGCACCAGAAGATCTACAGATGGTCACAAATATTTCATACTAAGGCAGGAAATGGAAGGCAAGCATTTTGGAAAAGTTTTCAATAAGCAAAAGCACCCTCGGTTAACCTGAAAATCCCATTAACCCCATTCCTTGAATGTTCTATTCCCTAAGCATTCCAGATAACAAAAAATGTACTGTACATTCTATTTTCTAATTTGTATGCAAAGCTCAGCTCATTTTCCATCTCAACAGCTAAGTACAGAAATCCAGTTCATGGGTGGAGGATCATCAGCTTCATCGCTTTTGCCATCTATTTTAAGTGACAATGATGCTACTGACCTGGAAGTTTAGAGAGCGGGTTTTTCCCCCTTGTTTTGACATTTTCACTGTGATATTAGCAATTCTTCCTGTTTTATTTGACTGAAAGTGAAATGCAACAAAAAGAAATCTGGTCCAATTAACTGTGATTTTACCATATATATTAATAAAAGATCTAACATTCTGGTTATTAACAGAAGCATTTGTTCTAGCCATCCCATTGATTGTGCAATTGAAAATGCCCTTCTTGAATAAGCAATATTTCTTATTTCTTTCTGCAGGTTGTGATCCTGGGGAAACATTCAAGAGGTTATCACTACATGCTTGCTAACCTGGTAAGAACAAGCAGAGTTTAAGTGTCCCTGGGCAATATATTCTATTTGGTTTGTGTTGTCTGTAATCATCCAAAAAGGAAATACATGAAGTACCTAATGTGTTCCCCAGAAGCTTGGAGAAATGACTTCAGTACATACCAAAACCTGAATACAATAGCCTTGTTTTCAGTTATGCTGTCTTTGTTTTAGTTGTGAAGCTATATTCTTTCCTCATTTAAAAAATAATTTAATATGATACTTCACTTATTATTTTTAGATTCAATTTGGATTTGACATGTTAACTATTTTAATCAGTTTTGAAATGTAAGCCAAGGGACAGAGGACACAGGAAACTGAGTCTTTCCCAATTGACCCAAGTAAATGTGCACATCAGTACTGGACTTGTCCTTTCAGAAACAGAACACAACCAAATCTTTTCAAAGCAGACACCAGGGTAGGTTTTGACATGGTACATTAAGTGACTCTGTCAAAGTGTACAGTCACCTTTCTACTTACATAAAACACAACTTCAATCTTTACTGTCAAACTTCCCATGCCTTTAAAATTTGTGACATTCTAAAAGCTAGTGTTTCATTAAGATTATTTTATACCTCTTCTTTCTCCGAAAGGACAATTTGTTTAGGAATTAACAAAATGGCTTCTAAATTAGTAGTGTCTGTTTGTCAGAGGTTCTGAATAATAACATCTGTATGGAATGAAAGAAGGATGTTAAATTACCACTACAATGCTAAGAATCTATTAAATTATTACATAATATGAGTTCTAATCTCAATTTTGTTTCATTAGCACAAGAGAATTGTGATCATTATAAAGCTCTTAAACCAAAAGAATGGCAACAAAGGTGAAAGATTCTTGTAATTACATTCTTACATGTCTTAAATCAAAGAAAACATCCTATTTTGTTTTAGTAATGAATTTTTTTTAATGAGAGAGGAAATGTTACTTAAACTTCTCTCTTAGGAGCTATGTGCATTCAAACACTTTATAAGATGGAGATTACAGAGCTACTGCTTTCAAATGTAGTGTGCATCTTCTCCAATAAGCACTCTTTGCTCAGAGTGGAGCACTTTGGTCCATTTTGGGAATAAATGAATTGACTCTTTTAGGAGGAGAAATCTTGATTCTTAACTTACATCCATATATTTTCAATTTTGGTTTTAGGCAACTGATAAGCAAAGGTTGTTTTGTTTTGTTTATTTGACTCAATGGAGGTTAGACTGTGGCTTGGCAGGAAATATAGATGTTATGACAAGGCACCTGAGACAGTTATTGATGACTTTTTATCATTACGTCTTTACCAATAAATATTTTGCTCTTCTTACTTCCTTCCCTCCTTCCTACCTCTCGCCTTTCCTTCTCTTCTACCTTATATGTCTTAGAAAGTAGCAAGGTATGTAGTACAGTATTTAAAAATGCAGAGATCGCCCATCACTAACAGTGCATGAGGTGACTTTAGGTAGTACACACACAAACTTTTTTATTTTAATGGTAATATATTTCCTTAATACATGTTACAAAAATATAAAACTAGCACATCAAAATCAAAAATTTACAGATATTATAACTTCGAACAGGTCTAAAGTAGAGATTTAATAAAGTAAAATAATTTTTTAATATTCAGGTAAACAATAGCATGGGGATAAAGAGATACAGCAAAATCTGGTCTTCTTTTGCATATGTGGTTGTGGTTATATATGGATAACTGAAGTTTGGGAAAGAACATTGAACTGGGGTTCAGAAAATTCATACTGGGTACAACATACACTATCTGGGTGATGGGCACACTTATAACTGACTCAATCCGTGCAAAAGCATTTAATGTAACCAGAACATTTGTACCCCTGTAATATTCTGAAATAAGCAAAAGAAAGTTCATACGGACTTTGCTACTAGCAAGCTATGGGATCTTAGGTAAGTCACTTCACCTCTGTGGACCTCAGTTTCCTTATTGTAACACTGAGGTGGGAGCAGGGGGTCATGAACATGTTGGGTGGATCCTTTGGAAGCAGATGCTGAGACATAATTAGAAGTACAAGGTGTTTATTGGGAGTAATATCTATGAAGGATAAAAGGGAGAGGGACACAAATAGGCAGGGAGAACTTCAGACCACAATGCAAGTCCGATACCAGTGAAGGAGTTTGATAGGAAGAGCTTCAGACTGTGGTGTAGCCCTGAGAGAGTCTTGGCCACCACAACTGGGATCTCTAGTGCAAAGATGGCACATAGAGGAGCTTTATGCTTTCCCCAAATGGCAAGCCATTGCATCCCCACTTTGCCCAGTCATTGGCTGGCAGCTACCCAGAAAGCACACATCTTCCACTTGAAAGCTGAGGCAGATCTGAAGGCACCTGACGCTGGAGGCTATCATCTAACTTAACTCCTTCAGGAAGGTTCTGTCTTAAAGGGATATCTAAGCTGTGCAGATGAATGGCTGCCTCAGTTGACCTAAAATGACCAGATGATCTACAAAGACCTTTCCCATTCCAGAATTCCAACTGGGTCTCCTTATTCCTACTGACAATCCTTCAGATGAGCTTTGGTTTCAATGTTGAGATACATATCTGACAGAAATGAAAGCTTGTGGCGTGATAGAACTGCAAGAGAAAATCACTAGGACAAGGTTGGGGGAAAGAATGGTAAATTGAATCCTGAGCACACAACTCAGAATTATGAGACCTTGGGGGAATGTCTACTAAAAGAACAAGCAAAGTCTGTTCCTTCAAAAAATAAAAAAGTAATATACAATATCATGTCAGTCAGAGTAATGAAAACATGAACTCATTTGCCATGCTTTCAGCCACCCTTTCTCTTCCTCTAGTGACCTTCTTTTCATCTGAACTCAGCCATGTGCTTCCCCAAGTTCCTGTACTCTATGTCACATTGCTTTGGGGCAATAAAGATAGGAACTGCAGCTCATCTCTGATAATAGTAATGAGACAGATTATCCCTGTAATGGTCTCCAGATTTTTTAAGCAGATAAAAATGCCTCAACCACCACCATCGAAGTCACACACACATATACACACAGAGTAAACCAGGACTATTTAGAAGTAATTTGGATGTTCAAGGAAAGCAGAAGTGGAGCTAAGAAGATGTTTCCTTTCAACATGAGTCAGCTGGATGAAAGCTAAGATATATATATATATATATATGTCTAAGACATATATATGCTTTTATATTATATATATATATATATATATATATACACACACACACACACACATACATAAGCAAAGTCCAATCTTAGTCTTGGTGTTACAACAGCACAGAACCACTGCTTTCTTCTACAAATGCAAAGTCAAGAACACTTAATGCTGTTTAGCTAAGCTTCCTGAAATCACTTCGTGAAGTCCCCTTTGACACTGAGCTCCATCTATCTGGCGAAGGCTTCCATGCACTTTTACATGGAACTTCCTGGTTGCAATCCTAAACTGAGACGATTTGGATATTCCATGAATGCTTTCACAAAGGCCTTTCACAAGTCAGGGTATACATTTCAGAGTGGACAATGATCAGCAGAAAATTCTAACTTACTGAACTCCCTGGAAGAAACAAACCATTCCCTCAGGAACACAGGCCACAGATGTGATCTGGTCAGGCCAGAAGTGGACATCTCAATAGGGTAAGTAAGAATCTTACAAATTCCGTATCAGTTGGTGATGTCATTCCTTTGTAGTGGTTGTTCCATGTTTAATTATTGTTTTCTTTTCCAGGACTCCCATAAGGTTGTGCTGTTTGCCTACTCTAGTCCCAGAGGTAACCAGCATGTATACAATCTGTCAGTCAAGCAACCTCTCTTTCTCTCGTGGTAAGGTCCTGGATTCAGATCCTTTACACTGCGTTGCCAGGCATGTTAGGTATCGTGATTTAATTTTTTCACATGTATGTCAGTAATGATAGCTCGGTCATTATATGCAGAACCCTAGACTAAGATTAGGAACAGATACAAAGGAGGGAAGCAGTGTGGTGTAATGGAAAAAAAAAAAAAGAAAACACTAGACTAGAAGGTAGGAGACAGGTCTGAATCCCAAGAATTAATGTAACCTTTCTGAACCTGTTTATTGATCTGTAAAATGGAGAGTTAGACTAGAGCACTGTTTCCCAAAATGTGTTATTTGTACATGAGATGATTTTATGTGCTACATGGCAAAACTTCTTTTTTAACTAACTAGTTGTGAATATATATTAAATATATATTAGAAAAAAATAACTATCCCACCAGTTCTGTGATTTTGTAGATACCATTCCTTAGAATGAGGCTAAAGTAGATATTTAGGTTATAAAAACTTCATCAATGGAAACAAAAATATTAAGTAAATTATAGTTCATGGTCTACCTATATGGCAAAAAACTGTAAAGGTGGTACATTAATGACTAAAATTTGGAAAACATTCCAAGTTCACTTCCAGCTCTACATTTCTTCCCTCTTAGAGGTCATTTCGAACCAGGCTAGGCCAGGAGTGTGAATGTAGACACACCTGGTGGGTAAATGCTGAGGATACAAAGAAGGGAACAAAATCAGAGCCCTGTTATTCCTGGGGATGTAAAGTCATAAGGCAGACCAAAGCTTTAAAATCAGTTCAAGTGGGCAAAAGCCAAGAAGGGTATCAGTACTCTTAGCCAAGTTCTAAACAGAAACCAAGATCTTAAGGATCAATCAAAACTTCCTAGCAGATGACACAAGGAGAATTGGATCTGGGTTGAGATGGTCCAACAACAGATATTTGGTGCCTCCCCCAAATAAGACCAAAACAACCCACAAGCAGTTGAGGTGCCCGAGGAAAGCGCAAGCCATAGCAGGGCTGCTGCACCAGTTAACCACTAACTTAGAAGACCTGACGGTTTCCCCGAGTTGGGAACAGTTGTGAAACCTGCAAGTGGAAGTTAAGTAATTTCAGCTGTCAACAGTAGAGGGCTGTAGGAGCAGGCAATTAAAGAGGTCGTTGTGCTAGGGTAGAAAAGGGAAGGTAGTTAATGTATCTCAGATTCCTCCCTGATGTGCTAGCTGTTTTCTTTAGACTTCTTATTTAATTGTCTCAGAACTCCAGTGAGGAGAGACTTCTTGCCCACGTGCCTCCACAAGCCTTTTACAGATCAGGAAATAGGCACAGAAAAGATACATTACTTGCCCAAACTCTCATAGCTAATAATCCATTGCCGAGCTGGGTTGCCTATTTAGGTTGGTTAGACTCTTAGTAGAACACCTTGCTCTTCCCACCCAAGCATCTCAGTGAGACAAAAAAGCCAGCTCCACAAAGGTCCCATAAGAGCATTTGCAAAGACACAAATGTAAATGAATGAAGCACAATCTCTAAATTTATAAGAGCAAGATGATCAGAGATAAAAGGGCTTAAAAAACAAGGACACCTTTGTGAATCTGGGTTTGAAATGTTATCCAACAATATGAACTGTATCTTAGCAGGCACCAATTACAACTCCATCATTCCTTTCTGTCCTTCCCCTTCCCTCTTCCCTCTTCCTTCTCTCTCTTCCCCCAACCCCCATCACTCACACACACACACACACACACACATGCGCACACTCTTTCATTTCCCTTTTTTCTCTTTCTCTCTCTTCTCTCTTTCCCTCCCCATGTACTTCATTTACATTATTAGTATGCCAGAAAATAATGATGGACTGGGTATTAGATGACATCTAATTTTTCTACAATTTTACTAAAACAAAAGCATTACTTATAAAACTAAACCCAAAGAGGCAGCCAGGAGTAAGTTAAGCTCCAAGAAGTGAACTCTGCAGCTTACCAGACTCAGAATGTACCTGAAACAAAGAAGGACAGGCTTTGTTTACAGAGAAAACAAGTTTGAATGAGGTTGAGTCATGCTGTTTTGCTTGCCAACAACAAGGATTCCCTTCTGCTCCCTTCCCCTCCTAGGTCTTCTTGTTCTGTTCCCTACTTTCCCTTCCTTTGTTCTGCCATTTTTAATGTTCTAAATAAAAAATTCAAATGCTCAAAGCCACATGTTGTGATCACTGACACCTCAGCAGATGGCATGTAAATACCAAGCTCACTGGGCTGGAGCCCGGCTTTGCAGGCAACAGAGGTGGGCTTGGAGGGAAAAATTCCCGTTGGTCCTAAATGCCGGGAAGCCCAGTCACCTCCCCTGGGTACACAACCTCTCTGGTGGCTGAGGATTCACTTTCTTCTCCAAATGGAGATAGGACACAGCAGAATACCAAGGGAATGAGGAGTGGGGACTGGGCTAGGGTCCAATTTCCTACTATGCATTTAGAAAGCCACAGGCACTTATCAGCTTAAAGTAACCAACTTTGAGACTCTCATTCTCCCTTGTCCAAAATGCCTCCATTATAGTAAACCATTGTGTGTGTGCTCTCTCTCTGTCTCTCTCTCTGCTGCCTGAAATTAACAAGGAAAGATCACCCTATACCTAATGTGCTAACAAGATAAATTGAAAGAATTCTGTCTTCTCCTCCAGGCTCTTGGATCACGTCCTCTAAAACAGTGCTTCCTAAACTATCTGTGAAGAGGGACCAGTTTTTTCTCCCCGCAAATCTTCATGGACGAGTAAAATTACAACAAAAATAAATTACTTTAAAAAATAAAACAAACAAAACAAGATATATAAGATATAAGTCCAATTTTTTTTAGTGTTACATTCAACAGCCATAATATTACCCTGTCAAGTTGCTATAAAGGTTGGCTTACTCTCAATTTCTCTCCTTTATACCATTTCAGACTGGAAACAAACAGTAAACCGGCACCAGTCTGCAAATGTTTTGAGTAGCACTGATCTAAAGGTCTTTACAGAAATTTTTTTTTCTGTATACTACTGTATGCCCAACACCTTGTTCACACCACTGAAATGAAGACAGAGGGCAGTGTCCTTAAGAACTTTGTAACTGTACTGGACAGACCAGACTTGCACAGCTTGTGATAATTACCATGTAGACAGAATGGGTGCTGGGACAGGGAATGACGAGAAGGCGGAGTATGGAAGTCAATACTCTGCATACTGTGGCCAGAGAAGGCCTTTCAGAAAAGGTGACTTTGAAGCAATGATCTGAAGGGGAATAGGGATCTAGCTACATGATGAATCAAGGGGAGTTCACACACAGGGGACAGCACATGCCATGGTCCTGGGGCAGAAAAGAGCTTGAAACCTTCTCTGAACTGTCAGAAGGCAATTTTGGCTAGAGCAGAATGAATGACAAGACAGATTATGTAGGCTTTAATAGGCCAGGTAAAGGAATTTTAGCTTTTTCCAATAGCAACAAAAATCCCATTGAAGAATTTCAAGCAGGGAAGGGACGTAATCTGATTCATGCTTTTAAAAAGATCAGTGTCAAATGGATGAGTTTTATGGTATATAAATTATACCTCAATAAAGCTGTTAGTAAAACAGAGATCGGTGATTATTTTCCTTACTAATAGCACTCATGCCAAGTTGTAATTATTTGCTTATTCATACAAATAACTCCCGCTGAACTGAAGTGCTGTGAGGGCAGCGACCAAGTTTGATATGGCTCACCAGTGCACCAATAGTAACACTTAGAAGGTTTCAAAGTATGTTTGTTGATTGGATTAGAGAATAAAATGGTGAGTAAACAACACAAGCAACCTGTAATCAAGTGCTAATTTATATGGTATAATCTTAAACTCTACACATTACACCCTCCCAGGAGGATGGACTTGTTTTCTAGAAAAAGACTTGTGTCTCTCATTAGCAACCTGATAACCTGAGTCACCACAATTACTGTGCATTTCCCTATTGAAGCATCACCCAGATGAACAAATCAAAGGGCACTAAAGGCAGAGCCAGTCTTCATCCAAATTGTGAGAGAGATCATTGTCCTGGGCAGCCTTCCAATGCTCATCCTATTGCTTTTATCTTCCCTATAGGCAAGCCACCTTTCCAATTTCTCACCCCTAATCTATCATCAACTCAATGAAAGTCACCCAATTTATCTTGTCTCTGTTTTCCTCTCTGTACAAAATGTGCCCTAAGTGTAGTACTATATGAAGGAAATCTCCACATAATATCTTAAAAATAAGTACTCTAAAAGTAAGCCTTGAATATATTTATTTCCAATTCTCAATTATCCACACTACTGAAAGGAAAATGAATTGCAGTATGTGAAAATCAAGGCAGACAGGATAATACCAAAGTCATTTGAATCTCTGGAAGACTGAATTGTCTGGAAATTCTCAAATCAGGGACAGTGTGTGTTTGGATGTCAGTTGTGTAACCAGTGTCTGTGTAAAAGATAACTATGGAGAATTAAGCAAGGGTAGCTTACAAGGCACTGCATGAACTGCTTAGGCACAAAGGTCATAGTCAGTTTTAAACAGTTGCATTCAAATGTGGGCAACTGTGCACTGGATCAAACAAACAAATGTGATGCAATTGAGAAGTGATGCAAATGATGAAATATAGTAGAACTTACAAATTCAAATGACTAGTTTCCCTCTCAGAGGGATCACTCCTGGAGATTAAACCCATATTTCCAACAAATATCACCTTTGTTGCACAGAGACAAATAGTCAACAGTACAGATGCTTAGAATGTAAAAAGTGAGAAAGAAGACTTTCAATTCACTCTATCTATGAGCAGTAGGATGGCCTCCAATCTTTCTCTTCCTTCTCTTATATCTTTTAATTTTTTCCCTCTACACACAAAGTTTACTGGCCCAACCAAAGCAAAGGATACCACTGTGGCAAGTAGCTAACAAAACCATCAATTTTAACCAAACAGAATTAGTGAAAGGCAAGCAGCATTAGAATTTGATAAGTTTAGTCCAAGTACACAAAAGTCTTTGAGTATCTAATCATCACTTCCAATTAGTAAAATCTCTATGAAATAATAAAATGGGCTTAACAGAAATTCCATAGCACAACAGGAAATTTTGAACCTTAGAATCACTTAGCAATGACATTGTGGAGTATCCACATATACTTATACTTATTGCACAGAAGGCATGGGAAGGCATGCAATAATAAAGAAGACAAAAAGTCCATAAACAATTATCAAAATGTACAATAGCTTATGGAATCATTGAGGAAATAAAGGAACATAGTTGGCCCTCTTACTACGTGGTAAAGGAAACAGAGACAAATTTGATATAGACGTTTCTTAATCATTATTTTACTAGTTGGAAATGTTAGCGAGGATGCAGAGAAAAGGGAACTCTTGCACATTGTTGGTGGGAATGTAAATTAGTACAGCCATTATGGAAAACTGTATGGAGGTTCCCCTAAAAACTAAAAATAGAACTACTATATGATCTAGTAATCCCACTTCTGGATATATATCCAAAGGAAATGAAACCAATATGTTGACAGGACATCTGCACTCCAATGTTCATTGCAGCATTTTTCACAATAGCCAAGATACAAAATCAACCTAAGTATCCACCAGCAGATGAATGGATAAAGAAAATGTGGTATATATACACAATGGAATACTATTCAGCCTTAAAAATGGGGGAAATGTTGTCATTTGCAACATCACAGGTAAAGCTGGAGGACATTATGCTAAGTGAAATAAGCCAGGCACAGAAAGACAAATAGAGCATGAGCCAGGCAACGTGGATCATGCCTGTAATCCTAGCACTTTGGGAGACGAGGCAGGAGGATTGCTTGAGGCCCAGGACTAAGACCAGCCTGAACAAGAGTGAGACCCCGTCTATACATAAAATAGAAAAATTAGCCAGGTATGGTGGTGTGCACCTGTAGTCCCAGCCACTTGGGAGGCTTAGATAGGAGGATCTCTTGAGACCAGGAGTTTGAGGTTGCTGTGAGCTACGATGACATCACTGCACTCTAGCCCAGGTAACAGAGTAAGATCCTGTCTCAAAAAAAAAGACAAATACTGCATGATCTTATATGTGGACTCTAAAAATGTTGAACTCACAGAACTAGAGAGTAGAATGGTGGTTACCAGAGTCTGGGGGAGTGAGAAAGGAGGGAGTGGGGAGTTGCTGATCAAAGGGTACAAAGTTTCAGATAGACAGGAGGAATAGGTTTTGAGATCTATTGCACAGCAGGGTATAATAATAATGTATTGTATATTTCAAACCAACTAAGAAAGCAAATTTCAAATGTTTCATCATAAAATATGATAGCTGAATGAGGTGATGGATAGGTTAATTAACTTGATCTAACCATTCCACATTGTATACATATATTAAAACATCATATTGTACCCCATAAATGTATACAATTATGATTTATCAATCAAAAATAATATAAGAAAGAAAGAAAGAAAGAAAGAAAGAAAGAAAGAAAGAAAGAAAGAAAGAAAGAGAGAAAGAAAGAGTATGGTTCTTAAAGAATGAAATTTCAATATATGCACTTAAAGTTGTAAACGATGAAGTAGGGGCCCTTTCTAGGCAAAGAGAATAGACAAAGGTACAAAAGTTAAAGAGGGCATGATGTGACTAGAGCATGAGGTCTGTTGAAAGAAATGGTATAGATGAGGCCAGGGGAGCAAAAGATAACAGATAATGGGAATCCTTGAAGGCCAAGTTAAGATATTTGACAGTGCATGTGTAGAAAGTAGGGAATCATTGCAGTGATTTGAGGAAAGGAGTTTTATGCCCTTACTGGTATTTTATGAAGGTAAATTTGTTATGTGAAGAATAAACTGGAGAGGTAAAGACCCAGAAGTCAGAGCACCAACTTAGAAGCTAGGACAACAATCTAGGCCAATGGCTCTCAAACCTGCTTGTGCTTCAAAGTCACCTGTTGAGTTACGTGCTTGGGCCCCACACTTAGTAGGTCTAAAATGCCACTAATTAAAATCAGGTATACAGGAAGAAGAGATTTTGAGGGAATATAATCACTTTGCTTTGGGGTACATTCTTTTTAAGATGCACATGGAATATGGAAGTTAATTTAGTCAACAGGTGGTTAGAGAAGGGCATTCTAGAGTATACAAGAGAGAGTCTAATTGGAAAGTCATTGGTGTCTCATTCAAAGTGAATTCAAGTTGAAAATGCCAAAATAAAACAAGAAATTAATTTGTTTTACAGACTCTAAAACCTCAAAATGTAGCAAATTCATTGGCTGAGGTACTTGTGTGGTAAATGTTACCCTCCTGAAAAATTACATTCTCAGAGCCCACCTATATGAGAAATCATGACTACCCCCACAGTCAAATACTCAAAATTGAAAATGAAAAAGAAGCCAAAGAAAAAAAATGAAGAAATTCTAATGTCTCTAGGTAGATGAGAGATGCCAGAAGAAAAACTGGTTTTCAAGCAGAAAATGAACTGCCGGAGGGTGTCTATTGTTCATCAAAGGGATAAAGCAGTTACTACAAAACAGCAACCTGCTTAAACAGAAGGAACCATGCTTTCCCACAAAAATATCAAATAAATCTACTGAAACGCATTTTGTCCTTGATAAAAATATGTTATTTAAAAATACATAATTTTTAATAGCAGATAAAGCTCAGTGAGGAAATAGAATTCATGATACAGAAATTTCCTTTGAAGTCAAACTAGTTAAAAATGCATGTATTAAATAAAAAGAGGTGGGTTTTCTGTCCTTTTTTGAGCAGTTGCCATTGAGGTTGCCCAGGGGTGGAGTCTGAGGTAACTGGCTATGGAGAATAATTTCACAGCTGACAGGCAGACAGGAGGGACGTACACCTTCCTCTACTGCTCCCTGCCCCTCTCGACCCCATCTCTTTCCTCTTTTACCTCTTGAGTCTGGGCGTTGAAAGCCTAACTCTGCTTCATTAGATTTTCACAGAAGTTTTAGGAAACCAAGACTCTAAATTCCCACATAGTAGATTGTGAGTGGCCATCCTCAACTGGTGGTGATTCTGGGAATGAAGAAAATGGGGAACCAGGAGGCAAGAAACATCTCCCTTTGGCCAGAAGCTCTCTCCTAAGATATCTGTCTCTATATCTTACTCCCACCCTTTCCCTTTTCCACTTTTACCAAATAGCTTTTGGGTGATACAATCTGTATGGACAATTTTACAAAGGCTTCAGGGAGGCCAGAGACTTCAATTTCTCAAAAGAGCAGAGTGGCAAGTTGCACTTGTAGAGCATAATATGAGAAGAAAAAAAATTGGCCAAGAGCTGGAAAACAAAACATTTAGCCAGAGGTGCCCATATAATAGCCATCACCATGCTCCCTAACTGTCTTCCTGCCAGAGATTGGTTCTGGATGGCCAATTCTGTTACAGTATTTTTTGTAGGGTTTAGGGAAGGCAGGGGATCAAAATTCTCAAAAGTACAGACTTTGGGTGGCAAACTTCAAGTAAAAATCACCAAAAGGAAAAAAAGCAAAAAGTGGACCAGGGACCAGTAACTCATAATATCTCCCATCTTACCACTCTCTCCCATTCCTCCTTTCACTCTTTTATTTACTGAATGTATGATGGTCAGATCTGTTGATTTAGTGTCTTAGAGGTTTTAAAGGGATTTGTCCTCAATTTTTCAAATTCAAGGACTGTGGATTGGAAGCTCAATAAAGGAAATCTAGCAAGAGATTATATGCAAGAATAATGATTTAAATAAAAGAATAGGAAGAGGAAAGCCAAGAGCCAGGCAGCTTCTGCCCCATAGCCAGAACCTATCTCTCTTTCTCTCTCTCTGTCTCTCTCTCTTAAAGCTGATCAAGTGAAGCACTAGGAGTGGAGATGGAACTAAAACCTTTCTCTTAATACAACCATGCCTACTATTCGTTCCTTTTTCCCCAGTTGCTCAGATTATAACTTATTTGTTGAAAGTTTGGTGGTTTGCTGAATTAGGGTCTTTGCTGAGGCTTTGGAGAGAATCAGGCCTCAATTTTCAAAATGTCATACACTATGCTTGTCCATGACTCCAATAATGTCTAGCAATAAGTGAAAGAAAACAGAACATATTTTAAAACAATAGAATAGAGAAAGAATGTAGGCTAAGAGCCAGGCAGTTTCTGCCTCTCAGCCCAGCAACTCTCTCCTAACTTCTTTCTATCATTGTTCTTCAGCCTTTTATTTCATATGTTTACCTATTTTACCTATTTGGTGGCTATTTCTCTTATGTTAGTCTTTTCACAGAGGTTTTAGAGATACTTGGAATTTGTATCCAAACTTGAGCTCAGTGTGTTGTCAACTCAAAAAGAGAAATCTAGCAAGAGTTATGAATAAGGAAAATACCTTAAATAATGAGATTAGGGGTGAATAGGGACCAGGAGCCAGCCAACTCCTGCTCTTAGACAGGATCCCTACTTTCTACCTCTGACATTAATCCTTTATTTTCCCTTGTCTTCTCTAGGTGTTCAGTGGACATTTCTACTGAGTTATTGTATTTATAGAGGGTTAAGTGGGACTGGGACTAAATATTCCCATGTATAGTTTGCATGTGGTTAGCTCAAGAAGTGATACCTACAAAGAGTTTATGAACAAGTGAAATGTCTTTAAAATGTTGTGATAGGGGGCAAAGCAGCATCAGGAGCCAGCAAACTGCTGCCCTTCAAACCCAAGTGTTCTCTTAATACGCCCCTTTTTAATACCCATCCTCTTACTTCCAGGATATGGAGTGGTCACTGCTGCTGTATCAGTGTCCTTGCTGAAATTGTTGGGAGCCTCTAATCTGTTTTCTATACATTGTAGACTGTATTTACTCATATCAGCTATAGAATCTAGCAATATGTGATAGAAAAGACAACATGCTTTGAATCATGTTAGAAGGTGAATGGGCCAGGTGTGGTGACTCACGCCTGTAATCCCAGCACTTTGGGAGGCCAAGGCAGGAGGATTGCTTGAGACCAGGAGTTCGAGACCAGCTTGGACAACACAGCAACATCCTATCTCTACAAAAAATAGAAAAAAATTAGCCGGATGTGGTGGTATGCACCTGTAGTCCCAGCTACTTGGGAGGCTGGGGCAAGAGGATTGTTTGAGCCCAGGAGTCTGAGGTTGCAGTGAGCTATGATCACACCACTACACTCTAGACTGGATAATAGAGCAAGACCCTGTCTCAAATAATAATAAAAAAAAAACAGAAGGTAAATACGTAAACCAGGAGTTAACCAACTCCTGACCAATAGTCAGACTACGCTCCTTCCTTCCTTCACTCTACCAGTGACCTTCACACGTTCGTTTTTCCTGTTTCCTTTTCAGCTTTTTGGTGGTCACTTCTATTGTATTATTTTATTTATAGAGATTTCAGTGGGGCTTGGAAAAATATTCCCACCTGAATCTCTGCAGGTGATCATGAGAAGTAAGACCTAGGAAGACTTATGAGCAAGAAAAATGCCTCTAAATGATGTGATAGGAAGAAAAGCAGGACAAGAGCCAGCTAAAATTTACATAACCAAAGGGTCTGTACACCCGTAATACTCTGAAATTAAAAAAAAAAAAAGAGTCAGCCAACTCCAGCCCATTGTAAAAAACTTGGTCTCCCATTATTCCACTTCTTACCACAATCTCAGCCTTTTGTTAAACCCTCTTAAATTCTGTATATTTTTTGGTACACTCTGTTATATTCTATTTTTGCTGAAGTTGTCCAAAGAATCTAATCTCAGTTTTCTGTACCTGCAGACTGTGTTTGCACATATCACCCATAGAATCTAGCAATACATCATAAGAAAGTGGCGTACTGGGGGCTTGTTAGAAGGGAAACAGGTGAACCAGGAATCAGCCAACTCCTAAGCTTAGTGAGCACTTATCTCCTAACTTTCTTCTTTAACCTTTGCACATCTATTTCTACCTTTCACCTTTCAGATGTTCTGTGGTCATTTCAGTTGTGTTATTTTATTTATAGAGATTTCAGTCAGCTTGGTCAGATACTCCCACCTCCGGGTCTGCAAATAGTCGGTTCAATATATGAAAACTAGCAACAGTTTGTGAATAAGTAAAATGCCTTAAAATATTGTGATAGGAGGTAAAACAGGATCAGGAGCCAGCCAACTCCTGACGTTTGTGGAAAAAATGGTGTCCTAATATACTCATTCCTAGCATACCTCTGTCACCGTCCTTAATGCTCCATCTTACACCCTAGATTATGTATTACTTAGCTCTGCTACATTAATGTCTTTGCCGAAGTTGTCCAAAGAACCTAGTCTCACTCTCCTGTACCTTGCACACACCATTTGTGCATGTCAACCATACAACCTAGAAATATGTCACAGGAAAACAAATACTTTAAAATGTATGAGAAGGGAAGCAAGTGAATGAGGAAACAGACAACTCCTGCTATTCATAAAAAATGGGACTCCTAGTGTTCCCCTCTTGCCACGAACCTGCCCCTTTGGTATTTGGTGGTAAGCTCTCTTACACTGGTGTCTTTGCTAAATTTGTTGAGACAATCTCATCTCAGTTTTCTGTATCTGTAGACTGGGTTTACACATATCAAAATAGAATCTACACATGCATGTATTGATGGGCACGCTTATAACTTTGACTCAACGTGTACAAAAGCAATTTATGCAACCAAAATGTTTGTACCCCCATAGCACTCTGAAATAAAATTTAAAAAATGAAAACAACCAGAATCTACAAATATATGGTAGAAAACACAACACACTTTGAACCATCTTAGAAGGGAAACTGGTGAACCAGGAGTCAGCCAACTCCTGCCCAGCAGTCATCCCTTCTCTCCTAATGTCCTTATTTCTTGCAATGTTCTTCTGAGTTTTATTTTCCCCTTTTATGTTCCAGATATTCGGTGGTCATTTCTGTTGTGTTATTTATATAGAGAGATCAGTGGGGTTGGGAAAAATATTCTCAATTTTTGGTCTGCAAGTGATCAGTTCAAGGAGTAAAACCTAGGAAGAGATTATGAACAAGGATATACAAATTTTATGTCATGGGAGGAAAGGCAGCATCAGGTGCCAGCCAACTCCTGCCTGTTTTCCAAAGTTTGTCTCCTAATATTTCTCTTTTTATCACTCCCCTGTTCTTTTTGTTCACTCTTTACCTTGTGGATATTTGTCGGTCAACTCTATTATATTACTTTCTTTGCTGATGCTCTCCAGAGACTGAAGTCTCTTTTGTAACTGGGAGCTTGTATTTGTACATATCAAAAGTTGGATCTAGCAATATGTGATATAAAGACAACCTGCTTGAAACCATGTTGGAATGAAAACAGGTAAGCCATGAACCATCCAATTCCTGCCCCTTAGTTGGCAATTCTCTTGTAAGTTCCTTATTTCTTTCAGTAATATTCACAACTTTGTTTTCTCCTTATCCCATACGGATGTGTTTTTTTAATCATCTCTGTAACATTAATATCTTTTTAGACATTTAAGAGAGTTTCTACCTTGAAATCAGAGGTCATCACATGAAACAGAGAAGCTTAGTAAGCATTATGGGCAAGGGAAATTCCTTAAAATAATGAAATAGCAGGGAAGGGTGAACCAGGCACCAGCCAACTTTTGTCTTTGTGCCGGACTATTTCTCCTAACTTCCATCGCCCTTTATGTCCCCATCCATCACCACCATTCTATTGCTCTCCATCAAACACTCTGGTTGTCTGGGCTCTTCCCTGTGTTACTGTCCCTAGATTGGTTTCAAGGATTCACAGTTCAACTTCATCACCTTGACTGCTGCTGCGAGTATCTTGCACAATGAAAAATATCTAATGAGGCACTATAGAAATTTATATTCCCTTAATATTTTTTTATTTTAAAAAAGAAGTTCCAGGAATCAGACATTTCCTGTTCTTTATCAAGATCCTTAATCCTAAAATGCCTATGAGTTTCAGTCTCCCTCTTTCACTCCATTTTTATATATCTTCTCATGCTTGCTAAATGTTTCATGGTCACCTGTCCCCTGTCTGTCTTTGCTAATCCTATGGGAAAAATCAAGCCTATGTATTCAACCCCCTTGTAGACTATAGTTTCTCACAATCAAAAGTAGAGATTTGTCAAGAAAAACAGCACATGCATTACAAAACTGAATTCAGGTGGAAGACGATCCAGGAGCCAACTGACTCCTGCCCTTTATTCAGGATCTCTCTCCTAGCTTCCATCTTTCTACCACTTGCCTCCTTCCTCATCTTTTCCCGTGTATTGTCCAAATGTTTAATGTTCATTTTTGTTGTGCTAGTGTATTTACAGAGGTTTTAGAGAGACTCGGTCTCAGTAGTTTCAACTTGAGAATACTGAGATTGAGACTTTTGTGGCCAACACTTAAAGAAAAATCTAGCGAGAGCTGGACAAACAAAATGCCTTAAAATAATGAGATAATAGGTGAATGTGGACCAGAACTCAGCCAACTCCTGCCCCCAGCAAGAACTTGTACCCCAGGGTTTAATTTCGATAACTATCTGGCATCCTTTATTTTCCCCTTTACCATCCGGATTGTTGAAGGTAATTTCTGTTGCATTAATCCCACCTCGAAGTCTCTGTGTAGCCACTTCTCACAAGAAATGAATTCTGGCAAAGTTATGGACAGATGAAATGTCTTAAAATAACCAGACAGGTGGAGAAAGTAAACCAGGAACCAGCCACCTTCTTCCCTGAATCAGAACATTTCTCCCAACTTCTGTTATCCTGTCATCATCCTCTCTGTCACCACCATTTTATTTCCCTTTTTATATACTCTGTGTGTTTTGTGGTTTCCTATTCTGTTTTAGTGTCTTTACATTGGTTTCAGGGATATGTGGCCTCAGTATAAACATCATGAGGTGTTGGGCTCCTGGTCCTCCTTGTCTGCTATCCAAATTTTAAGGCACTATACTTTTTAGCTAGAACCACTCTCTCCCCTTCTTTATTTTCTGTCTACCTGTTTTCTGGTCAGCTTTATTGCACTAGTTATTTCACTTAAGCTGTGGGTAGACTCAGGCTTTAATTCACAACTTTGCCAAGTATAGTTATACATGACAATAGATTCTAGCAAGTTATTTTAAAAATTTTTAAAAACATTTTTTAAAAAATGGAAATAGATGTAGGAGGTGGAGCAGAGCCAGCAAAATCTTCATCCTTAGCCATCTCCTCTCTCTTAACTTCCATTCTTCTACCACTGGCCTCCACGCTTTCATTCCCTGCTTTTACCATGTTTGGTGATTATCTCTTATGTTAGTGTCTTTTGGGAGGTTTTAAGGAACTCGACCTCACTTTTACCACCTTGAGGACTGTGATTTGCCAGCCTAAGGAGGAAATCTAGTAAAAGGATATATATCAGTAAAATGCCTTAAAAGAGTGAGATACTGTAGTGGGAGAAGGAGGACCAGGGGCCAGCCAGGGTCTGTACCTTAGCCAACACTTCTCGCTTAACTTCCATCTTCCTACCACTGATCCCTACCATTTTATTTACTCCATTTTTCTTTCTGGATATTATATCATCACCTGGGCTGTGTTAGTATCTTTACGTAGGTTTGAGGGAATACTTGGCCTACCTTAGGCTGTAGATGTCATAACCATAAAAATCTATCAAATATTAATATAGAAAGGAGTACTTCCTTAAATTGTTGGGATAGGAGGAGAAAGAGGCCCAGAAGCCAACCAAATCCTGCCCTTAAGCAGAACCTCTCTCCTAATTTCCATCATCCTTCCCTCTCTACCTTTTCTCCTTTCCCTTCTTACCTGCTGGATGTGAGCTCTACTGAATTAGTATCTCGGAAGAGGCTGTGGAGAGAATTGGGCTATAATTTTTACAATATTATGGACTCTCAATGGCCACTTAAAGAGTGAAATTTAGCAATATTTGATAAAAAAAGAAAATTATTTGTAAAAAAGTATCACACAAAGAAAGATGACCAAGAGCCAACAAACTCCTACCTTTTGGCCCAAATAGTTTTTCTTATATCCCCCTCTCTACCATTTACCTCCATTCTCTTTGCCCTTCTACTTTCTTGATATTTGATCAGCTTTGCTGCATAAGTGTTTCTTCAGAGGGTTTGGGAAAATCCAGGCATGATTATCTCAACCTTGAGGACTGTGGGTTGCTGCTTCTAAATGCTGGGCACCAGGGTGACAATAAAGCCAGAGAATCTGAAGTGAGATTACGAACAAGTAAAATGTACACAAATGGGACAAAGGGAGAAGTAGGACCAGGAGCCAGGCAACTCTTGCCCTTTAGCAACAAGATCTCTCCTTTCATCTCCCTGAACACCTATTCCTCTTTTTTTTTTTCCCACCTCTCTTCTGCCCCCTTCACTTTGTTAATGGGGCTATGTTAGTGCTTTCTGCCCATATGGCCTCATAAGTTTCCATGGTGCTCAATAGGAGCTAGTGCTGGGAGGTCTTGCCAGCCAGCAAAACAGGTTCAGGCAACCTCCCCCTGGCTTAATCTGTGCTACTGTGGGTGCATTTTATCCCATGAGTACAGTCAGGCTAATTCCAATCTTAGGTGAGCCAGAACTCATTCCCAGGTATGTCAATCATGAAGTATGAATTGACTGAGAAACTTCTAGGTCCTCAGTGGTAATGTTGAGGTGTGCTAGAGAGATGAGTTCACAGTATGCCTAAAAAGACATTTCCGAATTACAATATGCTTATTGGAGAAGACAACAACCAAGTGGGAATATGGGGGGCCTATGTGGCAAGGTTAAGCCCCCTGGGAATAAATGGAGGTGATTTTGAAGTAAATTTGAGCTGGACCTCTCCTTTAGCTTCCCTGCCAAAAAAGCGGGGGGTGGTAGTGAGGGCAAATCTTTAGGAAAAGAGTGGTATGGTGAGCAGGAACTAGAATGAAGTGCTGGGTCTTAGGCCTTAAGGCAGAAGTGACATTTTTAAAATCCTTTTTTCCTTTCTCCCTTTTGTTGCCAATTTAACATGCTATGGTTATTAAGTAAACAGGAGTATGATACTTATCAAAGTAAGGGATGTTTTCTAGAGCATTCTCTGACCATTGACCCTGGGGACTAGAATGGTGGCAGAAGCATTCTCAGCCCCTTTCTCTCAAGGAAGGGAGCTACACTTTTCCAGCCCAGGATTTTCCGATACAGGCCAAGCACCAGAGAACCCATCCTTCACTCACACTAGCAGGCAGATGGGGAGTTGGTCAATTTTCTAGTGTAATATTTATTAACTGCCAAATATAGTTTGACAGGGTAAATGAATTAAAGCCATTCATTAAAGTTTTCTTATTGATATATAATATGTGTACATATTTTTGTTACATGCATAGAATAGAACGTGTAATGATGAAGTCAGGGTATTTAGGGTATCCCTCATCTTGAGCATTTATCATTTCTACATGTTGGGAACATTTCAAGTCCTCTGTTCTAGCTATTTTGAAATATACAACACATTGTTGTTATCTATAGTCACCCTACTCTGCTATCAAATATTAGACTTTATTACTTCTATCTAACTGTATGTTGGTACCAATTAACCAACCTCTCTTTATCCCCTGCAACACACACACACACACACACACACCCTTTCCAACCTCTGGTAACTATCATTCTACTCTCTACCTCCATGAGACCAACTTTTCAGCTTCCACATATGAGTAAGAACATGCAATATTTGTCTTTCTGTGCCTAGTTTATTCCACTTACCATAATGACCTCCAGTTCCTTCTATGTTGCTGCAAATGACATGATTTCATTCTTTTTCATGACCAAATAGTATTCCATTGTGTATACATACCACATTTTCTTTATCCATTCTTCCGTTGGTGGCCCCTTAGGTTGATTCCATGTCTTTGCTATTGTAATATTGCTGCAATAAACATGGGGGTACAGGTATTTTTCTGATATACTGATTTCTTTTCCTTTGGATAAATGCCCAGTAGTAAGATTGCTGGAGCACATGGTTGTTCTATTTTCAGTTTTTTGAGAAATCTCCATACTGTTTTCCATAGTGGCTATACTAATTTACATTTTCACCAACAGTGTATAGAGTACCCTTAGTTCCGCATCCTCATCAGCATCTGTTATTTTTTGTCTTTTTAATAATAGCCATTCTAACGGGGGTAAGATAGTATCTCATTTTGGTTTTAATTGGCATTTCCCTGATTATTAGCGATGTCAAGAACTTTTTCATATACCTGTTGGCCATTTGTATGTCTTCTTTTGAAAATGTCTATTCATGTCCTTTGCCCAATTTTTAAAGGGATTATTTGTTATTTTACTGTGGAGTTGTTTGAGTTCCTTGTAGATTCTGGATATTAGGCCCTTGTGAGATGAATAGTTTGCAAATATTTTCTCCCATTCGACAGGTTGTCTCTTCACTCTGCTTATTGTTTCCTTTGCTGTGCAGAAGCTTTTTAGTTTAATCTAGTCTTATTTGTCTATTTTTGTTTTCGTTGCCTGTGCTTTTGAAGTATTAGCTGTAAAATCTCTGCCTAGACCAATGTCCTGAAGTGTCTCCCCTGTTTTCTTCTAGTAGTTTTATAGTTTCAGGTCTTACATTTAGGTCTTTAGTCCATCTCGAATTGATTTTTGCATATGGTGAAAGATAGGGGCCCAGTTCCATTCTTCTGCATAAGGATATACAATTTTCCCAGCACTATTTATTGAAGCAGTTTTCTTTACCCCAATATATGTTCTTGGCACCATTTGTTGAAAATCAATTGACTATAAATATGTGGATTTATTTCTGGGTTTTCTATTCTGTTCCATTGGTTTATGTGTGTTTTTATACCAATACAATGCTAGTTTGGTTACTGTACCCTTTTGATATATTTTGAAGTCAGGTAGTGTGATGCCTCTAGCTTTGTTCTTTTTGCTAAAGACTGCTTGGCTATTTGGGCTCTTCGTTAGTTCCATACAAATTTTAGGAAAATTTTTTCATATATGTAAAAAATGACATTGGCATTTCGATAGGGATTACATTGAATCTCTAGATTGCTTTGAGTAGTGTGGTCATTTTAATGGTGTTAATTCTTTCAATCCATGAGCATGGACTATCTATCCATTTGTTTGTGTCCTCTTAATTTCTTTCATCAGAGTTTTTTTTAGTTTCCCTTCTAGAGGTCTTTCACATCCTTGGCTAAATTTATTCACAGGTATTTTATTTTTTTTGTAGCTACTGTAGGTGGGATTGTCTTCCTGATTTCTTTCTCAACTAGTTAATTATTATTGCATAGAAAAGCTACTGATTTTTGTATGTTGATTTTGTATCTGGCAACTTTAGTGAACTTATTTATCAGACATAAGAGACTTTTGGTGGAGTTTTTAGGTTTTTGTAGTTATAAGATCATGCCATCTGCAAAGTAGGACAATATGACTTCCCCTTCTCTTTTTCTTTTTTTCATTTCAAAAAATTTAGGGGGTACAAATGTTTTTTGTTACAGGAATGAATTATATCATGCTGAAGTCAGGGATTTAAGTGTACCCATCACCAGAATAGTGTATATTGTACCCAATAGATAGATTTTTATCTCTCACCCCCCTGTCACCCTCCCCCCTTTTTAGTTTTCAATGTCTATTATACCATTTTGGGGGGGGGAGTTAATATTTTTGGAGACAGAGACTCACTCTGACACCCCAGCTGCAATGCAATGGTATCATCACAGCTCACTGCAACCTCAAACTCCTGGGTTCAAGTGAGTCTCCTGCCTCAGCCTCCTAAGTAGCTGGGACTACAGGCACACACCACCAGGCTTGGGTAATTTTTCTAATTTTTGTACAGACAGGATCTCATTCTTGCTCAGGCTGGTCTTGAACTCCTAGCCTCAAGCTATCCTCCTGTTTTGGCCTCCTCGAGTGCTCGGATTACAGGCATGAGCCACGTCACTCAGCCTATACCACTTTTTGACCATATAGGTCCCTAATTTAGCTCCCATTTACAAGTGAGAACATGTGGTGTTTGTTTTTCCATTCCTGAAATACTTCAGATACTTCGCTTAGGATAATGGTCTCCAGTTCCATCTAAGTTGCTGCAAAAGACATTATTTCATTCATTTTTATAGCCTAGTAGTACTCCATAGTATATATATATACCATATTTTCTTTATCCACTCATCAGTTGATGGGCACTTAGGTTGGTTCCATATCTTTGCAATTGTGAATTCTGCTGTGGATAAACATTTGGGTGCAGGTGTCTTTTTATAAAATGCCTTCTTTTCCTTCGGGTAGATACCCAGTAGTGGGATTGCTGTATCAAATGGTAGGTCTACTTTTAGTTCTTTGAGGAATCTCCAAACTGCTTTCCATAGTAGTTGTACTAGTTTACTTCCCCACCAACAATGTGTAAGTGTTATCTTTTCACTGCATCCACAGCAACATTTATTGTTTTTTGAGTTTTTAATAACAGCCATTCTGACAGGGGTAAAGTGGTATGTCATCATGGTTTTAATTTGCATTTCCTTGATGATTAGTGATGTTGAACATTTTTTCATATGTTTGTTGGCCATTTATCTATCTTCTTCCAAGAAAAGTCTGTTCATGTCTTTTGCCCACTTTTTGATGGGGTTATTTGTTTTTTTCTTGCTGTTTTGTTTGAGTTTTTTGTATAATAGATTCTGGATATTAACCCTTTGTTGGATATATAGTTTGACAGCATTTTCTCCCATTCTATAGGTTATCTATTTACTCCGTTGATTACTTCCTTTGCTATGAAGAAATGTTTAGTTTAATTAGGTCCCATTTATTCATTTTTTGTTGTTATATTTGCTTTTGGAGTCTTACACATAAATTCTTTGCCTAGGCCAATGTCTAGAAGAGCTTTTCCTACATTTTCTTTTGGAATGTTTATGGCTTCAAGTTTTACATTCCTTTCTCTTGCCTGATTGTTCTGGCTAAGACTTCCAGTAATATGTTTAATAAGAGTGGTGAAAGTGGGCATCCTTGTCTTGTTCCAGTTCTCAGAGGAAAAGCTTTTAGCTTTTCCCCTTTCAGTATGATGTTAGTTGTGGGTTTGTCATATATGGCCATTATTATGTTGAGGTACATTGTTTTTATGCCCAGTTCATTGAGAATTATTATGAATTTTTTTTGAGACAGGGTCTCACTCTCTTGCCCAGGCTAGAGTGCTGTGATGTCATCTTAGCTCACTGCAACATCAAACTCCTGGGCTCAAGTGATCCTCCTGCATCAGCCTCCTGAGTAGTCAGGACTAGAGGTGTACATCACCACAGTCAGCTAATTTTTTTTTTAATTTTGTACAGATGGATTCTTGCTATGTTGCTTAGGCTGGTCTAGAACTCCTGGCCTCAAGTGATTCTCCCGTCTCAGCCTTCTAGAGTGCTAGGATTATGATGTTAAATTTTATCAAATGCTTTTTCTGCATCTATTGAGATGATCATATGGTTTTTTGTCCTTCATTCTGTTGATATGATATATCATGTTTATTGATTTGCATATGTTGAACCATCTTTGCATCCCAGGCATGAATCCCACTTGATCATGGTGATTAATCTTTTTGATGTACTGTAAGATTTGGTTTGCTGGTATTTTGTTGAGGATTTTTGCATCTATGTTCATTAGGGATATTGGCCTGTAGTTTTCTTTCTTTGTTATGTCCTTGTCTGGTTTTGGTATCAGGGTAATGTTGGCCTTATAGAATGGGTTAGGGAGAATTACTTCCTCTTCAATCATTTGGAAGAGTTTGAGAATTGATGTTAGTTTTTCTTTAAAGGTTGGTAGAATTTGTCAGTGAAGCCATCTGCTCCTGGCCTTTTTGTTTTGGGAAGACTTTTCATTATTGATTTAATCTCATTACTCATTATTGATCTGTTCAAGCTTTCTGTTTCTTTCTGATTCAATCTCGATAGGTTGTATGTGTCCAGAAATTTTACCCATTTTCTCTAGGTTTTCTAGTTTTTTAGTGTATAGTTGTTCATAATTGTCTCTGATGATCTTTGTCATTTCTGTGGTGCCAGTTGTAATGTCTCCTTTTTTGTTTCTGATTTTATTTGTTTGAGCCTTCTCTCTCTTTTTTCTTGGCTAGTCTAGCCAGCAGTTTGTTAATTTCATTTATCTTTTCAAAAAACCATCTTTTCATTTCACTGATGCTTTGTATTTTTTTTTTAGTCTCTAATTCATTTAATTCTGCTCTGATATTTATTATTTCCTTCCTTCTACTAACTTTGGGTTTGGTTCTTTCTTTTCTAGTTCCTTGAGGTACATAATTAGGTTGTTTATTTGAAATCTTTCTACTTTTTCGATGTAGGCATTTATTGCTGTACTCTTCCCTCTTAGCACCAATTTTTCTGTATCCCTTAGGTTTTGGCATGTTGTGTTTCCATTTTCATTTGTTTTAAGAAATTTTTTTATTTCATCCTTAATTTTTTCCTTGACTTGATGGTTATTCAGGAGCATGTTGTTTAATTTCCATGTATTTCTACAGTTTCCAAAGTTCCTCTTGTTAGTGATTTCTAGTTTTATTCCATTGTGGTCTGAGAATTAAAATCACTCAATGTGATTTTAATTTTTAAATATTTGTTGAGATCCGTTTTATATCCTAACATATGGTCTATCCTAGAAAATGTTCCATGTGCTGATGAGAGAATATGTATTCTGTAGCTGTTGAATGAAATGTTCTGTAAACGTCTGTTAGGTCCATTTGGTCTAAAGTGCAGTTTAAATCCAATGTTTCTTTCTTAATTTTCTGTCTAGGTGATCTGTCTAATGCTGAGATTGGGGTGTTGAAGTCCCCAACTATTATTGCATCAGAGTACACCTCTCCCTTTAATAATATTTGTTTTATATACCTGGGTGCTCCAGTGTTGGATACATATATGTTTAGAATTGTTATATCTTCTTGCTGAATTGATCCCTTTATTATATAATATCCTTCTTTGTCTCTTTTTACTGTTTTTGACTTAATGTCTGTTTTATCTTATATAAGTATAGCTACTCCTCATTTTTGGTTTCCACTTTCATGGAATATTTTTTTCCATCCCTTTACTTTCAGTCTATATGTGCCTTTACAAGTTAGATGAGTTTCTTATAGACAGCATATAGTTGGGCCATGCTTTTTGATCCATTCAACAAGTGTATAGCTTTTAATTAGAAAGTTTAAACCGTTTACATCCAAGGTTATTATTGGTATGTGAGAGCTTATTCCTGTCATTTTATTAATTGATTTCTAGTTGTTTTGTACATCCTTTGTTCCTTTCTTTCTCTCTTATTGTTTATCTTTGTGGTTTGGTGGTTTTCTGTAGTGGTAACATTTGTGTCCTTTCTCCTCCTCCTTTGTGCATTTGCTCTACCAGTGGGTTTTATACTTTTGTGTGTTCTCATGATGGCAAATATTGTCCTTTTTTGTCCATGTGTGGGACTTCCTTAAGCATTTCCTGTAGGGCTGGTCTAGTGGTGATGAATTCTCTCAGCTTTTGCTTACCTGGAAAAGATTTTATTTCTCCTTCATTTATGAAGCATAACTTTACTAAGCGTAGTATCCTTGCCTAACAGGTTTTTTTTTTTTTCCTTTCAGCCCTTTGAATTTATCATCCCATTCTCTCCTGGATTGTAAAGTTTCTGCTGAGAAATCCACTATTGGTCTCATGGGGGTTCCCTGATAAGTGACTAGATGCTTTTTCTCACTGTCGTTAGAATTATCTCTTTGTCTTTAACTTTTGACAGTTTAACTGCAATGTGCCATGGGGAAGAACTTTTTTGCATTGCATCTGTTTGAAAATCTCTGAGCTTCTTTTTTTTTTATTTCAGCATATTATGGGGGTACAGATGTTTAGGTTACGTATGTTGCCCTTGCCCCCCTCTCCCCCCCAAGTCCGAGTTTCAAATATGTCCATCCTTTGGGTGGTGCGCATTGCACTCTCTGAGCTTCTTGTATCTACATATCTGTATCTCTTGCTGGACTCAGGAATTTTTCAGCTATTATTTCATTAAGTAGGTTTTCTATCCCTTTTATTTTCTCCTCACCTTCTGGGACACCAAAAATTTGAAAATTTGGTCACTTTATGGTGTCCCATGTGTCATGTAGGTTTTTTCTTTTTTAATTTTTTCTTATTTTCATCTTACTGAATTGTTTCAAAAGACCTATCTTCATGTTTTGAAATTCTTTCTTCTGCTTGATCTAGTCCATTGTCAAAGCTTTTGAATGTATTTTGTATTTCATTCAATTAATTCTTCAATTATAGAATTTCTATTTGGTTCTCTTTATGATATCTATCCCTTTTATAAATTTCTCATTTGTATCCTGAATTGTTTTCCTGATTTCTTTGTATTAATTTTCAGTATTCTCTTATATCTCATTGAACTTCTTTAGTATCAATATTTTGAATTCTTTTTCCAAGATTTCATAAATTTCTTTTTGATTGGGATCTGTTGCTTCAGAATTATTATGTTTCTTTGGAGGTGTTATATTTCCTTGCTTTTTCATGTTTCTTTTGTCCTTACATTGATATCTGCACATCTGGTATAGTAGTTACTTTTTCTAATTTTTTGAATTTGCTTTCATAGGGGAGGACTTTTTCCTAAAGTTGCATCTGTGGTTTTGGTTGGACAGGGCACTTTGGCTTTGATTCTGTGTATGTGCAGTAGTGTAGTGTCTATGTGATTTCTTCAGCTATAAACAGCATCATTAGTGTCCATGATTTCTTCAGTGGTTTAGGGTGCAGCTGTTAGTAGCAGTTGTGGTGAAGTTTTCCTGGGGACAGGGATGCCATGTGGACCAGTCCTTGCGCCCCAGTGGTGGCATCAGTGGGCCAAGAGGGCCTGTCCTTGAGCCACAGAGCAGCATACATTGGCACTGGTGTTAGCAGGTCCAAGCAGGCCAATTCTTGAGCCTCCAGGTGGCTTGTTCAGGTGCTAGTAGTGGGAGTGGTCGTCCAGGTTGGTGGGTCCTTGGGCCTCTGAGCAGCAGGCATCGTGTGGACACTGGCAGTAGCAGTGGTGGGACAATCCTCTGGCTCCCAAGCATTCCATGCTGATGTTGGTGGCAGCTGCAATGATCTGGGGAGTCCAATCCCCAGGCCAACGGGTAGTACATGTGAGTGGGTGCCAGCTGTGGTAGTAGTGGCAGGTTGTGTGGGTCTGTCCTCAGGCCCCCAGTAGGAGTGTTCAGGTTCCAACAGAATTTTATGGGGCATGGTTTTCCCACGCCCCTGTATGGTATTCTCAGGCACTGGAAAGTGTGGAGCCAGTCTGGGCAGGCCTGTCCACAGGGATCTCAGTGGTGTGTATGTATGCTCACTGTGGTAGGCAGAGGTGGGGTGATACCTATGCCCCCAATGGAATGCTTGGGTGGGGGTGGCAGCAACTGCACTGCGGCCTTGCTGCTGGGGAGGGCGGGGTTGCTTTGAGTGGCAGCAACCATAAACAGGTGGCTGGGGAGCACACACTTTGGCCCCAGGTGATGGCTATGAGTGAGATAGCCTTTCCTCACAGCACTTTTAAACGTGTGGCAGCCCCGCTAATGGGGGGCAGTGAAGTCACTGCCAATGGCTTGCTCTTCAGCCCTGGTGACAGCAGCCAGCAGCAGTGCCCAGCTGCAAGTGGGGGATGTCAATTGGCCTCCAGGGATGTGGAGATGCAGGGGCTATTGGGCCCCAGAGTGCAGTCTAGTGGGGCCTGGATGGTGCCTTGCTATAGCTGCTTAGGACTCAGGGAGGGGGTTGTGGGACCCAGCATGAGCGCCCTCTCTGGTGCAATGCTGTCATGCAGCCTCCTGGCAGCTCCCTGTATTAGTCTCAGGGCCCGTATAAGTCAAGGGCCTTTCCTGAGACTAGGATTTCAGGAGTCCACAGTGGGAATATCGATCACTAGGGGTCACTCACTTACCCTTTCCCCACATTAAAGAGCCTATCCAGGCTCCCAGACAATCCCAGCTAAGCAGGCTGCCTTTGCTTCTCTCTCCTTCCTTGCCTTCGGTGTTTCCTGTCACCTCTCTTTTGAATTCCAGCACTCTCTCTTAGGTGATCTAGTGAAGTGTGATTATCCACTTGCTATTTCGGTTCTTCTTTGTGGAGGAGGTGAGTACCAGATGCCTCTATTCGGCCATCTTGAAGCCCCTTTCATTAAAGTTTTGTCCTCAGCATTTTACTTGTATACAGGTTTATGGGGTGGGAGCAGAGAGTTGGGTAACTGTTAGGCTTAGGCTCCAAAGGTAGCCTCTGCTGGACTTTCCACACATTAGCCTCTCTACCGCTTTTAGTGCAGGGGGTAAAAAATGGGAGAAAACACTGAGTCTTATTTTCTCTCATGGAAGGAGGCCTTTGAGGGAAAATTCATCATAACAAGTTAATGTTAATTTTAAAACCACTTTGTCAAGCTGGGTGCAGTGGTCCGTGCCTGTAGTCCCAGCTACTTGGGAGGCTGAGGCGGGAGGACTGCTTGAGCCAAAGAGTTCAAGTCCAGCCTGGGCAACATATTGAGACCCTTTCTCAAAACAAAACAAAACAAAACAAAACAAAACAAAACAAAACACCAAAACCACTTTGTGATTATCAGAATGGAGAAGCGATGCAAACTAGCAAACTATTTGGCTCTTTGTCCAATCTCCACTGAATCATTTCACTTATGAATGGAAGAAGAAGAGGGCCGTAAGTAATAATTGAAAAAAAACTGTTTCACTAAAATATTTTCTATGACTGCCTTGTTACCCATGGTAAAGAAATATAAAATTAAGAGAAGCAGGGGTGGGGGTGCTGACTGGATAGGTGCATTCATATTCAGTTTGTGAATATTCATCAAGCTGTGCATTTAAAGATATGTGCGCTTCTCTATATGATTATTACACTTCAATAAAAACTTTTTTAGAAGGCAAAAAAGAGGAAACTTTAAAGAATTGATAGGGATTTGGGTAATACAGGTGTATGCATTTATCACAACTCACCGAGTGCATTTCATTAGATGTAAATTTTACCTCAAAAAATGAAGAAAGGAAAAGAACTATAAACGAGCATTGAACTCTAATTAATGACTTACATCCTGAAATATTTAGGGTAAAGTATACTAATATCTGCAACTTACTTCGAAATGCGTTTAACAAATGAAATTGATGGGCCAGGCGTGGTGGCTCACGCCTATAATCCTAGCGCTCTGAGAGGCCAAGGCGGGCGGATCATTTGAGCTCAGGAGTTCAAGACCAGCCTGAGCAAGAGCGAGACCCCATCTCTACTAAAAAAATAGAAAGAAATTAGCTGGACAACTAAAAAAAAAATATATATATATATATGAAAAAATTAGCCGGGCATGGTGGCGCATGCCTGTAGTCCGAGCTACTCGGGAGGCTGAGGCAGTAGGATCACTTGAACCCAGGAGTTTGAGGTTGCTGTGAGCTAGGCTGATGCCATGGCACTCACTCTAGGCCAGGCAACAAAGCGAGACTCTGTCTCAAAAAAAAAAAATGAAATTGATGGATGGATGGAAAATATTAATTGTAGAATCTGAGTAGTGACTATATGTGTATTCACTGTATAATTTTTTCACCTTTTCTCTATATTTGAAAATTTTTATATTAAAATGTTGGGAGGGTCTAAAGAAGTAAGAAAGAACTATCCTCCATTTCTTTATGGGTCTATTGAGGACCCTAACGCATTAGTAGCAATTAGCAGGAGACAGGTATCCAGCAGAAGTAGCAGCAATTCCTGGGTGAGATGTCCCAGAAGATAACAATGCCCAATGGAGCAAGCGGTGCCCAGCTGGAGATGGCTTAGGTGTGAACCTTGGAGAGATTCCTTCAGGAGGTTTAGGTGGCAGAGACACCATGTAGTAACCAGAGCAAGTTAAGAAGAACATGGTGAAAGCTATGCAGTAATGTCAATATTCATTAATGGATACATGTGAGATGTACCCTGGGATTTGTATCATCATATGCAATCAAGCTGCCAGTTTCATTGGCATTTCTGTAAATCACAAATGTCTAAAGTACTCATCACTAGAATCTGAAGCAATTTGCTATGTTTAGCATGTTAGGCTGAAAACAAGTTTGTTATAACCCTCATTAGGGTCAAACTTTTTCAACATTTTACAGTTGTATAAAGCATTGTATTTGTATTCAGAGAAGAAAGGCTGAAAATACAGGTAAATGAAAACAAATCAAAGCATTTTCTTCAAGTTGGCACCTATGTTTGTCCATGCAGCAGTTACATTAAATAAAGACACAGGCACTAAAATGAAAGAATGCATATTTTCTCCATCATGCCTATAGTTTCAGAGACACAGTGCCCTAGGAATTCATTTCATAGTCAAGGCTTTCTTGATTGCTACTATGTGATCCTAGGGAAGGAGCTTTCATTTCATCCACTCTAACAGATATGGTGAGTAAGAATACATGACCTCCCACAATCATGATTCCCTTTCAATGTCTTTTCAGGGTTTTACTGATATTTTGCTGGAAAGAGTCATGCATGGGGGAGCCAACATTACAGGTTTCCAGATTGTCAACAATGAAAACCCTATGGTTCAGCAGTTCATACAGCGCTGGGTGAGGCTGGATGAAAGGGAATTCCCTGAAGCCAAGAATGCACCACTGAAGGTAATGTTCCATGGCATGTAAAACCCTAAGGCCAGCTTTTCAAAGCATCTCAGTATGGTCTTTATATACTAACAGCCATCCTGTGATCAAGTGATCTTCTCTCAGAAGTGATTCAAAGATGCTAAAAACCAACTGCAGGTGATACTATTGGATTTGAAAACTAAACCCCTGAATAAAGAAGCTACTGAGAACTAGATCCTTTTAAATCCAGTGTTTGGGAATAAGTTAACTTAATTTTTAATGAATTTCATTTGTAATCTGCTCATAACAATTTACAATATTATAAGAACCTGAGCCAGGCAAAGGGCGGGGGCAGTGGGAATAGGTAAGGAAGATTGATAGTCTGAAACAGAAAATTGGATTTTACATTATTTATGTGATTGCTTTGTGTTAATAAGTCCCATGAATCTCAGTACACCCAAGTGAATTAGGCTCTAATACAGAGTGTGTGTTGCCTATATATATATTGAATAGAAATGTTTTCCTGCCTACAAAAGTATCTTCAAAAATAATTAGATTACCTAAGTTGCTCATTTTCACAAAATCAAGATAAGAATATTAAAAGCAGAAGTCATGCTTAAAATGCACATTTTTCATATATATTCCCGTATGGCTAGAAATCCTACTATTTAAAAATCAGGAATTAAAACAGATAAATTAGGGGAAAGTTATTCATGTTACACAAAGGATCTTTCTAATGTATTTTTTAAGTAACTCATTCCCTCATTGCATTGATTCAAGTATAAAATAGACTTTAAATTTTTTCTTCCTGATATAATGAAAGTATGTACCATGGCTGTGATACAAGATGAGGGATCAAAGTAGAGTCAAGACCCTTTCCTAAAAAAGAAAAAGGGGTGAAAGATATCCCTTCTCATGATTTCAAGATACCTGTCCTCTCATCCTTCCTCCCTGGCAAGAATAGAATAGGGGAGAATAGTAGGGAACACAAGCCAGAGAAGAGATATGTTCTGTACTACCTATGCAGGTCCACCCTAAATGGGTCACATGAGAACATAATACAAGTAGGACTTTACTTTAAACAATTGGTATGTTCTAGAAAATTGTGTGTTAAACATCATTTTTTTCATTCAATTAAGGCACTCACTAGTTGTGACTGTAGTGATTATACCTGTCAGGTTTTTCCGGGATAGTCCTGTTTTAAAAATTCTGTCCCATGGTCAGATCGGTTGTCCTAATTCGCTTCAGTAACTATGGTCGCTCTCCCTATAATTAATCCTTTGTAATCAAAAACTTTTATGTACTAAACTGATATTTATCTTCCCACAACATTTAAGTGAGCTTATCCAAATTCAGATTTTTGTAAAACTGCCTATCCACACTGCTTTGTGATCCTTAGATTTAGCAGGTAACAGGTAAAAGAGAGAAATTCATTTATTCAGTATTTTAGGGGGTACTTGCACTGTGTTAGGCACAAGAAAATGGACAAGGGTAAAAACTATGAAAAATGGTATCACGGAGTAGTTGATGCCTGGTCTAAAGTTGTAGAGCGTGTACAAAACAGAAGGGAGACAATCTCGGCTGTGGAGTATTCATTGATAATGTCTAGCATGCATAATGTAAATTCTAGAACCTGCTGAGAACTGTTCAGGCTTATAAGTAAAATCCTTTAAATAACTTAAGAAAATAGAATATTTAAATAGATGGTTACAAGTTTCTGATAACCTTTGCTTAGTTCTAGTAATTATAAAACCTTGCACCATATCAATTAGACAAAAAACTCACTTTAAAAATTGCCATACATAAATCAGCCCTGATTTTTTTAAAAAAATTGACATATAATATTTTTCATTAGGAAATAAAGTCTAGAGATTAGAAATCCTGGTGCTTAATTTACTCTATAAGCATTTTCTTTAGGGCTTTTGGGGGAGGCATTCTCACACATTGGTAAGTAGAAACTGAAATAAGCAGAAAATTAAATTGCTCTTTTGGCATGGCTTGGAAAGGACTACATTAAGATTGCTGACAATTTATGCAGTCAGCTGGAAAGAAAATCACCACCACGTTGGCTTTACGTATTGCAAGGATGGACAGACACAAAGATCTGTCTTCAGGAAAGAACATATGTCCCCTGTTATATTCATATTTGACGATTTGCTTCTAAGAGAAAAGTAACTGTGAGAAAAGTCAGAAAAGTAAATTGATAGTTTTAGAGACAACAATGTATTCAATTCTAATTGTATTTGGACATACCTTCCTGGAAAGAGAGATAACTCCCCCAGCACATTTTGCTACATTGTTTAAAAAGTCAACAGTATTCTGTATTCTACCGGTATTTGTAACCCCTGAAAAACAGGGGCCAGCTTATTTTAATCATATTGTTGTTGATTCATTTAATGAAAAAGCATCCACAGTTTCGAATTGCAGATAATCAAATCCCTTGTATTAAGTGACTGGCCTCATCCCTAGCAGAGCATATCAATATACCCAAGGAATAGAAAGTGTTCTTGCCTGAAGGAAGTAGCATTATAAAGTATTGCCTATGAATTGTCAATGTTATCAGATTTAAAACTCAATAACAATTGTAATTTTCTACAATCAAAAACCAGCTTTGGTTTGTGCTACCCCTCCAGGAAACAAAAACTGATTTATTGCTGGCCAGAAGTCCTAGCTCGCCAGAAACATGGTCCAGACAGAAATGATTAATGTTTCTCTCCAAATTAATTTCAAGCTGTCTAACTTAGCTATTTCCATTTTCCCCTAAGTAAACACCAGATCTGAATTTTCTATTACAAACAGCAATAACCCAGTCTTGCTTTAGGATATGCTATTTCCTCTCCAATCTATACATGCCATCCTTTAACTTCACACATATTTCTTCCTCTGTAAAAGACCTGGCCTTTTAGTAGTCGTTAACTCAATATGAAAAACAGTACTGAGAGCAAGAGAGAGATTCCCTTGAGCCATTTGATCGTAATAATCTTAACATGTGCACACATGAGTTAAGAGACATCATTCTGGAATGAATCAAAGTCAGGCTTGCCCAGTGAGCTCTCTTGACTCAAATAATTAGGAGGGTGATTGCATAGAGCAAGAGGTAGAGATGAATGAAAATTATAAGTAACAAGGCAAGTTTTGAGGATGTCATTTGTCATGATATCTTGTTTTCCGTGCACCTATTTCAGTATACGTCTGCATTGACACACGACGCAATACTGGTCATAGCAGAAGCTTTCCGCTATCTGAGGAGGCAGCGAGTGGATGTGTCCCGGAGAGGCAGTGCTGGAGACTGCTTAGCAAATCCTGCTGTGCCCTGGAGTCAAGGAATTGATATCGAGAGAGCTCTGAAAATGGTAATGACCACAATGGGTTATTGGGGTGCAGTGGCTTTATAAAGACACACAAAAAATGAGACATCAATCTTGAGAGAAGAGATACTAAAAGGAATAGGATCAGAGTCTATAGAATCTCAGAGTATGCAAGGAGGATGAATATGGACATTTATTCACTCAAATTTAGAAATGTAAAAATAGGAGGTTACCCCATAATATGCTGAAATAAAAAAAAATAGGAGGTTCTTCCTTGAAGCTTGAAAAATAGTAAATTTAAGGCAAATGAATACTTGGTTGTGTCCTGTACTGTGGATAGTAAATGGAACTCAGTATTCTCAAAAGAATGGATCGAATAGGTAAATAGCTTCAAAAAATTCAAACCTTCCAAAAATATGACATTCCTTAGGGAGATTGGGATATTCTATAAGACGCACCTAACTTCAAGATAGACATTACAAAGAATAACAGCATCCTCTGGCTCATCAGAAAAATGATTAGCCTAGATAGACTATGGAACTGAGCCAGTGCGATAGTATTTCTGTTGTCGAAAAGAACACTTATGCTATTCTATGTGGTAAAATGGAGGAACACGATATGTTTTTAGGCCTATTTAAGAAGATTTTGCCCAATGCTGCAAAGAAAAACCCTAAAGAAAAGTACAAGGAATCGATGGATAGTCAAATAGGTCACTTGTTTTTAGCATTTACTGGGTAGGAGACCATTTAAGGCTTCAAGCAGTGTCCTTTGAACAGATTTCATTATTTATACCAGGAGCAGCATCACCCATTCATTGCAGTTTTCCACCCAAGAGCTCTTTCCTGAATATTTTGCTTTATGCCACATGTGCCTGCATGCATTAAAATGAGCCTTCGAGAGTACAAGAATCTCTTATTTCTACTTCTTTAATTATCCTGATGCTTGGGACATCCAAATCAACTAAGAGATAGGCAAGATAATTCTGTGCACAACCCAGCAACGAAGAATTTGTAACAGCCTCGTAACGTACATCATTTTGTGTAGTTGGCTCTCTTACTGCCGCCTTAAATTTGCCAAGTTGGAAGCATTCAATCAAGAGGGGTTAGTAGCCCCTGTGTCTCTCTCCAAGAAAGAGATATGACTCACTCTCCCATCATGCAGATTTTTATGTCATTATGTCAGTTCCTTAACAAATGCCCTAAGTGTCGTTTTATGGAGGTAGCACTGCACGATTTTGAAGAGCGGTTAATTAAATTCAACCTTCATAGCAGTTACAAGATTTGTATTGTCAGGTGAAACATAATGATGAGTGAAATATAAAACTCCCTAAGAGTGAATCAAAAGGAGTTTTCATCAACAAAACCTCAAGGGGCAAGAGCCAGTATCTCCAATTGACTCCCCATTCATGACACAAACAGCCACCTTCCCCAAATAGAAAACTTGCTACCAGAATGAAGGACAAGAAATCAATTTGGCTAGAGAAAAAATAAGATCAATCATACTGTTTCAGAGAAAATTTTCTGCATGTCAAACTCACTGATAAAACTCAAGCTATAAGCGAAGTAAGTAACCTTCCTCCCCAGGTCCTAATGGTCAGACACTCAACCAAAAGGATACTTTACCTCTTTCTACAGGCCAACCTCTTCCTATTGCCCCAGAGAGGCTAGAAAGAATCAACTTTTCCAAAAGTAGGCAGTGCTTCAGTAAAACTGCACTATTCAGAGGGAGTGCAAGGAAATCTGGTCTGAAGTACTAAGTGTTTCACTACATTTAAAGAAATCCCCTAGCACTCTGGGAGGCCGAGGTGGGCGGATTGTTTGAGCTCAGGAGTTCGAGACCAGCCTGAGCAAGAGTGAGACCCTGTCTCTACTAAAAAAAAAATAGAAAGAAATTAATCGGACAACTAAAAATATGTAGAAAAAATTAGCCGGGCATGGTGGCACATGCCTGTAGTCCCAGCTACTTGGGAGGCTGAAGCAGAAGGATTGCTTGAGCCCAGGAGTTTGAGGTTGCTGTGAGCTAGGCTGACGCCACGGCACTCACTCTAGCCCGAACAAAAGAGTGATACTCGGTCTCAAAAAAAAAAAAGAAATCCCATTTTATTTGAGTTAATTAAAATTGAGATTGCATGACGTAAAAGCATCCCACATTGTGACTAGCACATAATTTTTTCTCAATAAGTTATTCTCTTCCTTCAAAGAAATCTAGCAAACAAAATCATTGCCTGACAGAGGCTCCTAAGGGGCCTGTTTTAATGAATAAATAAGCACACCATTTGTTCGGTAAATATTCACGGAGCACCTATGACTATGTATCAGGCTCTATATTAGTATGCAAACATGAAATAAGATGAGGGGTGCTCACATTTAGATTGTTATTATGTAAACAAATGCTTTAAAATATCTTAAAGCCACTCGCAAACTGGTAACTATTCTCACAATCTGCAAATTGTACAAAGGTCGGCCTCAGTAGAGTCTACTGAAATATCTGTCACAAATTCTAAGTCATTGAGACTTGTTCAATCAACATTTATTGAGCACCTGCTCTATCCCGCACACTGTATTTGTTGCTGAGAACACAGAAAAGAATGTCTCTCATCTAGAGATGCTCTTACTCTAGTCAGGTAGCCAGAAACAGATAGATGATTAAAATGTTATGGTTATATCCTGCACGGGGTGCTATGGATCAAAGAAGGGATCCCAGATAGGATGGTGGGAAACTGTCACTGACATTCAGTACTGGACCACATCCTTAAAAATAGATTTCTCTCTGAATAGTAGTCCAATTCTGCTAACCAAACATTTGAATCATGGGGTCTGAAATCTCTTGGAGATATGTTGACTATTGTCCAATTCATAGATCATGTTCAGATAGTCTGGGTCTTTAGAAATATACAATTCCAATGAGGCTGGAAGCCCTTGCTATTTTCAGTAATGAAGGATTTCCTTAATAAGTTCCTATGCCATTATCTCTGCCCTACCTAACTCCTCTCCTAGAATTCAGTGCTCGAAATGGAGTATAAAGAACCCTTCACGCAACACAATATGCATCAGTCCCATCCACCTGGATAAGTAATTTCTATCTCAACAAAGGTCCTTTTCTTTAACTAGAAATGTGACATCACTTTCTCCACAAGCCTAGGCTGACAATAGGACTTAGGTTTGTTGGGTCAGTTGGACAATTACCGTTGTTTTCAGTTCATCACATTGGAAGATTTCTCCTTCAACAGGAATTCCATGGTCTCCTACCAGTTGTGAGCAAGCCCCCTTCCTTTTAAAAAATATTGCCTAATATTTGACAACAATTTTCCCTTCTGCAACACAAGCCCACTACCACCTCTGACTTGTTTGACAGTTAGTCATTTTCCGTAAGTGATGAAAAAGTATTCCTTTCATCCTAGGAAAATGAGACAGATTCTTTTTCTTTGAAGTGAATTCTTTGACCCTTACTCTCCAGATGAGTAATGCAAGCAGTTAACAATAATGACATATTTATAGAGAGTCTTTCATCCAATGTCCCTGCACTGTAAAATAAGAAAGGAAATCTTTCCACCCAGCAGAGATGGCTTCTTATTAGTTCATAAAACTGGGCCCAGACTTAGGAAAAACTGTGACATACAGGAAACCTGCTTTGGCATCCAAAACAGGCATTTGGGTTTCCAATATTTTCATCTTTCTAGTCTAGTGCTCCGTATTCCTGATCCCTTAGACTTAACAAATTTCAACAGTCTTTGGATTATTCCCCCATGGCTTAGCTCTCTGCTACCTGCCTGTAGCTGGACATAGATTACATAAAAGGGAAAGTTCATCCCTGTCACAGTAGTAGCTGGTAAATGTGTAACCCTCTCAAGAAACAGAACTAAATTTATTTTGATTAATAATAATAATAATGATAATTAATATAGTTAGCATGTATTACAATGCTTACTACATGTCAGACTATTCTAAACATCATATATGCATAACTCCTTTAATCCTCCCAACAGCTCTGAGGAATAGGTACTACTAGGATTTCCCATTTTACAGATTAGAACACTGAGGTAGAAAAGCATTAAAGAACATGCCCAAGGTCATCCAGTCAGTAAGTGGTGAAGCTAGAATATGAATCCAGGAGCTCCAGAGCCCATGCTACTGACACCAGATTATGTTCCGATATTGGAAGTACTAAGACATAGCCATGGCCCTCAAGGAACTCACAGTTTAGAATGCATTACCCTAGTTAAGGGAGTAGTCTGAAGAGTATTCTTAAGAAGGGACTAGTAGAAATTTCAGATCCAGAAAAAGTGGTGGTAGAGCCCTCACTGTATCATGTAGGTAACAGCCTCTCACACCTACTCAATGCTTCATAACTAAAAGGCAAACTGAGAAAATAATGCAGAAGAAATGAAGATCTGTATGGACTTGATCTGGTAGATAGAGCTCAATGACTCAAGATAAAAATTCTCCACGATTATAAGATCTGTCGATTGACCTCATCCTAGACTCCTAGAAGGCAACAATAAGGTGCTATTTTAAAATTTTACATGTTTCCCTTTCTACCAGGTGCAAGTACAAGGAATGACTGGAAACATCCAATTTGACACTTACGGACGTAGGACAAATTATACCATCGATGTATATGAAATGAAAGTCACTGGCTCTCGAAAAGTAAGTAACCAAAACAGACATCCAAAGAAAAATCCCTTAGAAGGAGACAACACCTAGATGCAAGAAAATAGGTAGTAAGAAGCACACGCAAAGGAAATTCCTACACATTATTTTTGCCTTTCCATTTAGTGAGGAATGTAGATACGATGCACAGAGTTGTTTTGGAATCAGAATGATCATCTACACATTTTTAAAGGAGGATTTCCCTCTGAGGCTGGTCCTATAAAAGTGGTAGGCTCATGAGTTATTAACAGCTTCCTACAATAAAGGAAAGGAGTTGCGAATTTTATAGCACCTTGTTATTTAAACAGAAGCTTCCAAAGTACATAAGGTTTTAGCAAAAGAATTGGAAAACAGGTATTTTTCCACCTTGCCGACTCATCCACCAAACAAATTCTTGGACACAGTACCTTTCTCTAGCTGAATTTTATAGTGACCGCTTTGCTTCTGTCACACTAATAGTTGAGTTAGCCACAAAACGGGAATTTATTAGCCATTCGATAAAACCTGAGCATAAAATATCTTGTGTCATTTCTACAGGATACTCACTGGTTTCCTATAATTCAAAACAAAGTATTTTTCTGCTATAAGAGTTTAAAGAAATAAAAAGCCTGATAATTCTACAGTGGATCAAATTATTTTAAAAAATATAAGTCAGGGTGAGGTAGGGACAGGAACCCTCAGGATGAAGGAACAGCATATCTATTTGTGTGTCCATGTTGGGGTCCTGGCAGGAGTGGCAAGACAGAGGGAGACAGGGTGTCAATCCCTGTAAAGCTCAAGCTACTGGGGAAAAACAAAGTTTTGCTCCACAACAGCATTTGAATTTCATGCAGTACTTTTTGAGTGAAAAATAGGCATGCAGGTCAAATGTCTTCTCTTTCTAGGCTGGCTACTGGAATGAGTATGAAAGGTTTGTGCCTTTCTCGGATCAGCAAATCAGCAATGACAGTGCGTCCTCAGAGAACCGCACCATAGTAGTAACTACCATTCTGGTAAGTGCGGACAGAGGGGAGGTGGGCTTTCTGTCCAGCAAGATATCTGTTTTCTGAAAAGCATCATTCAGTTAGTAGGAAATGCCTCAAGTTCAAGCAATGAAAACCGGGCAGCTCAGGAAACACTCAAAGTAGCTTGCCATGACGATGAACAGAATGTCATTTAAAAAAAAAAAAGGGAATAGTAATTTAGAACAGTTTCAAATATCATTCTCCTTTTTCCCCCGGCCCCTGCCCCTGTAGGACTGATCCTTCGTCCAGACTTGAAACTTAATTCTTCATTGTAGGGGAGGCAGCATTGTGTGGAGGAGAGAGTAGATTAGGGTTCTAACATTAGGTCTACCGCTAACCTCTGTAGCTGTGCAAGTCACAACTTCTCTGAGCCTCAGGTTGTGGTTTTCTTATTTTATGGAAGGGGTATAATAATAATCTCCTAGATATGTCATAAGACTATTTCAGGGCCCAATTTACCACATGAAGAAGCTTTTCTGCAAAACTCAAAACACTGTTAAAATGTGAGATTGTATTCTCATTTAGTTTTAAAACATTTTTCTAAAAGCTGATCTGTTTTTACTGAACAAAGTACAAAGCTGGGTTAAAAACAAGTATGCCGCTAGGTGTAAAACTATGACTAACAGAACGAAGACTTGGCTAAAGTTTATCTTTAATTTAAACATACATATCAAATACTCCCTTTGTCTTAGAGATTGTACTAGGCCCTGGGATATAAAAATAAAAAGCCACAGACCTCAACCTCACAAAGATCATAGTGTTTCCCCAGCATTTGCCTCAACTGGCTGTGATACCTACATGGTAAATCTTGAGAAATTAAAGGCGGTTTACCTTCATGTAACTAAGGGAAATATGTCTTCCCAATGTGACTAAATTGAAGACTTTATAGGTGAAAACTTGTCCTTCTTTCAAGCTCCCAAGTAGAACTTAAATCTTTCTCTACTTCTGTAAATTATCAGTTAAGAACTCCAAAAAATATTTGGCCCATGAATAGCCAATTGAGGTTCTTCTGCTTATTAAGAAAAAATTTTAAAGGCTCTTTTCACACACCAAATCTCAATAGCCACAGAGGGGGAAATTTCATTATTACGTTTATTATCTCTTAGAAAATTGTATAGGAGTAATCCTTTGATATTGCTTCTGGTCCCAAAGGAATCACCATACGTAATGTATAAGAAGAACCATGAGCAACTGGAAGGAAATGAACGATATGAAGGCTATTGTGTAGACTTAGCCTATGAAATAGCTAAGCACGTAAGGATCAAATACAAATTGTCCATTGTCGGTGATGGGAAATATGGCGCAAGGGATCCAGAGACTAAAATATGGAACGGCATGGTTGGGGAACTTGTCTATGGGGTGAGTGTATTTTCAATTCCATTTTCATTTACCTCCATGCTTTCCAGTTAGCAAAGAAGAGAGAGGATTTGGCTTTCAAGTGCAATATTTATCCAACTGTATAGTTTTCATGTAGTCTTTACGAAAAATGTTTTCTTCTACAGTTGAACTCTGTAAAGGTAGGTTGTCAATAGTATCCTTTGAGCAATAGGATTATTTTCCTAAAAGGAAAGCAGAATTGGGGGATTTTATTTGGTTAACATTAAGCACAGCCTGCCCTCAACTGAAAATCTGTTCTTTCTGTGTTCTCTAGCTCAGGCAGCAGAATCACCACTCACATAGTTGCCTAGCCATCCCCATCATCTTTCCTCATTGTTCCTCTCATACCTAGTCAGTCACCATGTCCTGCGAATTCTACCCTTAAAGTTCTCAAATCCAGACACACCCTTCACCCCCACCATCATCACCTTAGTTAAGGTTCTTACCATTTGTCAGTCATTTAACTGGTTTCCCTGTCTCTGTTGTTGCTCTGGCAAATCAGGTCTCCACATTACTGTAATTTCTCACTTTAAAAATCAGGATAAAATTCAAATTCCTTCGTATGGCAAATAAGGCACTTTTTAATCTAGCACCTGCCTACCTCTCTAGTATCATCTTGTACTCCTTCCCCTTCACACCCAATGTTCCAGCTACAGTAAAGTATGTGTTGTTCCCTGAAGGTGCCGAGCTCTCACTTAGGGTATGCCTGGAGGTACTTTTGCCTCTCTTCAGCCAGCTAACACTACCTACTAGTCCTCCAGAACACAAAGGTAATATCTCTTTCAGGAAGCCTTCTCTAGTCCCATCTACTCACCTGCAGTCTGGGTTAGGTACCCTTGCTTTTTGCTTCCTTATAACACTTTTTGCATTCATATAGTACTTCTGAACCTGTGTTGTAATGATCTATTTACAAGTCCAGCTGCCCTACTAGACATTGAACTCCTTGAGGACAGAAGACATATCTAATTCATTTTAATGTCTCAGGGCCTGAAACATAAAAGTTCAATAAATACTTGTTGAATTAATGAATGAATAAATGAATAGAATGGCTCTACCAAGGACTTTTTCATAGGCTAAGTGCAAAATAATTAATAGTGATAATTAGGGCTTTTAAGAAGGGTACAATGGTATCCTCAGAGCTCCTCAGTGACTTAGTTTTAATGGGAATGTCAGATCTTGGGTAACCCAATGAGGCATATGGAGATAAGCAGAATTGGACATAAGAACTGTGCATTAGGTGAACCAGAACTAGAGAACTAACCCAGGTGCAGGTAGTGCAGCAGAGGTTTAGTTCTAACAGACAAGGATTACTTGCAATGATTGGTCCCCAACTAGACAACAGGTAAAAAGAAGACAGAGGAATCTAGAAGGCGGAGATGCTAAGAAATCTCAGTTGGCAAGAAGCAAACATCCAGGCTATCTACTGCACTGAGGTTCAGGAGAAGCACTCTAGTGTTTAAGATGGGAGCCAGCAAGAATAAGGTACAGCCCTCCAATCATAAGAGAGTACTGGGGTCACTAAATAAGTTTTGGGGACAGGTCTTTGTGTAGAAGCACAAAGGCAGAAACTCATTTCTAAAAATAAGGGCACAAAAAGGTAACTAAGGCTTAAAATGAGGCTGGACCCCAGGTATCAAAACTGGAGCACCATCTTCCAATCAGACAAGTAGCAAGACGACTTGAATCTCAGTCCCCATCTATAGGGCTGAAGCCAGTTTTCTCCTGTCTTGTGTCAAAGTTGGTCCTGGGAACTGGGGCAGGGCTGAGTGGCAGATGAGATTCAAGTGGATCTAGAAGTGAGAAAGAGAAGAATTTATAATGTCAGAGAGGGCTGAACAAGGGACAGAGCACTTGTCATGATTTCTGAGGACCCTGAGAAACTCTGAACCTCCTTGACATAGCTCTTACCTCTTACTTTACAAGTTGGTGAAAATGCTAATGCCTTCTTCTCTTTCCTGTCACTCATTTCCCTAACACTCAGGCTCCAAGAGATCTTGTCCCGCTTACAGCTCTCCCTTGCTCTTAGCACAGATACATAGTAAATGCTCACTTTTTGCTTTAATTAATCAACGCCTGGCATATAGTAATGCCTAGCCAATATTCATTAAATTGAGTTAATGGTAGGATATAATCCTATAATAATTATAATATTATTATCATTATTAGCTACCACTTGTATATTTACTGGTTGTCAGATACTGTGCTAAGTGCTTTACAGGCATTATATAATTTACTTTCACAACATGCCTCTGAAGAAGGTGACATTATTAACCTCTTTCTACATGTGAGAAAATTGAGGCCTAGAGACGTAAAGTCACATGCCAAAGACCAAACAGCTTGTAGCAACTATCTTAGTCCATTCAGACTGCTATAACAAAATACCATAATAAACTGGGTAGCTTATAAATAACACAAATTTATTTCTCACAGTTCTGGAGGCTAGAAGTCCAAGATCAAGGCAGATTCATTGTCTGGTGAAGCCTCACTTTCAGGCCCATAGACGGTGCCTTCTTGCTGTGTCCTCATGTGGTGGAAGTGGTGCAGGGTCTCTCTTAGGCCCCTTTTACAAGAGAGCTAATCCCATTTGTGATGGCTTTGCCCCCATGACCTAATCATCTCCCAAAGACCCCACTTCCTATTACCATCACCTTGGGGGTTTTGACATGTGAAGGGAGTTTCAACATATGAAGGAAGGACATGAATATTCAGACCATAGCAGTAACACAATGATTTGAAACTAGGTCATTGACTCTGAAATCCATGTTTTTATTTTTAATGTTTCATTTATTTTTTACTTTTAATTATGCATACATAATAGTTGTTTAACTTTATAGGGTACACATGATGATTTGATACAGACATACAATGCGAATTAATCAAATCAGGGTAATTGAGGTATCCATCACCTCAGGAAATTATCATTTCTTTCTGTTAGGAACATTCCAGTTCCACTCGTTTAGTTATTTTAAAGTATATCCTAACTTATTGTTGATTATAGTCACTTTATTGTGCTATCAAATATTGGTCATTCTATCTAATTGTTTAATTACATTTTTATAACCATTAACCATCCCCACTTTATTCCTCCCTCCCTGCTACCCTTCCAACCTCTGGTAACCATCATTCTCCTCTGCCTCCATGAGATTGGTTTTAGTATTTAGCTCCCTCATATGAGTGAGAACATGTGAGATTTGTTGTTCTGTGCTTGGATTATTTCACTTAACATAATGTTCTCCAGTTCCATCAATGTTGCCAATGGCAGGATTTCATTCTTTTTGTGGCTGTACAATATTCCATTGTGTATATGTAACACAATTACTTTGTCCATTCATCTGTTGAGGGACACCTCAGGTTAATTCCAAATCTTGCCTATTGTGTATAGTGCTCCAATAAACATGGAAGTGCAGATATCTTTTCAATACACTGATTTCCCCTGCTTTGGATATATACCCAGCAGTGGGATTGATGGGTCATATGGTAGTTCTATTTTTAGTTTTTTCAGGAGCCTCCGTACTGTTTAACATAGTGGTTGCACTAATTTATATTCCAACCAACAGTGTACAAGGGTTCCCCTTTCTCGAAATCTTCAGTGGCATTTGTTATTGCTTGTCTTTTTGACAAAAGCCATTTTAACTGGAGCAAGATGATATCTCATTGCAGTTTTGATTTGCATTTCTCTGATGACTAATGATGTTGAGCATTTTTTCATATGCCTGTTGGCCATTTGTATGTCTTCTTTTGAGAAATGTCTATTCAGATTTTTTGCTCATTTTTAAATTGGATTATTTGATTTTTTTTTCTCATTGAGTTGTTGGAGTTCCTTATATATTCTGGTTATTAATCCCTTGCCAGATGGGTAGTTTGCAGAAATTTCTCCCATTCTGTGGGTTGTCTCTTCCCTTTATTGGTTGTTTCCTTTGCTGTGCAGAGGCTTTTTAGCTTCATGTGATCCCATTTGTTCAATTTTGCTTTGGTTGTCTGTGCTTTGGGTATTACTCAAGAAGTCCTTGCCCAAACCAATGTCCTGAGTGCATTTCCCCAATGTTTTCTTTTAGTAGTTTCACAGTTTCAGGTCTTAGATTTCAGTTGTTAATCAATTTTTATTTGATTTTTGTATATGGTGAGAGATAAGGGTCTAGTTTCATTCTTCTGCACATGGATATTCAGTTTTCCCAGCACCATTTATTGAAGAGACTGTCCTTTCCCCACTGTATGTTCTTGGCACCTTTGTCAAAGATAAATTCACTATAGATGTGTGGATCTATTTCTCAGTTCTTTATGCTGTTCCATTAGTCTATGTGTCTGTTTTTATGCCAACACCATGCTGTTTTGGTTACTACAGTTCTGTAGTATAATTTGAAGTCAGGTAATGTGATTCCTCCAGGTTTGTTCTTTTTGCTCAGGATGGCTTTGGGTATTCTGGGTCTTTTGTGGTTCCATATAAATTTTAGCATTTTTTTTCTATTTCTGTGAAAAATGTCATTTGTATTTTGATGGGGATTGCATTGAATCTGTAGATTGCTTTGCATAGTATGGACATTTTAACAATATTGATTCTTCCAATCCACAAGCATGGAATATGTTTTCATTTTTCTGTCCTCTTCAATTCTTTTCATCAATGTTTTATAGTTTTCATTATAGAGATCTTTCATTGGTTAATTCCTAGGTATTTTATTTTATATGTAGGTATTGTAAAGGGATTTCTTTCTTGGTTTCTTCTTTAGATTGTTTACTGTTGGCATATAGAAATGCTACTGATCTTTGTATGTTGATTCTGTATCCTGCAATTGTAATGAATTTGTTTATCAGTTCTAATAGTTTTTTGTGGAATCTTTGGTTTTCTCTAGATATAAGATCATATTATCTGCAAACAAGGATAATTTGACTTCTGCCTTTCCAATTTGGATGCCCTTTTTTTCTTTCTCTTGTCTGACTACTCTAGCTAGAACTTCCAGTATTATGTTGAATAACGGTGGTGAGAGTGGGCATCCTTGTCTTGTTCCAGATCTTAGAGAAAAGGCTTTCAGTTTTTTCCCATTCAGTATGATACTCGCTATGGGTCTATCATATATGGCTTTTATCATGTTGAGATAAGTTCCTTCTATACCAGTTTTTTGAGAGTTTTTATCATGAAGGGATATTGAATTTTATTGAATCCTTTTTCAGCATAGCATCAATTGAAATGATCATATTGTTTTTGTCCTTCATTCTGTTGATATGATGTATCGCATTGATTGATTTGCTTATGTTGAACCATCCTTGCATCCCTGGGATGAATCTCACTTAATTATGATGAATAATCTTTTTAATGTACTGTGGAATTCAGTTTGTTAGTATTTTGCTGAGGATTTTTGCATCTATGTCCATCAGAGATCTTGGCCTATAGTTTTCTTTTCTTGTTGTGTCTTTGTCTGATTTTGGTAACCGGGTGATACAGGCCTTGTAGAATGAGTTTGGAAGTATTCCCTCCTCCATGATTTTTGGAATAGTTTAAGTAGGATTGGTATTAGTTCTTCTTTGAATGCTTGGTAGAATTCAGCAGTGAAGCCATCGGGTCCTGGGCTTTTCTTCGATGGGAGACTTTTTATTACTGTTTCTATCTTGTTATTTGTTATTGGTTTATTCAGGTTTTGGATTTTTTTTTTGGTTCAAACTTGGTAGGTTGTATTTGTCTAGAAATCTATCCATTTCTTCTAGGTTATCCCATTTATTGGCCTATAGTTGCTCATAGTAGTTTCTAATGATCCTTTGGATTTCTGCAGTATCAGTTGTAATGTTTCCTTTTTCGTCTCTGATTTTATTTATTTGGGTCTTTTTTTCTTTGTTAGTCTGGCTAAAGGTGTGTCAATTTTCTTTATCTTTTTAAATAAAAACAACTTTTGTTGATATTTTGTATTATTTTTGTTTTAATTTCATTTATTTCTGCTTTGATCTTTATTATTTCTTTTCTTCTACTAATTTTGGGTTTGGTTTGCTCTTGTTTTTCTAGTTCTTTGAGATACATTGTTAGATTGTTTATTTGAAGCTTTTCTAGTTTTTTGATGTGGGCACTTACTGCTATAAATTTTCCTCTTATTACTGAGTTTGCTATATCCCATAGGTTTTGATATGTTGTGTTTTCATTTTCATTTGTTTCAAGAAATTTTTAAATTTCCTTCTTAATCTCTTCATTGACTCACTGGTCATTCAGGAGCATATTAGTTAATTTCCATGTGTTTGTATGGTTTCCAATGTTCCTCTTGTTATTGATTTCTAGTTTTATTGCATTGTGGTTAGAGAAAATACTTTGTATGATTTCAATTATTTTGAATTTTTAAGACTTGTTTTGTGTCCTAACATATGGTCTATCCTTGAGAATGATCCATGAGCTCACTAGAAGAATGTGTATTCTGCAGCTGTTGGGTGAAATATTCTATAAATATCTATTAGGTCCATTTGGTCTATAGTACAGATTAAGTCCAATGTTTCTTTGTTGATCTTCTGTCTGGATGATCTGTCCAATGTTGAGAGTGGAGTGCTGAGGTCTCCAGCAATTATTTTATTGGGGGTCCATCTCTCTCTTTGGCTCTGATAATATTTGTTTAATATATCTGATTGCTCCAGTGTAGGGTGCATATATATTTAGAATAGTTATATTTTTTTGCTGAATTGACCCCTTTATCATTATATAATGACCTTGTCTCTTTTTGTAGTTTTTGTCTTGAAATCTATTTTATCTGATAGATGTATAGCTACTTCTGCTCCTTTTAGTTTCCACTTTCACAAAATATCTTTTTCATCCCTTTATTTTCAGGCTACGTGTGTCTTTATGGGTAAAATATATTTCTTGCAGATGACACATAGTTGGCTCTTTTTAATTCATGCAGCCACTCTATGTCTTTTGATTGGAGAGTTTAGTCCATTCACATTCAATGTTATTATTGATAGGTAAGGACTTACTACTGCCATGTTATTTGATTTCTGGTTGTTTTGCGGGCCTCTCTTTCTTTCTTACTTCCTGCCTTCTTTTGTTAAAAGTGATTTTCTCTGGTATTATGTTTAATTTCTTGGTTTTTATTTTTTGTGTGTCTGTTGTAGGTTTTTTGATTTGAGGTTACCATGAGGTTTGCTAAGTACATTTTATAACCAATTATTTTAAACATATGACAACTCTGCTTACAAACAAAGAGAAATCTAACAGAAATTCTACCCTTTAACTCCACCTCCCCCCACTTTTTAACTTTTTGTTGTTTCCATCTATATCTTTTTATACTATCTCTCTCTCAAAAATTTGTTGTAGTTATTTTGATGGGTTTGTCTTTTAGTCTTCCTACTCAAGATATAAGTGGTTTATATACCACAATTATAGCAATAGAGTATTCTGTATTTGTTTACTTATTGTTACCAGCGAGTTGTATACCTTCGGATGATTTCTTATTGTTCATTAATGTCCCTTTCTTTCATATGGAAGAACTTTTAGCATTTCTTGTAGAACAGGTGTGGTGTTGATGAAATCCCTCAGCTTATGTATGTCTGGGAAAGTCGTTAATCTCCATATATTGCTTCTTCTTTCCAATTTGTCTACCTGCGAGGGAGGTAGCTTGAGAATTAGAGAGTCCCTTATACGCTTAGTGATTTAGATACCGTCTCTTCACTTCTGAATAGGTAGAGATTCTCCAGGAAGAACCTTCCCATCTTTCCTCTCCAGTTCTTTTTACTAAAGACAAAAGCAATAGCCAGGGAAGGCTCTTACAAAAAATGTCCTCCTCCCTCTCCTGACCTAAAACAACTTTCTGATGCTTTCTGGGCTTATAACATGAGGTGATTCCAGAGAACTGACAGCAAACCAACCCATTGGAGAAGACTGCCAAACTCTGTTTTCCTCTAAAACCTATGGCTATGAAAAAGACGTTCTTACCATGCTTGGAGTAAGAGCTCTCTGTTAGGGAGGATGATCTCATAAGCTAAATGTATCTTCATCTTCATTTAGAAGTTTTAGTCTTTTGGCATTGGGAAGTTTGCAACTTCTCTATTAATGACAGAAATGGATAAAAATGAAAACACAGGCTTTCATTTCTAGAAGGCCTGGCCTCCAGTGGGTTTACAAGTTGCTGAAGACCAAGAGGAGTAGAAAACCTCTAGTGATTTCTGTAAGTTCTTAATGAGCAAAAGGATGGAGAACAGGAAACTTTCTTGCAGTGAACATGAAAACTACACAGATAGGCCCTGCTTTATCGTTACAGTGTTTTCCTTTATGCTTTTAGTATGTAAAACAGATCAGAGCAGAAAAAAGTGAAGAAAGTCAGTGATGAAGAAAGCTTTGCAAAGGAGATTGCAGTGTTGGCCATAAAGTCTCAAGAAAGAGTCAAAGTGAATTAAATTTGTTAAAGAATAAAGAAGCCAATCAGCTTCTTTTCAGATGATTCCTAAAAGGGTTTTTTTTTTCCCCTCTAAAGAAATTCAAATCAAGGTTGATGTTGGGGCACCTTGTATCTCTAAGAAGGCTATTTTTGAAACAAACGTCAGTAGGACACAATGTGCCCCATTATGTAAGCCCTTCAGAACATTATGGACTTGAAAATGTACACCTGCTTTTAGCAGTTTTGATTTTGAGCTGGATATCTGTAACACCACCACACAGTAATTGTCCCAGCTCAAATGGCTTACAGACCACAAGTTTTTATGGCTCCCAAATAGCATGTGTTTTAAGAGAGCATTTAAAAACAGCATTTTTTGCTAGCAGGGCTCTTAAACATCCTTAAGCCTGCCTTTTCATTCATTTTACAGATGAATACGGGGACTAGCTAGAACTGGACATGAGAACTGCCCATTGAGTAAATCAAGATATCAAAGCCTGATGGAAATGACAATGGTGACAGGGTTATGACAAGGTCAAAAAATCCCACAGTTTAGCAGCCCAGGTTTCATGACTACTGGTTTAGTGTTCTGTTGACTGGGTCACACTGGCTTAGTTTACTATGCTTGTCAGATTATGGCAAGACTGGTATTGTATCAGTCAGATACAGCATCCCCACATGGTTTCCAGGGGTTTACAATCTAGTTGGATTATAAGCTTTTCCACCCAAGATACCTCTCCTGATTATCTATGGCCTCCAGGATAAGGTAATATACATCTCTAGTTATCACCTGAAATATTTGAAAACCCAATGTAAACAGCTGGGGGTTTCTTCCCTTGGAGAGGAATAAAAGAAAGTCAGGAAAGGGGCTAGAAGGAAATTGAGGCCCTAATTCACAATAGGACATCTCCGAATGGGCAGCTGCCCTGTTCTTTATGTTCCTAGCACTTAGAACTAAGGATAAAGAGGAGGGGGCTTGCTTTGGGAAAGGCCCAACAAGCTACTGCCCAGATTGGTTCCTGTGGCCTGGAAGACAGCAAAGAGCTTGGGAACAGAGATGAGGTTAGGTGGATGGTTGATTACAGGTCACATTCTCTGAGTGTCCCCAGACTCCTTCACACTCTCCGAACAAATGGCAATTTTACAGATACTGTTTGCACTGACATTTCTCTGCCTAAAAGAAATTATCTCTTAGGTTGTCACTATCTTAAGCTAGATTCATTTTCCATTAAGAAAGGCAGAAAGTCGATCTGTCCTTCTAGCTAAAAGGCAGAAAAGCAAGCGTCTAGTAACAGATGCCAAATAATCTTCTATTCTTCAGGTGATTACACTGAGCTTTGGCAGAGGGGCTGATGATTTGATAAAAGTGTCCCCTCCTTCAAACAATGCATGTGAACTCCAGGAAGAAGCATTCATGACGCTTGAAAGTCTGCCATTCTAAGCACAGAGGGTGGGGGAATATTTCCAACCAAATGTCACACAAGACCTTCATCCAGCTCCAGGGACACTCCTTTATCTTCACTTTGTCTTTAACTCTCTCAGCTCCCCAAGGACAAGGAGCCCTAATCGATAGATCCAGTCTGGGACATCTGTTCTGGATAAAGAAACGAGGAGATCCTGTTGTGACACTGCTTGTTGTTGCATGGATTTAAATAGGCCGCATCCTTTTCTCCAGATCTTAAAAATTGCTGACAGTAAATATCCCATAGAGTACAGCCAATAAAGCAGTGTAAGTCTTGTTCCTCAACACACGGCAATTATCCTCCTATTGTCTAGCTTGATTCTGCCCTACTCTTTTCTCTGACACATTTAAACTTCCCAAAGGAAATGTCTGCCAAAGGCTACTAGAGCCTTGTGATTGATACAGGGATAGGAGGAGGTCAGGTCATGCCTGCTTCTTCTCTCGGGTAACGTAATACCCTATGCATTACACATCAATACGTTCTCTACTCCCTCTCTCCCGTCCTCTCCCTTGCTTTCAGAAAGTGTTTTAAAATGGTGGCTGACAAGTTCCTGCTCATGCATACTCTCCAGGTGGGTTACAAGTTTTATATCAGATGACAAGATGAAAATAAGATACAAAACTTCTAGCTCAAAGAATTTTTAAAACTGCATTTAAACTAAGTGTCATCTCTTCCTAAAATCTCTCAGATTCTTAAGTGCGTCGTCCCTATATGTATGAGTTTGTCAGTTTTTAAGTTTTATGAAATTTACAACTTTGGCAACCCATCTATGAAAAAGGATTATAAATCTCCTCAAGCTAAATCCCCTCCAATAATGCAGTTGTTCCAGGTTTGCCACTGGTGAGTGAAAAAAATCAAACCTAATTTAGTGTGTTTACTGAGCCCACACAGTCACTCTTAAACTGCTTGATTAAAATCCTTTAAGTAGTCAAGATGCGAGCAAAAACACTAGCAAACTCTTACCATGATCTCTTTCCATTTGCTGGTTTTTGTCTTTCAAAAAGAGTATGAGCACCCTCATACCACTTTCTTACTCACCTGGGTTTCTGAAAATGAGTTGCCTACTGCTGTTACCAACACAAGCAGAGGCTTAAAGACAAAAGGGTACTGGAGTGGTTTGGGACACCCCGAGAGAGGCACTTCATTATTGAGTAAGAATATCACTTACTCACCAGCTTCACACATAGTTCTTAACACTCTCTCCCAGCCATAGCTGGTTTTCATAAGAACAGAGACCAAGAAAGGAATTCCATTTGAGGAGTGGCCTTTTTCAGTTTTTCATCAACATGGGCCTCCAAAATCTTTAACTTGCCTTGAAAGTGACCTTCCCCCTCATCTGCATGCTATGGCAGTCTCAGGAGAGCTAAATGAGTATTTTTGGCAGTTTGTTATCTGCTCCTCCCCGTTTCCTTTAATAATTAAGTCAATTATGGACATTATGCCAAGCAGATCCTAAGTTCTGAAATAAGAAACCATCACAACTGCCTTTTATTATAGAGGAGGGACTAGTAGTGGGCAAGGGCTTCTCCAAGGCTGGCTCTGATCTGACAGTTCTGCTGCATTGGTCTCTCACCAAACACACAAGAGAAGGCAGGAATTGCTAAGTCTCCTACCAAGCCAGCTGTCCTTGAGGCAGTCAGTAGCTCCCTTCCTTTCTATTAGTTGTGCCTTCTTCCACCTGCTTTTCACTATTCCTTTGGTTTTTTTCCATCTACCGTAGGTCTTTTTTTAAGGTTCTGCATGGGAAAATCTCATTTTAGAGCCAAGTTCACCTCAGTGAGGCATAACTGTGCACAGATTTAATTCCGTTGGGGGTTACACCCTCCAAAAAACAAACTCCACCTTCTTTGAAAAGGCTCCTTAGAAAGAAACCATTCAGAAAAGGTAGAAATGGCAGGCTGAGGGAAAAAGGCAAATGCCTGAGGGAAGCAGATTGTTCTTGTCTTTTGCGATTTCAAAAGTACTTCAAACTAGAAATGGACTCCTTTAGGAATCCGTTCTTTTGCTGAATGTACCTGGCAACCAGACAACAAGAAGTCCTGCTTTGTCTATTCAGCCACCTCTTGTTAGTTTTTAGTGGTGCTTGCCATGTAGTGGCATCAGAATCCCAGGTTTCAGCACCGAAGATGTCAGGGTGGGAATCTGTTCTTCGTTCTTGGTGTGCTCTTGGCTGAAGAATGACCAGACACACCAAAGTGTCAGGTCCAGACTATTATCCTGGTCCTCTGACTCCTTTCTTGGAAAAACCAACAGCAAAGCCAATTTGATGGAGTAACCTCAGGCAGGGAGCAGTTTCACAAGAGCAGCTCTTTATTGTAGAATAAAACAGGTCTGTCTCTGTGAGTGGAGACAAGACAGACCAACTCACTTACTGATTGACCCACTCACTCCTGACTTCTCGGATTGTTCCCTTTTATTAGCCCAGTCTGGAGGAAAGCTCTTGGGAGGTGTAGGATGTTATCAAATGATCAACAGATGTCCTTAAAATTCCATCTGTGTATATGAGCTGTCTCTAAGAAAGCCCACCTGGGGGAGGGGAGGCAGTGAACTGCAATGAAGATTCACGTTAATGGTATATTAATTATCCTTAGGTTACTCTAGGTCACTTTCTAAATCGTATTGTGCCTGGGCTGGGGAATTCCTAGATTGATAAAGCATTCCGTCCTTCCCCAGGCATAGCAGTTGCTCAGGACAGGATTAAGGGTGGGGGCAGCACCAAAATGGAGTGCCGTCCTTGTCCTTCTTCCCAGGTGGAGCAATTGCTCCAAACAGCACCAAAACAGGGAACCCTTGTCTGGAGAAGAGCCGGAGATCCTAACTATCTATCTACCTAACAGTGGGTGTTTCAGTTACTGAGTTAGAGTTTCTTTATTTTAAAGGGGGTCAAGATTCCCAAACTCCTTTCTGTATCTGCTTGAAAAGAGCCCAAATTCCGTAAATTCAGTCCAAAGTGATTTTCTCTCACAAATGTCCCCTTATTTATTCCTTCCAAAACAGACAAATGGCAATTTCTCCTAGAACTATATTTTAGACTTAAAAGATCAAAAGCCTACTTAAATTAAGTAATTAAATTCAAATGAGATCAAGTGGGAAATGATATTAGAGGGATATTTACATGTTCTTAGCAGGAGGCAGAGCCACGTTTTGGCAAGGAGAGGAGGTGGCTTTATCTGTGAATTCTCTTGGCATGACAAAACTCTTTCTAGCTGATTCAGACTTTCTCTGCCAAAAACCCTGCTGGCTTTCTGGCCAATTCCATTCTCCTCTGTAGCCTTTGTTTCTATGACCAGGTCTAGCCCCAGGCAAAAAGGTAAAATAGATAAAATTTGTCTTTGGCTTCCCTCCAGTTAGCAATGTGGAACTGGAGATTCAAGAGTGGGTGGCAAGGAGATGAGAGTTGAAGCCATAGATAACAATACTGAGGGGGAAAAATGAAGGACAGAACCTTAAAGAATCTTTCTTATTCCACAAACCTGCATTGAGTATCTCCTAAGCCAGGCACCATGAATAGACTCTGGAGGATACAAAGGTATGCCTAGATTGACAGAGCAGAACTAGGAAGAAAAGCCAAAGAAGGAACATTCAGAGATGTAGGAGGAGAACTCATTGTCTTTAGTATCATACAGCCAAGGAAATGTAAAAGGCCTAAGGTGTCACATGAGCAGTTGATGTCTGCGGGAAGGTCTTTGAATTTGGTAACCAAATATACAGTTCAAGAAACACTTTCAGTAAATTGGAGGGGCTGGAAGTTAAGTCTCAGGGGTGTAAGGAGAAAGTGGTGTTGAAGTCAAGAGATAGTAAAGGTGTATTTTTTCAAGATTGGTGGTGATAGGGAGAGATGTAATATGGTTAAAAGAGTAACAGGATCAAAAGGTGGGAGGAATGTTTTGTTTCGTTTTTGTTTGTTACTAAACAGAACTACTTGAGTAGGATTTTAAGCGAATAATCACCTGGAAGGCCACCTGAGCCCGACCCCAACAGTTTCTGATTCCATACATCTGAGAATTGGCATTTCTAACAGGTTCCCAGATGACTTTTGATGCTAGTCCAGGGACTACACTTAGAGAACCACTGGGATAGATTAATAGAGAAGGAAAAATTAAAGATGTAAAAGGTACAATAGATAGAACTGGGTTTTAAGAATAGACAGAGGAATATAGGATGCATGGAATAAGTGGATTAAACGTTAGAAAGAGTGTCAGTTTCCAAGAGACAGAAATGCACGGAAGGAATGGATGAAGCTATTGCAATATGTTGACAATTCGAGAGGGACACTGAGGTGACAGAACTTATATCAGATGGCTTCCATTTTCTCAGTAAAGAAAGAGGCAAGATCATCTGCAGAGAGGGTAGGACTAATGGGGATTAGGAAAGATGAAAAGTTTGGAATAAGCGTCATTTACAAACATAGAATGATTCACAATGTAGAGGGGAATCTACTTTGGGGTGGTAGATGATGGGTTTAATTTTAGAAAGGATGAGTTTGAGATTTGGTCAGTAGTCAGTGACTTCTGCATGCTTTCTGTAATTTCCACTAGAATATAAAGAATGTAGGATGCCCTCCATTCAGGTAAGTATTTTTGTCTGTCTTGTTCATGCCTTCATTCCTAGCACCTAGGATAGCGCTTGGCACAGAATAGGCACTCAGATGTGAATTGGAATGAACCTGAGAGGGGTTGGCTGAGGTTGATAATTGCAGATAAAAGTAGTGTATAATAGAAACCTGCGAGTATCTGTGGAGTTAGAACATGATGCTGGTTAAGAGAATGAGTTCTGAAGACCAGGGTTCTAATCCCGGCCTCTCAGTGCTTCAGTTTCTTCATCTCTAACATGGAATGATAACTGTACCAACCTCAAGGTTGTTGTGAGAATTAAATGAGATAATATGTATAAGGTGATTAGCAAAGTACCTCACATAGAGTAAGCACTCAGTAAATATGAGCTAGCTGTTTATCATCTGCATTTCCCCTTAAATTAATTAAGGAGTATTTCTCAACTGGTTTGAGTTACCACATGTTATTCAAGGCAGTAAACCTTCATTTCTTTGAAAATATATTCTATCTCAGACTTCATCATTCTTTTCTCACCTCTCCCCATTGGTAGTGATACTGTGGCATAACTGTATTTAACATAGAAAGAAATCGATCAGAACTGGTGTTTTCACTTTATATCTGACATACCATCCAAAAGCCTTTCCTTAGTCAGAAGCATTTTTCTATATGTGCATTTTAAGACCTGGCTCCAGACTAAAATCTACTACCACTGGAAAGGAACAATTGTGGAAAACAAAAGAGATAAGTGCAGAAATTCCTAGCGCCTATTTTCATGGGATTAATACAAAAACAAAACCTGCCTTTGCCTCAGTTAATTATGCAGTGCACTATTGACATTTATTTTATTGATCCAATACAAGTGAACGCTACACTGATATTTATCACTAGAAAATATAGCTCACTATGTAAATTAATATGCATTCTAACAACTGTATTACCCTTGTTACTGCCCATGTAGAATTCTTTCATGTTTGCATACATCATATTCAATAATCAACAACTTATTTTTTAGGCATCTTCGATTTCTTTAGTTCAGAATCTGTTGCAGTGATAGGCATAAAAATAGAAGATTGAGTCCCTGCCTTCAAAAAACCTATGTTTTAATAGACATACTTTCAAAAAATAATTCAAGAGTAATACAAGATAGCAAACACCCAAGAATTAAACTGATTGCTGTGGCCCTGTGTTGCAACTCATGGTGGGGAGTGAGGCAGACATAAGATGTATAGGCTGTTATGCTTTCTCCGCAGGAATTTTCAGTCAAGTGAAGGACATAAGACATAGGAACTTGAAAATTAAAACAAGAAAACAAGAGTTAAACAGTGATATGTGACAAGGGAATAAAAGTTGAGCTGCAAGGTAGCAAAAAATAATCAGGAAAAAATGGAGTCAGCTGCTCTAAGCCAATATAACATGTCTCAGAAGACAAAAGGCCAGTGCCCTTACTTTAATTTACCATCAAGTTAAAGCACTTTAGAAGCCACTGAATGCTACCACTTTTCTATCCTAAGCATTGACGAATGTATTGGTTGTAGTGATTTAAGATTTTATACTTCCACCAAAGAAGTATATTAAGGGGCAAATGACTGATTGAAATACTGTCTCTAAAAGTCATGTATGTATTTTTTTTTTCAGAGAGCTGATATAGCTGTTGCTCCACTCACTATAACATTGGTCCGTGAAGAAGTCATAGATTTTTCAAAGCCATTCATGAGCCTAGGCATCTCCATCATGATAAAGAAGCCTCAGAAATCAAAACCAGGCGTATTCTCATTTCTGGATCCCTTGGCTTATGAAATCTGGATGTGCATTGTCTTCGCCTACATCGGAGTCAGTGTAGTTCTTTTCCTGGTCAGCAGATTCAGCCCTTATGAATGGCACTTGGAAGACAACAATGAAGAACCTCGTGACCCGCAAAGCCCTCCTGATCCTCCAAATGAATTTGGAATATTTAACAGTCTTTGGTTTTCCTTGGGTGCCTTTATGCAGCAAGGATGTGATATTTCTCCAAGGTTTGTTTCTGTATCATAGCCAACGCCTCGTTGCATTTTATGGCCATGCTCCATTCATGTTCATCTGGTATTCATCCATCTCAACTCCAGATTTCTTTCGTTTAACATTCCATCCAACGACAAATTATCATCAAGCCATTTTGTTTGCTTACGTCCATGAAGTGAGTATGTCATTGGTGTTGCTTTGAATGTCTTTCATGCATTTCTGTGGTATTATATATACATTAGAACAAACATTTGAACTCTAGATAAACACAACATTGCCAGTTAATATTAATATTATTCAGATAAAGCACATGCTAAATTTTGATCAGATCAAACAGACATGATTTCCTCATTAATTGTGCTAAAATGTTTTCTCATTCATCAAGAGATTGGATCGAGACAAAAATTGAAAGAAGACAGAACTCTTCTTTAAAACCCTCCTACCTTCCCCTTTCAGTGTCCTCCCTTTTTCATTTTGCTCTCAGGCTGCCTAGAACTTCCATTGTAGCATTCCATCCAAGCTTTCTAGCTAAAACTATAAAACTTCTCGAAGAAAATGTAGGAGAAAATCTGTGTGACCTTGAATTGGACAAAGAGTTCTTAGAACACAAAAAGCACAATTCATTAAAAATTTGAAAAACTGACTTCTCAAAATTCAAAACCTTGCATTTCAAGAGATACCATTAAGAAAGTGAAAAAACAAGCTACAGTCTTGGAGGAAATATTAGCAAATTATATGTCTGATAAAGGAGTTGTATTCATAATATATAATAATCTCTTGCAACTCAACAAAAAAAAGACGACCCAATTTTTAAAACGGACAAAAGATTTAAATAGACATTTCCCCAAAGAAGATATACAAATGGCTAATAAGCACATGAAAACATGCTCAACATTGTTAATCATTAGGGAAATGCAAAATGCATATTAAAAACACAGTGAGATACTGCTACATATCCTCAAGAATGGCTATTAATATAATCAAAAAGACAGACATTACCAAATGGTAGTGAGGACATGGAACAACTGTAACTCTCATCCATTAGTAGTGGGAATACAAAATGCTACAGCCACATTGGAAAATAGTTTGGCAGTTTCTTGTAAAGTAAGACATATACTTAAAATATGATACAGCAATTCCACTCTTAGCTATTTAACTGAAAGAAAGGAAAACATACATCCACATAGACTTAAATTACACAAATGTTCATAGTAGCTTTATATTTATAATAGTCAAAAAGTAGAAATAACCCAAATGTCCATCAACTAGTGGATGGATAAACAAAATGTGACATACCCATTCAATGGAATACTATTCAGCAATTAAAAAGAACAGACTACTGACATGCTATAACATGGATGAACCTGGAAAACACTATGCTAAGTGAAATAAGTCAGACACAAAAGACTACATATTATACCATTCCATTTATTGAATCCCGTTTATTGAATATTCCATTTTGTATGATTCCATTTGTCCAAGATATGCAAATTCATAGAGACAGAAAGCGCATTAGTGGTTGTGGGGGCTTAAAGGGAGCAGAGAGGGGATAATCAGGACCAGCATTAGGGTGAGGTAAGTGAGGCTGAGAAGAGCAAGTGCAGGAATCAGATCCAGGCTATATTTAAAATTCTGACATTTTGTTCATCATGGATTTTTGCATTGATTTTTATTTTTTAAAATATTGTACTTAAATGCTATTTATGTTGATTAATGAGATTTTGATGCCCCCTTAAATTTTACATGTGGGGCGAATGCCTCACTTTCCTCACCCTAGTCTGAGGCCTGGATCAACTGCAAATGGGCATGAGGGAATTTTTGGGTGATGAACATGCTCTAAAACTGGATTGTGACAATGGTTGCACAACTCTATAATTACTAAAATCATTGTACACTTACACGAGTGAATTTTATGATATGCGAATTTTATGTAAGTAAAGCTATTGAAAATATTAAACATGAATGTCCTAGGCCTCACCCACTTAGTTTCAATGTTAACTCACCTAAACAAAAATGGTGGTGAATTCATAATCACAAAATATTGTAGGTCAATGTAACATCTTTATAATTAGAAACAAAAAGTTGTAGGTTTTGGTAAAATTGAACATTAATCCAAATATTGACCAGAGTCAATTATGCAATCATATAGGGATTTTCATTTAGAATATACAGACTCAGAAGGTTCCTACCACATTTTTACAGCATACTTCATTTTGATATAATCCATTTGGAGCACAAAACATTAAAATAAAGCTTTGCAGCATAACTCACTGGTAACCGTCTTCAACAGCCTTTTAGAATAGCCTGTGTGGGGCAAGCCTCGTTTGTCAAAATGAATTTAAGTTTGTCAGACTCACACTTTTCTTGTCACCCTCAATCTGCTTGATCAGATTCTCTAAATTGTCTCACTCCCTTCCTTTTGTGCTTAGAATGTGTGTCATTTTGTGATATTATCTGGGAGTTTGTTTGTTTTGCTAGTATATTTTTTATTTTTTGAAATGTTCACTTCAAGAGACTATGGTTTCTGAATGATCGTGTAATTGAATGATTTTTAACATGGCTGGTAATCTGTGTTGAGACAATGCTAAAGAGTCATTAAAGCTAGAGATTTTATTTGTTTCTGTAAGTGAATTTTCAAAACTAAATTTGTGGTATCCCCACTGGAGTACTGCATACTACTCTGCATAGTCAAATAGGACTCTTCTTGTTTTTAGAAGTATTATGCCTATTGCCTCCTTAACTAATAACTTGAATATGACCTAAAAATGACAAGTTGAACAGGTTTTTTTTTTAATTTTGGGGGTAGAATTTAAGCTGTGTCTCTTTTGCAGCACTGAAATATATCAACTTCTTTTCTTCACAGTACAGATTTTATTATGCTGCACTAGATACTGTCATATAGAGCAATGGCTTTCAAATCTTTTGACCATGACCCACAGTAAGAAATAAATTTTCCATCACAGCTCAGTATACATATATGTCTATAACAAAAGGTTCACCAGATTTTACCCTTATGATGTGCCATGCACTCTAATATCTTCTATTCTGTTTCAATTTTTTTAAATGCTGGTCACAGTTCAACCCAGCAATAGGGCACACAGCTTACAGAATAACACTGGCCTAGAGTAACAAGTATTATTCTTACTGTGCTTTTGAGTAATAAATTATTACCTTTATGAGATTTACATTTTCTACCACATGGGTAATTCCTCTTTCAACATTGTCTTTTGTGTCCTTCAAAAGAAATTATATCTTTAAGCCTTAATAAAATGTTATATTTCTTAGCACATTTATTACATACCGGTTAAGAGGAAACATGTTTCTCCTTGTCTTGAGAGCTCTATTGGTTATATATTTGTGCTCCATTATAAAATAGCAAACCTCACCATGATGTGTTTTTCTATTAAGAGATTTAGAAATTCTCAGTAATAACATAGTTGCACTCTAAGATTTGTGGTTGCCTTGACTGCAAAGACCAGCACTATATTTCTGTTTAATGGCCACACTTGGAATGCAAATGCTCCAGAAAGCCCAGAATGTGAGCATGCATTGTACACTCTGACCTTTCTCAAAATTGAAGCAATTCAAGGAATTATAAGAGAACACATTTTAAAGCAGAATTAACAAATATTAGAGCAAGAGGAGATGTCAGATATAAATTAGTCCAACTGCTTCCATTTACTGGGAATAGAGAGACAACAACCTTCCCTGAACTCCCACTGTGTATGGCTACTTTACCTACATTATTGCATGGATTTTAATCCTCAAAATACCACTTCGGGGTGGGCATTAAACTTAGTTTTGAATTGAAGAAGGTGACACTCAGATTAAATAATTTTCCCAGTCACAGCTAATTGCAGGGCCAGAATACAAACCAAGCTCCGATTCCAAAACCCATGCCATTTCCACTTCATGCTGCTTTTTCCAATATCATAGACAAAGGAATAGCACCCAGAGAGATGATGTGATAGAACCCAAGGTCATGGAGATTTTCAGAGCTAGCAGCACATTATTAATATTTCCACTACCACACACTGCCTCCAACTACCAACCCAAAGGTGCGCTGTTTATTCCGTTCCTTTCCTCGTGCTCAGGCACAAGAGCAGTATTCCAGTCTCCCAACCTCTGGAGAAACTCCAGCTTTGCTCTGGTTATTGTTTTCCTTTTTTGAGACAGAGTCTCACTCTCTTGCCTGGGCTAGAGTGCTGTGGCATCAGCCTAGCTCACAGCAACCTCAAACTCCTGGGCTCAAGTGATCCTCCTGCCTCAGCCTCCCGGGTAGCTGAGACTACAGGCATGTGCCACCATGCCCAGCTAACTTTTTATATTTTTAGTTGTTGGGCTAATTTCTTTCTATTTATAGTAGAGACGCGGTCTCGCTCTCGCTCAGACTGGTCTTGAACTCCTGAGCACAAGCAATCCTCCCGCTCAGCCTCCCAGAGTGCTGGGATTACAGGCGTGAGCCACCACGCCCGGCCTGCTCTGGTTGTTAACGAAAGGAGGCAGTGAGCATTTAAAATACTGTTGAGTATACATTCACTCAAAGGAAAAGACTGGGAAATGAGCGACAAGACATCATGAGGAAAAGTGCTGGCACCATTCCATTTCCATCAAATAAAGTTATTAACAGTTACCTGGAAGCTTAAAGAGTCTGCGTCAATATTAGGTTTGATATTTTCAACTACCTCTATTGTTCAGAGTGAATGATTTTGTTCTACATGAAGCTAGAGGCTGAGTCAGCTTTAGAGAGGGTAATCAGTGTAATTAGCTGAGGTTTTATCCACATGCAAACTGATTCGTTGGGGGCAGTCGGGAGAAGACATGAGGAGATAGGCAGTGAGTGCAGCCAGATGGAGGAAGCACAGTGGTTAGGCGTGTAGGCACTGGAGTTAGGCTCCCTAGATTCACAATCTGCTTAGCAGTTGTTATAACCTGGAGCAAATTACTAAACCTTACTAAGCCTCGGTTCTTCGTCTGTAAAATGTAAAGCACAGTGCCTGGCATTTAAATTCTCAATAAATGGTAGCTATTGTCATTATTAAATTGGCAGCACTTAATCATTCTATAATAGTTTCACAGATACTAACAGATAATATTGCAGTTGCAGTTTAGTTCCTAAAACTCCTTAGGAATGTGGTTGAAATGCTAGTCAGTACCAAATAGCTGGCCTCTGATGAGAAATAACCAGCAATATCCCTTCTTCATCCCATACACTGCTTTTGTTAAAGATTACACCTCTTGAAGACATTTTCATTGTATTATTCCACTATGTCTTACTGATATTGGCAGGAGGTTGCAACTTTTCTTTTTAATTTGAAATTTATTTCCATTGTAAAACTTTGATAGAACCACTAAGCGGGCCAGACTCCAAGTCCTTCCGGACTAATGCTCCCCCTGCTGGCTTTCTGTGAGCTGCAGGAACATCTGAGGGCTGCATGAGTTGAAGATGTGAGGGTCGTAGTAATTATTACAGAGAAAATGGAAAGAACAGACTAACTTGAACCTGACTACTGTGTACAGAATATGCTAAAGGTATTACTCTCTTGTTAAATTTTCAAGATATCAAGTACTTTGGAGAAGAGGGCAGGGGATTCGTCCAGGTTAGTCGAGACATAGATCCTCCTTTAAAATGGAAAGTATGTGCAGAATAATAAAAGACATGAATCAGATTAAAGACAATAGGAATTTTTGGCTCCATTTTAAGTAATATCTTTTCCTCTGCTGATGTATGACCATTGTCTTCATCTTACTGCAAATTCACTTCAAAGCAGTAGTGATGTGGTAATAAATTAATGATGTAATAGCAGGATTTTTATTACAACTATTTCATGACTTTTCTGGCTGAAAGCCATAGTTTTCAGTCTTTGGGACATGGTTACTTATTCTCATCAGACAAGACTATAAGAGCCAAAGATTGATGCTGCACATTTTTAAAAAATCTGTCACAGACACAGTATTGAATGGAGTGCAGAAACTATGCATACTTTGAAAGAAAAAAGAGAAAAAAAGAATGATAAAGAGTTTGTACAAAGGAGAAGCAGTTTTCAGTCCTAGCTCTTCATCTTATAAAGCTAGTAAAGTGCAGATTATAAAATTTACTTACAGGATGAAAGTCACAGCACATGTATCACTTTTATTATTTCAGAAGTCATAAAATACATTTTATTATTAATTCAGAAACTCTAGTTTCTTATGATTACAGATAACAAGAGCATTGTATATTATTTGATGTGCATATTTTGCAATGCTTTTATATGTCTGTTTTTCTCTTGTTGCTAATTTACTTTCATTAACTTCATGCCTCCTCTTACATTTCTTCAAAAGGTATGATACGCTTCTTATAAAGCACTTTTATAAACACTAAATGTGCAGCATTTTACAGCCATTTCATTATGCTAACCTTGAAATCTGTCTTGTGCAACAAAACTATTTGAAATGAATGTTAAACATTTTGCAGCTGCATTAATGGAGGGAAAGATACTGAAAAATGACAGGTCTTTTTAACTCAACTATAAAGTCTTGTCTTGTTTTAATAGATCCTTTATAAAATGTGATGAGGTTGACCCATCAGTCACTTTTTATATAGCCTCCATGTGAAATGTGGGTTTAAGTGGCTATAGTTTCCCTAATGAGAAAAGGTAAATGTAAAAATGCTTATGGAGCTTCTTCCCTGTGGGTTTCACTGCACCTTTTCCCAGTGAAAGGATTTAGGTGTTCATGCCAAACAAAGAAAGTGGTGGAAATTTTATCAAATCCTTTGTCAAAGCTAATACTGTCTTGAGGGGAGAATGTTGAATGCAGCTTGTGCATTCCACACTGATTCCATGGAAGCTCTTTCTTCCATCTATGCTGAGGTTTATGGATACTATTATACCATTTCTGTGTATAATAGAAACTCTCCATGCCCACAGGTATATCATGATATTAACCACATAATTGCCAAAGTCAATTACCATGTAGACAAGAGGCCATGAAAATGACCATTTTGCATTTAGGTTTATTTTCAGTCATGTCAACAACCAGTCTCAGCTGAGTCATTCAGATCAAGCACATGATGATCCGAGTCAGTATTAAGGTGGCCAAAATAACCAGATTATGATGTGCAGGCTTGATTTTAGATCAGACAGACACAGCCACAGTCCATTAGCCTCAATAGAATGGCACAATGTAATTTCCATAAATTACTGTATTTTTCTCCACATTTCAAGTAGACAATGCATAAACTACCATTAGTATTCACAGCAGCAGAATGTACCTCTTTCTGTATGAAACTGTGATTTGGAATGACTCCAAAGTCAGTCTGGTGTCGGCAAAACCCCATCGTTCCAAATAAGGATGGCATTCACTGTTTCATTCCAAATGAACAACAGATAATAAGCAATAATTATCCAAATATGCTTAGTTTTCCTGCAACTATATTTCCGTGTTTGTAGGAAAATTGTACCTTCTATAATTTGCACACCCTTTTCGAGTTTCCTTTACAAAATATGGGTATTTTATACTACAAAAATGTGGGTATTCCTTTCCTAGGGTGTAAGTATAGATGTTTTGTTATTTATTTCTCCTCTCTGTGCCTCAATTCCTTTATGTGTAAAATGCTTCTGTTGGCTTATCTATAAAATAGTACCTCACCACAGGGATGGACGATTAAAGGAGTTAGTACATGTAAAGCAATTAGACCAGAGTCTGGCACATAGGAAGTGCTCAATAAGTATTAGCTATTACTGTTTTCATTTTTATTACCCTATTACTAGGGATACTCCTTTGCAGTATTGATCTTTTACACAAAAAATTATCTCTAGAGTCAGATTAGTCCAGAATAAATGAAATATGTATGACAACAATGAAGAAAGACTAAGAAAGGTCTGAATTCATAGTTGAAACAATCAGTATACTTTTAGCATTCGGAAATGTGACACGTTCTTTTCTGACTCATCCAGATGTTTTTACTTCTTCTGATTAAAAGAGAAATGTTCCCAGATGAAACTCTAAGCCAGCATAACTATTAGAAAAATCCGTTGCAAAGCAGATTTTTACATCTGAAAAGCTAACAGTGATTATGTTCAGGAAATAAATAAATAAGGGTTGTTTTAGGCATCCAGGGATCAACAGGAATTGTACACTTAAAAAAAATCAAGTAGGTTTGTTATGGTTAACCAATAAAGAATACTATTTATCAAAAGATCTGCCAAAATTATTTGATCAGTGTGTAGCAGCTAAAACAACTGAATTTTCCAGAGGCTGAAAAAAGGTTATCTTGGGACACAGGAATTTAAATTTGCCTCAAAGTGGTGAAATGCTAGTACAGACAGAGAAGAGCTTGATTTGCCAGCTCTCAGCCCAGAACTACCCTCTTCCCACAGAGCCTGGAGACGTGTCAGGCTCCTACGCCTATTCTTGACTTTATGACAGAGTGGGTTCTCTTCCTGTGAGCTTTTCTGGGCATGGAAGAACATAGCGTAACCAGGATGGAGCTCTGCCACACAACAGAATTATCCTAGGGATGATGTGGCAATGTTTTATAAAACCTAGGGAGCAGATTTTCATTTCTGCAGACAGAGCCAGCCTTCAGCAACGTTGTGAAGGAGATGAAGTTTCCTGAACACAAGCCACTACCCACCATTGAGCATTCAATGCCTTCACACTGCCCCCTAACTTCCCACGGTCCCTCTCCCTGAGTAGCACTCATGATGTAGGACCTTAACTTGCCACCCTGGCTGCACCTCGAGAGTTTTATAAAATACTGCTGCTTAGGCCCAACCCCCAGGATTCTGATTTAATTGGTCTGGGATGGAGCTTAGGCAAGGTTTTTCTGTCTTTCTGTTTTGTTGTGTTTTGACTCAAGTTCCCCAGATGATGTTGATGTACAGGCAAAGTTGAGAATCACTGATATAGAAGAAGAAGAATGTTTCTCAGTTTGGTCTGCAGGCCACATGCAGCAGAATCACCCGGGATGCTTAAGAAGTAGATTCTTGGGCATTCAGATATTCTGAATCTACACTTTAACAAACACCTCAGGTAATGCCAATGAACAGTAACATTTAAGAATAAAATCTTCCCCTTATTAAAATTCACCCATCTTCTGTTCCGTTCCCTACTAATTGGATAAACAATGGGTGCTGTTGAATGTGTTACTTTTCGATCAAGAATCCTGAAGACAACACAGAGGGTGATTTCAGTAGTAAGAATTTCAACAGAATGACGGGAGGATGGTTTTGTTTGTTTAGGGGTTTTGGGGGGAAGGGAGGTGGAGGAAACAAGCCTTTTAGTACCTCTCAAATCCTGTTACACAGGTAGTTTCCTATTTGACTTGTGGCCTATCCCATGTGGCTAAGGCTTAGTTTGTAAAAGGGAAGAGTTTTGATCTCCTGAGCTCCACTAGCCATTTATATGAATATGATAATAAATATAATCTAGTTCCCTGCCACATGGGTGACCAACTCCATGAAAGGACAATGTCTTTACTAAATTTATTAAATTCGAAGTGAAGAGTGCTCATTTACTGCTGCCTACCCATTTCTCTTCAAATGTGGAAAGGATTTTGACAGTGTTTCTCCTATGACTTCACCTTACATCAGTGGTTCTCAACGTTGGTTGTACACTGTAATCATCTGGGGAGCTTTAAAAAATATAGATGTCTGGTTTCCACCTCCCAGTTTCTGATTTTATTGTTCTTGGATGGACCTGGGCATGAGGTTTTTTTTTAAAGATCCCAGGTGATTCTAATGTGTAGCCAAAGGCTGAGAACCACTCGCTTCCACAGGTGTGCCCAGCAAAGCTTATAGGAAGAGAACTCAATAAGCTAAATTATTACATGTAAGCAGCAGAGGGTAAAAATATTTTTTTCCTGTGATTAAAACAAAAATTCCTGCCAGGGCAGTGGCCCACACCTGTATTTCCAGCTACTCAGGAGGCTGAGGAAGGAGGATTGCTTGAGCCCAGGAGTTCAAGTCTAGCCTGGGCAACACAGTGAGACCCTGTCTCATTTTTTAAAACCCTACTTTGAAACCTGTACATGCTCTGAAGAGTATTGTGCATGCACCATCATCATATGCCATCATGACATTGGGCGTTGTTGTTAACATGTGCCTTTAGTTTGATTTTTAATTCTCTCACATCATCTATTTCCCTCCTTCATCAGCTATACTGAAACCACTCCTCTTTCTAGAAATAAAGACAAGGATTTCTTAAACTGAGATCTGGCCCGTCTGGGTCTGGATGTCTTTTTGTTTTGTTTTGTAGATCACTCTCCGGGCGCATTGTTGGAGGGGTTTGGTGGTTCTTCACCCTGATCATAATTTCTTCCTATACTGCCAATCTCGCTGCTTTCCTGACTGTGGAAAGGATGGTCTCTCCCATAGAGAGTGCTGAAGATCTAGCTAAGCAGACTGAAATTGCATATGGGACCCTGGACTCCGGTTCAACAAAAGAATTTTTCAGAGTAAGTGCTTTGTAGTTAATTGGGCCTGCTGGTTTTTATTTTATCATCTTCTCACAAAGGCAAGTTCACGGTGCTTTCCAGGGAGGGTTGGGAAACAGTGGGAATGTTATGGAGGAAGAGCATCTTAAATACAGTACTGCCTAGTTGGTGATCTACTTCATTGTCCTTTAGAACTAAGACACATGTGAGACAATAGCAAGTGACAAGTCGAGAGTACTGAGTTTGAACTCCCAGATTAGAATCCCAACACTGCCACAAAGTGATTGTTTGTCCTTGGGCAAGTCTTTTAACTTCTGTTGGCTTCAGTCCCTTTACTTGAATAATGAGGGGATTGAACTAAAAAATATTTATTCTTCCTTCTAGCTTTTACAAAAATAGTGATTTTGTCTAAGCAGTTCACAGAAGTTAGGTAATTGACTCTGACTAAGACTCTGATGAGTGATGGACTATAAGAAATTACATATTCTATTTTAAACATTGGTTTTTTATTGAAATGTAATACAGTTGTTTCGAGTATTCATGTACATAGTGATAATTCAATTTTCAGGGCAGATGATAATTATTTTAATTTCTTAATTGGACTTATTTCTCCTAACCCCCATAGGACAAATCTTATTGGAGTAGCAGCAAATTGTTCACTAGCAAAATTTAGTAAAGCTATGTAAACTCAGTCAAAAGGAAAGATGAAAGGAGATTGAAGCAGAAAACGATAGAATAATAATATGATGGACAAATCACTTTTACATAAACTATCAATATCTTTGTTCTGTGGTGACTGACTATGAGGAAGAATACCAGTGGAGTTTTTAAGAACTCAAATGTTTTTCATTTGCCCCAACAAGGAAAATACGTTGGTTTAGATTAGAAAATGGACCCATTCTATACAATACCATTGCCTGCTACTGCAACCACTGTAACCGGTTGTAGCAATGATCCAGAAGCCACTTGGGTAGTAGGTAGACAGAAAAATTTTACTCACTCTCCCAATCAATAATCAAGTTATTGAATGGCAGGTATAATTACTGACTTCTCCTCAAAAGTCCAGAGTAAACAGATGGTGGTTCTAAACCCATTAATTTTAATAATCAGTAAGAAATATATTTCTACATGTAATATCATGAGATTTGTCCAATTATTTCATGGTAAACCAGGAAGAGTGTGTTTCTTGGCATTATAGCAATTAACTAAAACCTATTTCCTCTCCTTGAAGGAGAAAGTGCTCGTTTGGGGACCCTTTATAGAATTCTCATTGGCTTGGGATATCCATATCTCACCCTCTACTGCCTGTTTACTGAGCAGATCATAATCCCCATCTGGGAAGAGGGGTCCAGTGTGGGAAGCATCAAAATGACATGAAGACCTTCTGGAACTAATCTGGCCTTGACTCTCACTACTATGGCAGTCCCAGAAGCATTTTTAGGAACAATCCCCTACCCCCATGAAATCACTCACATGTGTCAGGGCTAGAAGCCAGGGATTTCCGTCTGCTGAGTAGTCAGCATATAATCAGCTCCATGGAAATCTGGTTCAGTATCAACCTTCAACAGAGCTTATGTATACCATCCCAATAGGCATCAAGTTGCTGTATGAAGTAATTAACCACTTAGGATATCAAGACACTAGACTCAGACCCTCTGATAAGAGGTACTTGTTCCACTAGAAAGCATTTTTCCGTCAACGTCAGAGATTAGAAAGGTGTGCTTTAAATGGTAATCAATAAATGGCATCAATTCCCATTAGGCTTTCAAAGGCCATTCATCCATAGTGCAGACAAAAGGAGGTTCTCTGGGAAGCCAGGAAGATTTATTAGCACAAAAGCTTGAAGGTGTGACCAAATAGTCATTGCCCCCACGCCCAGACCCCATCCCCTGTTCATTTTGTGACTTTCTCAAAAACCAGGAAAGTGTCTACTAGGTCATTCAATGACGGTTTCATTAAAGAGCATCATATTATCAAAGCTGATTTGAATCAACATTCAATTCTGAGCAAAGCTATTGCCACATTCTAATTTCTAATGCTCACCAATTCCTAGCCAATGAGTAATTCATACAGAAATGGGGCTGTTCTGAAAATCCGATTAGAGAGGGAGCTGGATATTTCTAGGTATAAGGAAGTAAGTGCAAATCATTTTCTAATTCTGGCATGCCACTTTTTTTTCCTTTCCCCAAATGGTCGCTGGTGACAGCATTAAGGACTCTGTGGGGTGGTTCTTTAGGGCAGCATATAAAGGTTGATGATCTAAGAGTGGAACTATAAGAGCAGCATAGAAAAATCAACTCCTTTAGCCTGCTTGTATTGAAAATGTTATATAAACCTAACAAAGGGTATGCTTGGTATTCATATAATACAGGGAGGCCAGCCACTTAGTCTCCAAGCCACTTTTCCTCACTATGTTCTCTACCCCACCCCTCCTTGAACCCAATGGAGCGGAGAAGGCAGCCAGCAAGGGCATGTCATCCTTCATTTAGGGATAGCCACAGCCATGTCCCTTCCCCCTTAATCCTCAGTGATCTGAAGGCATCAGGCAATTTTAAAAACAATAACTCCTCCACACATATACAAACATACACAAAAATTGGGGATATCTGATGGAATGCCTTCTGAACTTTAAAGGATGACACAAGATCACATGCAACATTTACAAATATAATATGAGCTTATTTCTTCCCATTCTCTCACTATACCAAATACCACAGGAACCAAATAGTAATACCATAAGACAGCCTGGGGCCAGCCCTCTAGTTCTTCCACTAAGAGAGAGAAATAAATAAAATAAAATTCTTTTCTAATTGCCCTGCAGACATTTTTACTTGTCCTGAGTAAGGCTGCCATTAAAACGATGATATTTTAAAATGATTCCTTTGTTTCTCTCATTTTCTGAGCTTTCCCTAGCTGTCATCTCACAATCACATAAAGTCAGTGTCACAGAGGGGCCTGTTCCATCAGGAAAGGCAGGGAACAAAACGTATGCAGCTGGAAGAGACATTTGGAATATTACTATCGACCCTCTTGACTGAAAACCGATTTCTTTAGACAGCAGCTCCAAAACTAAATATCCCAACCATAGGTGTAGGCACATGTGCTAAAAAACAAGTCGACAGCTTTATTATTGTTGCCCAGAGAAATGCCACTATGATTTGGAAAGCTGCACTGAAATAATCATTCTCCACTAGGTTCTGGAAATTTAATCTGATACAGACTCATGTTAAAAAGTAGCACGGGGATAAAAAGCAATTCTAAAATTCTCTCTGCCTGTGGACTCTTAGACATATTAGAAAACAACTGGGATGCTGGATTTCTTTTCCAGATACTTGGCCATATCCCCATTGCAGATAGTTGGGGAGATAAAAGGAGATTTTTTTTAATGAATGTTTAGTACTAATTTAAACCCCTTTGAGAAAGTAAATACTGGTTGGCAGGGGAGCAAGAAAAAAATTTAAAAATTAAAAATAAATAAATAAATAAATTTAAAAAGAAAGTAAATATAAAAGGAGAGGAGTAGGGAGAATGGTGACTTGCCCCAGTGCCCTAGACAGGACAGAAGAATGGAACTTTATCAGGAGGCCACTGAGGGGATTACGCTGTCTTCTGAGTTGCAGACATTGTAAGGCCCATGAAGCACAGTTAAATTACTAAAGAAAAATGTTTTGTCTCAACACAAAACTCTTTGTTGTCTCGGTCATTTTAATTTTTAATTTTTTTTTAATGTAGATAGCAAAAGGAAGGGCCCTCCCAAGCTGATTTGGAAAGTAGTCCCTGCCAATAGTAGTTAGATTCTGCTTACACATTCATAATCTCACACACAAAAAAAAACATTTTCAACTGGAGTCCACATTTCGTCAACACTTATTGGTTACTTATAATAGGGCTTTTGAAGTATATAGGGAAAGGAGAAAAACCTTTCCACAAATGCACCTATACAGAGTATGTTGACATTTTGACATGATCAAGAAAATTAACCATGAATCTTCGAGCTTTATTACAACTGACTATGTACACAATGGACCTCCCTGACTCCTTAACCCATCCCCTCACCTTAGAAAACACATCAAAATTTTCTCACCAAATGCTATGATGAATTTGAGATCTTGACAAACAATATACCCAGAAAACTGCAACCAAATTTCATTAGTTTGAAGGTACATATGATATGACCAAATGTTTGAGGACCACGGCCAAACTATACACTGGGGAACACATAATGGTAACAGCAAGAGAAGAGTTGACACTAAGGGATAGTAGGTCAGAGACATGGCTGTTTTGATGCTGCCTTATCAAAAAAAGTCTAACTTTCCTATGTGCTATAATACATTATACAACAAGAGTCATAGGTCAAGACTGAAGGTGGAGCAACAGCCACAGGTGAGGATGCTGAGGCCTGGCCAAACAGGCTTCTGGAAGAGGGAAAGATACATTGAGACCGCTGTTGGCCTTCCCCACCCCTCAGCAGCCAGGGATCTGTGGTTCCATAAGGTCTTCCTTGGAAGCAAGTCTCAGGCTGGACAGAAAGACAATCTCCAAGGAAGTAGAGGTTGACCCAACAACTATGCACACAACTGAAAACACACTTCATATCTGCCTCCAAGAGAAAGGAGAAAATGTGACCATGAAGACAGGTTAATAATAATGCCTTAGATTCCATTATTTATTCAGCACTCTTTCAATAACTCTTTTTTTTTAACACATTCTATGTGCCGAGCTCCACCCTCCAGCACTGAGGATCCATACACCTCTATAAATAAAATTAAATTCATATCTTTTCACCAGATCACTTGAAAATACCTAGACTGACTTTTTCACCATATTTGGAGATTATTTGGGGGATAGATTGACTTAAAGTATAGGTATCTCAGATAATTAGATGATTATCCCTCCAGAGAAGCTGATGGTAGTTATTTCTACGGAGCTACTTCCCAGCATGGGCCAATCTAGGGGCATGCTTCATGGTGACTAGTAGCAGGGCTAATTAATGATTCTCTATAACCACAACAGGAATGTCAGCTAGTTGATGAATAAAACAGAAATGGCCTCTACCCTCTAGGAGCTCACAATCTAGTGGACTGTCATTTTTCAATACATACTCACATATTACCATATTCAATCCACACAACAATTCCGCAGTGCAGCCAGAACAAGTATTATTATACCTATTTCATAGAAGAGACAATCAGACAACATTGTGACTTGCTGAGCGTCACTCAGCTCAATGGAGAAATGCTGGAATTGGGACCCAGATGCTCTGAGTCCAGACTCCACCCCAGTGCCATTCTGACAGCACATGTTAAGGCATCTGTATCATCTCCTGGTTGATCTTCATTTTTATTCTTCTTGATGGATCAATCAGAAAAGGAAACCTATACCTACTTTTAAAAGACATTTTTCCATGTTCTGTCAACTTCAAAAGGGAGCCAAAATAAGAAGGCAAAGAAACAGAAGACATCCATAAAGCTAGAGTGAATGCCATCAATGCAGCAAACCCTATTGTTACATGGCTTGGTATAGCTTCTGACATGCTAAGGGTTATGTCATGTGTGTGGATAAAACTGGAAAGAACAAGATGAAAATTATTTCTAGTTCCACATCCACTGATGACTTTCCTGTTTTTCTTTGGGCAAGGGATATTTGGTCTCAATTTCTTCATTTATGAAGAATATTCCCTGCTCTACTTTCCTCATGGGGTTGGTGAGAGGCTAATATCCCAAAAAGCTCTTTAAAAGTATAAAAGATTCTACAAATCCCAGGAGACATTAGGAAAAGGGTCCAGCAATACAGCAATTAAAACCTAAAACCTCTCCAGACAAGGCTCTGTAGAGATGTGAGGGGTACTTCTCAAAAATGAAATAAGATCACTCTCAGTGGAAGAGATGTGGGGGTTTTTTCTCTGGCTTTGCTAGGAAACAGAAAGCTCATTTATATCTTTCCCCCATCCTCCTGATCCCACTCCTACCCCTAATTATAAAATATTACTACTAACCTCATCTCCTAGTCTGTCCTTCTTTAGCCATTCCTTTGTGGCCTGTAGATTCAACAACTTCAACATGCACAATTTAGAGCTGCCCTTGAAGACCATCTAGAAACTTCAGTTGCTTTCAAGGTGGCATGCCGGCCATCTGGCCAAAGTAACCAACCATATGGATTTTATAGCCTATCTCCATTAGTCCTACCGGGTAACCTACTTGCTTATGAGAGCATTTCACAGCCCGGAAAGCCTAAGGGGGTTAAGTCTCTGTTCTCTTGGAGGCTGCCAACTCTCTCAGACAACATCAGAGTAATTAACATCACACAGGACACCCAGATCTTTGTAAGAACTCTGAAACTCTCTTGCCTAGAAGAACTCATCTCAGGATCTCACTTTCTTTTCTCATCTGGCACAGTCAAATCATCTAATAGACTTCCAGTTAAAAGAATGAGGCCCATCTGTTCAATTAGACTTTCCTTGAGTTCACCTGACAAGCCTGCACAGGTTAATTATTTACAATCCTTCTTTACCACCATGCAGAAGCCTAAAAACTTAAGGATCAAGTAAAATTTCAACTTACCGAAACTCCACTAACAAAAACGATTAACTGGAATGCTTGGTTGCACTCCACTTTTGGTAGGAAAAGACAACTCACACTAACAAAACGTTGATATGAATTTTTTTTCCAAAAAAATGTAATGTCCTGCAGTCAGATTAATCCCAGTCCTCAACATCTTATATAATACATTTTTAGTCAGAGAGTAAATAAATATTGAGTATCTACCGAACCAATTTAGGCATCAGGGATACAGTACAGGAAACATGACAGAATCCTTACCTTCAAGGAGTTTGTATTCTGTTGGAAGGAGACAAACAATAAACACATAAACAAGTAGATGTATGGAATAATTTCAAGTATGATAAGTGCTTTAGACTGTTTAAACTGGGAGCTTGGGAGTGGAGGGAGGGTTCAGGGAAAGCCTCTTTAAGGAGGCAACATTTGATTAGAGACCTGAATGATAAGAAGAGGTAGCCATGTGAAAATCTGATGGAAGAGTGTTCCAAGCAGAAGAAATGATAAGTGCAAAGGTCCCGGGGCAGGAACAATCCTGGAAGGTTTAAAGGACAGGAAGAAAATCAGTGTGGCTGAAGAATGGAAGCCCACAGTAGAGTTACGGTGATGAAGACTGTGTAAAGTGATCAGATTTGGTATATATTTTGGAGGTAATGTCACAGATTTGCTGATGGATTGGAGTTATGAGTAAAAGGGAAGAGCCAAGAATGACTCTCATATTTTTGGTCTACATCCCTTTTCAGTGATCACTAATGAAATTAAGTCCTACATTCTTTAAATGACCCAGGGATGCTTGTTAAACTGTAGTAATGAGGACCGAAAAGATACTAGGACACCAGATAGAAAATTTTCCAAAGTGTTGAAGAATGTTACCTGTCTGACAGGAAGGTTGTCTCTGCTATAACTTTTTGTAATAGCTCTATTAAGATATAATTCACATAGCATAAAATTCACCCACTTAAAGTATGCAATATGATGGGTTTTGGTATATGACATTATTAATTTTTTTAAATCATGATAAAATATGTGTAACAAAATTTGCCATTTTAACTGTTTTTAAATATACAATTCAGTGGCATTAATTACATCCACAATGTTATGCAACCATCATCACTATTTCCTAAACATTTTCATCACCCCAGTTAGAAACCCTATAACCATTAATCAATAACTTCCCATTCCTCTCAGCCCTTGGTCACTTCTAATCTACTTCCTGTCTCTATGAATCTGCCTATCCAGGTACCTCATATAAATGGAATGATATATGTCCTTTTGTGTCTGGCATATTTCACTTAGCACAATATCTTCAGGTTTCACCCACGTTATGGTATATGTCAGATCTTCATTCTTTTTTATGGCTGAATAATCTTCCATTGTATGTATATACCACATTTTGTTTATCCCTTCATCTGTTGATGGTCACATGGGATGTTTTCACCTTTTGGCTATTTGTGAATAATGCTGCTATGAACACTGATAAACAAACATCTGTTTGAATCCTTGCTTTCAATTTTTTTGGATATATACCTAGGAGTGAAATTCCTGGATCATATGTCAATTCTATGTTTCCCTGGTATAATTTTTTTAAAGTTTATTTTGAAACAGAATATATGAGGGCATCTTCTCTTCTGTTTTCTTCCCACTCCTGCCTAAATAATACTAATCTTCTCTGAGGCAATAGATATTTCTGCTTCAGTAGGAAAAGCTTCTCTAGATAACAGGAGAGGAGGCCAGAATTTTAGTTAATATCACAAAGTTTCATGTCGATACATGACTGAAGTTTAGGAGGAGGTATGTGTATGTGCGTGTCAAAACAGATCTGAAGTCTTGTCTACAGCACACATTTGTACAGAAAGTCCTAGATATTTCAGCTAGGGACTCCAGCTTGTAGCAAAAACATAGAGTAGCATGCTTCCTCTTTCTGTGCTTGGGTTGCAACTCCAGTGCCTCAGCAGGATTGCACTAAGCAGGCAATGGTAAAATGAAACTCACTGTCCTGTTCTAAATGGTTTAGAATATTACCTGTCGGAAAGAAGGGGCTTGGATAGAGATGATCTATGGCATTTCTTTCCAGCTCTGATTGCAGGCATCTGTCTGCAAGCTATCCTCAAAATTGATCTCCTATCTGTGCACTCCTTGGTGCCCTAATGAAGATGTTCCTGAAGGTGGTTAGCTTCTACGCCTAGAGAAACCTGAATTCCAGATGTTAGTGTTGCTTCCCAGTTTTATCAAAATTCTTACGTGTTCACAGCCTGATTTATTTGACTCTCAATTTTATTTCCTTTGAGTGTCTGGTTTGGGTTACAGACTATTTCTTCTATCAGCCAGTAACACTGATTTTCCAACCCACTGGGTAAAGAAACCTGTCCTACGCACTCTGGGAATAAATAGGAGACACAATCCATACCCCTGAGTCCAGTATGCAGACAAGAAAGGAGTCAGGTGAGTTTATTAGGAATGGTTTCTAGAGAAAGGGACATTTAAAAAATATTTGGAGGTAGAAAAAAGAATCCAAAAACAATTCAAGGAGGATGTGGGAATATATTTGTGACAAAAAAAATAATAATAAGACCAAGGCTTTATATCACGTTAAACTGTGGCCGCTGTTTACTGAGGTACTGTTAGTTCTCTCTAGTGCTCACACTAAGATTTGTTTGCATGAAATACATGTATCTTTGGGAAAGAGGGAATTTAGGAGGGATTAAAACAACTCATTTCTGAGGAAAAATTATTGCTTTGGAACAATTGTACCAGAGTAGAAATCAATGTATAGACTGTCAAGGGTAAATTGGAAATCATTGCTCAAGGCCGAGGTGCTCTGAACACTGTCTTATTTCTAATTTTATAGTTCACATTTTTATGTGAATATGAGGTTCATTAGAAAGTTACTCTCCAAATAATACTTTACTTTCTTTTAAATGAGTTTGAGAAGCCAATATGGAAAAGCAAGATCAATCTGTGCTTTTGGCAAATGATATGAAATGAAAGAAGATTTCACAGCAAATTTTTCATATTTAAAAACAACCCCATTACATTAGACATTGTTTCAGACACAATGAACAACCTCTTTCCTGAATGTGGCAGCACGAATGGACTAGTCATAAAGAGAGTAAAATTAAAGCCCCTTTGCAAAGAACTCTGAAGTTTCATTCCTAAATGTTTGTATCCTGCCACTTTCCTCTGAACAGACAGGCAGGCAGACAGACACACACGCATAATGTACAATTGAGGTACTTATGAATAGCATGTTATTAAAGTTTATCATATATGAAAGTAGCAGGGAGTAAACTGCCCCACCAGCCAGACCCTGAAGAACACTTTACTCCATTTTCTCAGCCTAGAGTTTCAGCCAATTGCACAAACAGGAAGATTGGGAATACCATGGTCAATAATTGAGGATAAATATAAATAAATTCAAGGAGGCTTGGATAAATTCATGCAATGTAGATCCATAGAAAGTTGTTAAAGGCAGCTGGGCACACTGGCTCACGCCTGTAATCCTAGCACTCTGGGAGGCCGAGGTGGGAGGATTGCTTGAGCTCAGGAGTTCGAGACCAACCTAAGCAAGAGTGAGACCCATCTCTACAAAAAATAGAAAAATTAGCTGGGCATGGTGGCACACGCCTGTAGTCCCAGCTACTGGGGAGGCTGAGGCAGGAGGATTGCTTGAGCACAGGAGTTGGAGGTTGCAGTGAGCTAGGATGATACCACTACACTCTACTAGCCTGGGTGACAGAGTGAGACTGTCTCAAAAGAGAAAAAAAGTTGTTAAAGGTAAGGGACAGGTGCTTGAGGATACCTCCAGTTTTAGAGTTGACATCCAAAAAACAACCATGGCTCCTCATAGTTCATTGTTGGTGTCATCTTAAAACATTCCTATCTGGAACTGCCCAAAGAACTTACCTACAGGGACTGGTCTACAGTTTTTTACAGGACTGTTTCTCACCACGATTGTTTCTCAATTCACAAAAATTGAGCCTATTTAGCCTGAAAAAAAAATATGTAGCAGCTGAATATATTAGAATTGTCTTTAACTATTTGAAAGGTAGATAATTTTAAAGATGGATTGGACTTGTTCTGTGGGGCCCTAAGGAACAGAACAAAAATCAAAGAGTGGATATTACAGGGATAGAGATTTTAGGTCAATGTAAAAAGAACATTCTAATAGAGCAATAAAAAGATAGACTAGGCTGTCTTCATAGATAGTGAGCTGTTCATCATTGAAGAGATTTAAGAATAGGCCACTTGTCAGAGATGTTGAATAGGGTACTCAATAATCTGATGAATGACTGCAGTCGACCAGTGTTTTCCAACACTGGTTGCATATAAAATCATTTAGGCAACTATTTTAAAACATAGACTATCAGGTCTCATGCTCCATTTCAAGATGCTGATTCCATGAGTTTGAATAATCTGTACTTTTAAACCAGCACCTTGAGTGATCCCAACACAGGTAACCAAGAGTCACTCTTTGAGGAACATTCGACTACACAACATATAAGAGAATTTTTGCTTTGCTTTTTTTCCTATGCAAAGGATTCAGGGAGGAGGCTGGGGGCTGGGCCTGTGGGGCAGAAGAAGCCTCAGTAGAAGTAGCTGGGGCCTGTCTGACATGAAGTGGTGTCTTAAGAGTAATCGCAGCTCACTGGCTGAGTTGGAGCCTCCTCCTCTGAGTGTTCCTGTAAGAGAGGGAGGGAAAAGAGAAACCTTTCCTCTGATCAACAGGGACCAGTGGGAGATGATTGTTGTGAGGGCTGGAATCTGAGGTTGAGTTGACACCGGTGCATTAATGCTTCGCCAAAGCTTTAGGGATCCGCAAGTGCAGGTCTCTATAGGGAAGCTCAAACAATGGTATCTGGCTGGAGACTATGAATAATGAAACTCCCTGAAAACTAAAGGTAGAAGAAAAAGGAAATTACAGTGGAGTAATGGCCAGAAGCCTTGAAATGTTTACAATTCTGACCTATGATCCAGATTGCACCCTTCCTTTTCCATTGCCCATTTACTGGGAGGGTCTTGAGTGACCAGAACTGTTGTATTAATGTCTTTATGGACCCTTCAGAGAACACCATGATTCCTATCTTAGAGGACTGCAGGTGGCCAGGTCCAAGTGCTGGTTATCAGTAGAGATTTTGAATCAGTATGACCTAGGTAAAGGCTGTAGGTAAAAGGAATTTCTTGGAACAAAATGGGACAGAAGTTGAAGAAAGACCAGGACCCTGGAAAGTCCTGCCCTTTAGAGATGCTCTCTCCTACTTTCCTTTAACTGACCCTTACTTCCCTTTCTCTCTCCTTCCTTTACCTACTGGGTCTTCGGTGGTCAGGGCTGTTATGTTAGTGTTTGTACAGAGGCTTCAGGGAACCTCACACCTCAAATATCCCTACGTGGAAGAATTTAGGTGAATATCCCTGGATGCTAGTCAGCATGGGAAAATGAAAGCCATAGATCTTGGAAAGAAGTAGGGGCACAAGCAATTTCATAAAAAGAATAAATAAAATGGGACAGAGGAGCAGACTGGTCAGGAGCTTGGCAGCTCTGCCAACATGAAGAAACTCTCCCACTGGCCCTCCCCCATGTCTTTCCTCATCCAACCTGCAGGGTCTCGGGTGGGCAGGGCTTCTGTGTTGGTGTTCTTACAGAGGCTTCAGGGAGTCACAAGCTTCCAAATTCCCCAGTCTAGAAGACAGTAGGTGGACAAAAAGAAGAGCTGGCCTTCACAAGGGGAAGTTCAAGTATTAAAATATGGTTGGAAGCTATGGAAAAGAGAAATGTCCCTAAAAATGATAAGGAACAGAATAAGAAATTGCACTAAGAGCTTTGAACTCTTGGCCATTCACCAAAGCTCTCTCCTACTATCACATTACCCGCCCCCCCCCCCCGTCATTTCCTCCCTCTTTGTCCTTTGATGTGCCATTTATGATGAGGCTACTCAACTGTGTTACTGCTTCAGGGAGCCTCACGCCTCCAAGTTCCCAGCCTAGAGGGCTATAACTGGGTAGATATGAACTTGGTCACCAGGAAGAGCTCAAAATGAGGAGGATGCAAATGCTATCAGGAAGAGGAACAGATTTTAAAACTGGTACAGAAGGAAAAGACAGGTCAGGAGCCTGGAAATTCCTGCTCTGAAGCCAGAAGCACTTGCCTAATGCACCGCTCCCTATTCCTTACTCCCTTTCTCTTCGCCTATTTGTCCTACTGGGTGTGGGCATCAGGCCACCAGTGCAGTTGCATTCATTTCTTACAGAGGCACTAGGGAGACCAGGGGGCCAAGCTTCCCCACATAGAAGACCTGGGGGTGGACAATTGCCCGAATGGCAGGATAAAGCCTCCTTGGAGTAAGTGGAGGTGACTGGTGAGGGGACTATGAGCTCGAACCCCTCTTTTTAGTATCCCTACCAGGGAGTGTTACTGAGGGCACATCTTTCAGAAAAGAATGGTATGATAGATAGTAACCAGACTGAAATGCTGGTTCTTAGGCCTTAAAGGAAAAAGTGAGATTTCTGTAACCCTTTTTCCCTCTCTCTCTTTTGTGAATTCTACATTGATGTTGCCATTTTAACCTGCTATGGGCAAACAGAAGTGTGATTATCAAAGGCACCCATCCGTGGAGTGGGCATGTGGTGTCTGTTGAATATGGGCACCAGGGTAGTGGTAGGAGCATTTGGACTCTCGAGCAGGAGAGACGTGTTTTCCAGCCCAGAGGCCACATTGCCCAGCCTTCATCCACATCAGCAGTCAGGTGCAGTTGATCAATTTTCTAATCAGTGCAGCCTTTGCTGATTAAGACTAAGCTGTGGACATTGCTATGCTTCATACAGGGTTAAGCTTGGAACTGTTAACAAGGTGGATAGAGCATTCCCACCACAAAGTATCTGTATATCTGATGGATTCTTAAGAGGAACTATTCCTTCTTTCTAACTTACTTCGGGGGTGCCATCCTCTCCCAAACAAAAGTATAGATCCCAACTACTACAGAAAAGAGACCTCTACCCTCCACCTTGCTAGAGAGTAATTTCTCTCTCTTTCATGGAGACTGGACCAGTTTTTGTAAGACTAGGGTCCAATTTTTTTCCACTCTATTCTACTGGGATATCTCTTTTGGCCCTTGGCACTTCGGAGGTGCTGCACAGTCTCCATTGTATCAGGGCCTCCCCCTTTGAAGCACTTTGTACTGGCTTTTTTTTTTCTGTCTTCCCCAGCAATTTCTGCGCTTGCCCTTCTGCTAGTCCAAAGATTAGCAAGGACTAGTTAGAAACATGTTGTCTTTAAGGCTTTCCCTTTCTTCCAGAACCTTTGGCTATACAACACAGCTGGACCCTACCTTAAGTAATCCATATATCAGAAAATTCACAACTGATAAAAGCAATAAATAGTAATTACTTGCATTAAAAACATATTCTTCCCTGGAAAACAGAGATCCCTTAGCACGTTTTGGGTTTATAGATCATTAACTACTTGCCAAAGAAAACTAGGAGGAGGACTTTCAGAAATATAAAACAGCCCATGCATCGATAGAGAAATAAAATTTGATTTTCAAAAATGAATCTAATTTTTGGCACAGCTTTTTCTAGGAATTCATCTGTTACATAATGGAAGGCAAACTCTTATCCAGGCAAAGCAGCACAAACCAGAGAAAGGAAAGTTCAAAGGTGTAGGAAAACTTACTTGCTGAAGTTAAGCCAAACTGTATAGGTATGGTTACATCATTCCAGAAGCATGGTAGTTAATCTTGGAGTCTCCTTTACACATTGATCATTTTTTCAATACTTTGGATCCATGTCTTCCTAATGCTGTACTATATATTCAGCATGTGCCATGTTGCTAAGACTGAAACAATGAGAAACTTAAAAGTTCTGCATTCTTTGATTTCGAGTTAAAATTTGTAACCTTAGTGTTGCATTAATGGCCTATTTTGCATATCTGTTTGATTGTACCATCTTAAAGATTCATTTAAACCTGGGGAGGACAGCATGACTCCTACCTGCTTCTCATTAATAACATACTTTTCAACGAGTAGATAATGAATGACCTGAATAGAAATCAGTAGAAATGCAGATTGCCATCAGGTGGAGAAGCAGGGAGGAATTCCACTTTCTCCACAACACTGACAAGCAGTTTCGAGACCAAAAGTAGAGAAAGCAAGCCTCAAAGAGAGATGACTGTCTAGGAAGGATCTTAATAAAATATTCTGTTGTCTTTACATGTCGGACTATGAAGGAAAAGTCATCCTAATGGAAATTAATTTTTGCATGTGACTTTAAAAATCTTGGGTTAATTATAATAGAACTAAGTCATTTGTGGAGAAAAAGCCAGATAACTCTTAGCTACAGGTTATCCTAATGGGTCCTGAAAAACATGCAAGTCTGCATAAGCATTCTTTAGTTTGTTGAGTTAACTACTGTTAGTGGCACACTGGTAGGGATAGGGGGTGGGAGGTAGTGGACAGTAACATTCTAGCTGACAATGGTCTGCCATTGATTGATCAGAGTTGGAATAGCAGACAAACAGGAGAGTCTTAAAGGACAAATACATAACTTTTTTTTTTTTTTTTTTTTTCGAGATAGAGTCTCGCTTTGTTGCCTGGGCTATAGTGAGCACCGTGGCATCAGCCCAGCTCACAGCAACCTCAAACTCCTGGGCTCAAGTGATCCTCCCGCCTCAGCCTCCCGAGTAGCTGGGACTACAGGCGCGAGCCACCATGCCCAGCTAATTTTTTTTTGTTTTTATTTTTCGTTGACTGGCTAATTTTTTTCCTGTTTTTAGTAGAGACAGGGTCTCGCTCTTGCTCAGGCTGGTCTTGAACTCCTGAGCTCAAGCAATCCTCCCGCCTCGGTCTCCCAGAGTGCTAGGATTACAGGCGTGAGCCACCGCCCGGCCATAATTTTTTTTTTTTGAAGTATTATTGGCCTTCTCCCGTTTTCTGGAATAACAAAAGATAATCTTGCCCTTGCTCAAGATATAGAGGGCCTGTTTTTCAAGTTACTGCATTTCTTTGGTAATAAGGTGCTGGCACAGAAACAGGGACTTACGGGAAATGCATTTCAAACTGATGACTGCTAATAAATTATCCCACAGGCCACAGGTTTCACAGGTACTACAAAATACATGAGATTTGGAAACGCAACCTGGGCTTTCAGTTTCCCTCTGCTCTTCTAAGTCCTTTAGAATTCGGCATGGCTTCCTCCTGCAGTTTGACTATTAATCATTACTGAATAGAGGTGATAACCATTTCTATCAGAAACTCAAGTCAAATGAAATAATGGTGTGATTAAGTTTACAGGGTTTTCAGACTTTGGTTTTGTTTCTGTTCAGTAGTAGCAGTAAATACACAGGACTGAATATAAAACAACCTAGTTTTCTAATCGAGTCTTAAAAAAACTAAACAAAACTTTGCTTCAGCTCATGCTTCCGTTTTTGTGTTTTCTGATGGGGTTTGACATGCAAATATGCAATTTTGCAGCATTCATTTCAGTTTGGGGCTTTTGGTACAGCTTGGTCCAAGTCCCTGGTCACTGTGTGACAGCAACCAAGCCAAATGGCTGTAACATTCAACCTGCTTAATTCCCCAGGTCTCACCTCCACATAAAATACTGGTTCCCATCCCTCCTTTGGTGACTCAGATAAGGCCAATTTATTGTCGTGACCTTAATGTTACTGTTACACAGTTTGAAAATGCAAGGCAAAGGCATTTGGAATGAGTACCTGACAAAGTTATTTGGAATTTTTGGAGAAAATCTTCTCTGGAGATTCTACCACTTTCAATCTTGATTATACCCATTTCTTCAATCCATCTATCAGCACTGATACAAGGGAATAACTATTTTTAAAACTGGGGAAAATTGTGAATGTTGTCACCTAGCTGCTTACCCCTGTTGTAATTCTTCCCTTGGAAAGGAGAGTCAGAGAGAGAAGGCCCAAACAACTTAATGTAGCAACTTGCAAAGCCAAAAAAAGAAAATCAGGCTGAGTGGAAATGTAAGGAGCGTTCTCTGTTTTTTATCCACAAATATTTCCTTGTTATCTGCTCTTTTGAAAGAAAGTATGGTTCTTGGATAGGAGTAACAAGAATATTCTTTCTTATCACACCTAGACCCAGGAGTTCATTTATTTTCAATTTTACACAAATAGGGTAAATTTAAAAGAAACAGTTCCTGCATGCACCTAAGGAATTTTTGCCCATGCAAATAATACAGTTTACCTTTCTCTAGAGAGCACTTCCATAAACACAGGCTGGGTAAGCTATTCCAGAGCTACAGATCAGCTCTGAATAGAGGAGAAGTTATGCCCTCTCCTCCCCTGCCCCTCAACCCAGGCTAAAGCCAGCCCTCCAGCTGGTGCGGGCAGGACTTCCATGTGATGCAGTCAGCACCTCCATCATCAGGGTAAACCAGGAAAATATTGCAAAGTAGACAAAGTAGTTCTTGGTGCCCTTTTGCTGCCTTTTAGTACTTCTCTGCTTTTCCTTTATTTAAGCTGTTGTAGACCTGCTCTGTCCAATATGGTACCCACTAGTCACAAGTACCTATTTATAATAATTAAAATTAAATTTAAGATTCAGTGCTTCAGTAGCACTAGTCACATTTGAAGTGCTCAATAGACATATGTGGCTAGAAGCTAACATATTGGACAGCACAGATACAGAACATTTCAGAAAGTTCAATGGGGCAGCACTTCTGACTGTTAGTTCCTTTAGCTGCTTGAGTATAAGGAACATGCCTTCCACATCTCCATCTCCTATAGCATCTACCACAGTGCCTGATACGACTATGAAATGGGGAAGAAACCAAGTGCTTACTATGTTGTCATGACCTATGCTAAAGTCATCATAAACAATCTCTCATCTCATCATCTCAAGAACACTATAAGATAGGTCCTATTACCATCCTCATTTTTTAGATAAGAAAACTGAGACTCAGTGAGGTTAAATGATTTGCCCAAAATAACACAGCTAATAAGTACCAAAAGCAGGTCATTGAAACTTTAGGACCTATGCTCTTACCTACTACTTTATACACCAAGAGAAAATTTCACATAACTGCAAGTTTCACCATGGACAGGCGGGCCCCTTCCAGAGCATTGGTGATTAGGTGGCTTCTCCACAGCACTCATGCTGGCCAAGGCAGAAAAAAGACAGCTTGGAATGAGGGCCAGAGAATGAAGATTGGGGGTGTAAACAAGTATGTTGATTTGTGTTTGAGTGTGGGCATCAGATTAAGGGGCTATTTGACTACTTCTCTAAATGAAATAATAGCAAATTAGTAGTTTTATTTGCCATTTTGCATACAGAGACCATTGCCTTGACCCCAATGGTGCAGATTAGTAACACCTAATCATTTCCTGAAGTTAACCCACTTGCTACACTTTCCAGAAGGTTCTGTAACTTAAGCTTCCATGCCGCACAGTTTGTGCCAGGACATGCAAATGCCAGAAAATCAATTTTCCTGTAGCTTTCACAGTCAGTGTGTTTGCCAGACAAAACCGCAGCCAGCTACTTTCTTTAAAATCAGCGTAGCACCTTTAGAAATAATACTTACCAGAATGCTCCTAACACAGCAAGGAAGAAAAGACTTAAATCTAAACCCAACTGTTCAAAATTGAGAGCTATAGGAAAAGGTGAAATGTGATATTGAAATTGAACATTTTAGTGGCCCCATTTGGCCTTGTAAGGTATTTTCTGCCAAGCATCTAGTGAGTTAGCTTTGATTCTAGTCTGTGCCTCAGTAGGACTGACAGCACTTAATCTATCACCATCCTTCCTGCCACCCACATGTGCCCATGGCCTCACGTGCCCCCTGACTTATCAGGGTGGCAGTCCACCCTGCCTGCCCTCCGCAAGACCTATCTTGATTCGCCTTCCCTCTAATATCCTTCTGGCACACATTCTCAATCATACAGAGGTGGTGGGCATGGGTTATGTTACCCGCCCATTTGCCCTGAGGGCATAATATGTTTTATTGAGGACTTACTACATGCCAGGCACTGTGCTGGGTGCTTTATATGAATTATCTCATTTAATACTCTATCTCCATTTCAGAGATAATCATTAGGGACTTGTCCAAGTCAAGCAGAAGGCATGATCTCTAATGGTAGCATTAAGGGCCTTGTGACAGGCTAGTGGCTTACTATATCGGTGCCTTTTATTATACCTCTAAGCAGGTTGCACAGGTTTCAAAGCTGGACCAAGGAAAGAGATCAAGGCTATATAAAATCATGTAAAACAATGAGTCAAAGAAATAAACCTCACTTAATTCACCGACATTTCGGTCAATGCAGTCATTAGTAATTTCTCCACTGGGAGGCAGTATGTAGTAGTAGAAAAAGCACAGGTTTGGAAAGCCAACAGACCTATATTTGAATACTAACTTTGTCACTTCACGTCTGTGCAACCTTGGAATGATCACTTTACCTCTCTAAGCTCTGGAGAGAGAGGGGCGAGAATATAGACTTTGGTATCAAATGATCTGGGTTTAAATCTCAGCTACTCATTCTCATTCAGTTAATATTTATTGAGCACATGCTACGTGACGGCCACTGTTCTAAGTGCTCAAAACAAAGTCCTTCTGCTCGTTGCAGTGGCTAAGAGAAAAAATAAATAAACAAATTCAGTTGGTGTTAAGTGCAATGAAAAAGGAGGTAAGGAGACAAAATGTTTGGGGACAGATGCTGCTTCATCTTGGCTAATTATAGAAGGCCTTTCCGATGTTTGACCTGACACCCGAACGACGTAAGGGAGCAGACCATGCAAGCATGAGGTAGACCGGGGTGGAGAGAAAAGCATTCCAGATGAAGCAGCACGAGCCAAGGCCCTCACATGGGAGTGTGCTTGGCAGGTTTGAGGGAAAGGGCCCCTGTGGCTGGAGTGAAGTGAACCGGGGAAAGAGTGGTAAGAAATGATGGCTGCAAAAAAGCCAGGCCCTGGTAAAAATTGTGGATTTTATCTGTTCGACAGGAAGTCATTTAGAGGGCTTTGAGCAGAGGAATGACAAAATCCAATTTATGAGCAAAAGGAGCACTCAGACTGCTATTGCAAGGGCAAAAGTTGAGGAGCAGGGAGACCACTTAAAAAGTGATTGCAACGTTTCAGGTGAACAATGATTGGATTGGATTAGGATGGAGGTGGGGAGAAGTGGTTGCATTTTGAACATAGATCGAGCTGACAGGGTGTGGAATGTGAGACCAAAGAGAGTAATCAAGGATGACTATAAAGATTTTGGCCTGAACAACTGGACAAATTGGATGGTGCTGCCGTTTTCTCTGCTGGAGAACACTGGAGGAGTAGCAAGCAGGGCTGCGGGGGGGAATCAGGAGGTCCATTTAGGCCATGGAAATGCTTAGGAGATACTCAAGTGAAGATGTCAGGTAGGCAGCTGAATAAATGAGTGTGAAGTTTAGTGAAGTCAGGGCTAGAAATTTAACCAGCTGTATCATCTTGGATAAGTAAAATAACTTCTATAAGCATTAGTTCCTCCTCAGTAAAATGGAGATAATATTGGTTTCACAAGGTCACTTTAAGAGTTAGCGATAATGTATATAATGTGCATTCCTGGTGCGTGTAAGTGCTTAATCAACGGTAGCCCTCTCATTGTCAGTATTCATGCACTAACTGGCACCTCATTTTTGCTATTGTTGGTTGCTCTAAACCCAGGATAAATATTAGAATCACCTAAGAAGCATTTTTTTAAATGTTGGACCCACTTCAGGCCAATTAAATCAGAATCACAGGCGCAGTGATCAGTAGTTTCCCAGGTATAAAATACCTGCAGATAGAGAACAGAAGAGCTGTCTTTAACAGAACTTCTCTTCGGATTAGTTCCAGCTCACCTTTTGGGAAACTAACTCTTCAAAAAAAAAAAAACACTAAGTGGAAAATTTGGGCTCTTCTGGATATCCCTGAGCAAATTGCTTCTTCTTTTCTTCAATGCCTTTTTTCCCTTAGTATGAAAATAATTCTTCCTCTGGGGACCTGGAAGAAACAGCCACAGTGGAAACTCAAAATATTGTAATTCCAGGCTAGATTTTTCTTCTTAATAGAAGAACATTTTTTCCTCTCGTTTCCTAGGATCTGCATTGTCAGGTTTGGCCTCTGCACTACAATTAATGGATTCAAGAATAACAAGAATATTAAACTTCTCTTTTAAATGTCTCAGTTATAGAAAATAAAAAATACAGTTGGAAAGTAACATCCAATTGGTCAAGGGTGATAGGCTGTGGGTTGCTGAAGATGACATTTCATTAAAAAATAGAAATCTAGCAGACTGGGGGAAAATGACCCTGGAATATTCAATAGTGATAGCAGGCCTAGAGGCAGCGCTTGCTTGGGAGTCAGGGAATTTGAGGCTTTGCTCTAGCTAGTAGTGAAAGGGCGTGGCAGGCACACTTTCTCTGTGGCCCGTTCTGGTCCAGAAAATAGATTCTGCAATCTAAACGTCAGGGTATGTAGTTAGCAAAGTCAGCTTTTCAATACAAACACACACACACACACACACACACACACACACACACATTCCTCTCCCCTACCCAGTTGATGTGTCCACCATTAGGCTATCATTCCTTTAGCTGTGTTTTGATCTCTGCTAAAATACAAGTTCTCCTGCAAGGGGATTACACTTTCAGCCATTGTCCATCATTTATACCTCAGTGGAAATGTTTCCGACCCTTTCTGTGTGCAGGATGGGGTGGGGGAGGGCATCTTGTACCTGGTAAGGCAAATAAGGAAGAGGTAGGGGAGTGAAAACTGAGGAGCATGTGTGACAATAAAAGTTTACTACTCACAGTCTTGCTCGATAATAGCTATAGTAGTCCATACGTATGTATTTCCATTCTCAAAATAAGGAGAAAAAATAATTTGTCGACTTCTGGTTTAAAAGTAGGGTTTTCACGTAGATCAAGGGTAAGACACCTTGGTCCCCAATGTCACATTTCAGGGTGGGAATAATAGAAATATCATACCCCTTGAAGTTATGCTAAAGTATAGACATCATTTCAAGCAGAATTTGTGTGGACTTGGCCCAACTCTACCATGACTTACAGTCATCCCTTAGCCTATCTGCAAATAGCACACTGTTTGAGGGCATAGGCTTTGGAGCCTACCTGAGTGGGTACCCAGCTCAACCATGTACCAGCTGTGTGGCCTTAGGCAAGTTACTTAGTTTCTCTGTACCTCTGTTTCTGCATTTTTAAAATAAGGTAATATAATGATAATAAAATCAATTTCATAAAGTTGTGAGGATTACCTGAGTTAACACTTGTAAAACACTTGAAATAGAGCCTGGAACAAAGTAGGTACTCAAATTTTAGTTATGATGGTTTTCTCCACTTAATGGTGACTTCATCAAAGTCCATACAGCAGAGTTTCTCAACCTTGGCACTATTGACACTTGGAGCCAGATAAGTCTTAGTTGTAGGGGCTGTCCTGTGCATCGTGTAGAACTGTAGAACGTCCAGCAGCATCACTGGCTTCTACCCACTAGATACCAGTAGCACTCTTCTCCCCAAATTGTTACAATGAAAAAGTCTCCAGATGTTGCCAAATGTCTCTTGAGAGGCAAAATAGTTGCTAATTGAGAGCCATAGGGGTAGAGGATACTGTATGCCTTCCTCTGTTCTCCCAGAATAGAGCAAAGGGACCTTAGAAATGTTTTCTCCAAGAGTGTGTTGACTCTGGCTTTCAAAGTCATATAGCCACTGGTGCTACTTTCAACCCATTGGAATATGCTTAGTCCGACTTGGCAAGAGAAACAGAAAATGAATCAGAATAGTAATCTGACTTTGCATGCCAGAGAGGGACACTAGAGAGGTCACTGGAAACTTAGCTGGTTGTCGCCTGCACCTTTGGAAAGGAGACATCTGAAACAGCACTCCTTGAGGTAGAAGGAAACCTGTCCCTGGACTTAACAACACACTTTGAAAATGTTAAGCAAAGGCATTTGAAATGAGTACTTGACATTTGAAGGCAAAACTCTAAAGGTGACCTCCAACTCCACTGAAGTTATCTAAAAGCCCAGCCCTCAAAATAACTCAGCCAGGCTCATAACACACCAACAGAAAGGCTAAGAATAGAAACCAGCATTTCTTTCCCTTCCTTCCCCGTTTTCACCAATACACAGTCCCACAGCAGTTGCTAATTGTCCGAAGCAAAAGGAAACTGACAAGCAGTACTTGTCTGAATGTTTAAAAATGTATGAACTGAAGTGAAGGAAAGAAAGACAATGAAATTAGAGTCTGGGCCATGCTTTAGAAATGAAATCATTTCCTGTGTGCCTTGCTCCAAATCAAAATGGAAACCATTTCCTTTGCTTTAGAGGGGAAAAAATTTGTGAAACTCGATGATTCCTTTTTCCAAATGCACCTCATCAGAGCTTTTGATTTCTTCAAAGCAGATGTGGAAGAAAAACATGTGTTTACTGCGTTTGGCAAGCCAAATGTATCTTCCTCTTCTGCCCCAAATTGCTCTGATCCCTTCGCGTGGTGAAGTGTAGTCTCTAGGGGCCTGTACCAGAGTTACAGTGAATGACAAGAACATTCACTTATTCCAGTGCCTTAGTGGGAGGGGATTGGGGTTAATTGACAGTTTACCCTGATTTCAAAAAAAAGCTTGGGGGCTGGGCGCAGTGGCTCACGCCTGTAATCCTAGCACTCTGGGAGGCTGAGGCGGGCGGATTGTTTGAGCTCAGGAGTTGGAGACCAGCCTGAGCAAGAGCGAGACCCCGTCTCTACTAAAAATAGAAAGAAATTAATCGGACAACTAAAAATATATAGAAAAAATTAGCCGGGCATTGTGGCGCATGCCTGTAGTCCCAGCTACTCGGGAGGCTGAGGCAGAAGGATTGCTTGAGCCCAGGAGTTTAAGGTTGCTGTGAGCTAGGCTGACGCCACGGCACTCTAGCCAGGGCAACACAGTGAGATTCTGTCCCCCCGCAAAAAAATGCTTGGACAAAAAGTAAAAAATGTTTTTGAATGTGAGTTGCTCTCTTTCACCAAAAAGAATATCGTCAGTGTTAGAGCAGAAGAGGATGGGGTTGTAGGGGGAAGATCTGTCTGTAGCCTTGAATTCAGCAGACTTGGATGGTTTCTCAGCCTTGTTTCTCATTAGCTGTGTGAGCTAGGGCAAGTTGTTGACCGAGGCGGTGGAAAATCTTTGAATTTCTATATAGGAGAAGGTCACGTTCTGCTTGGGACTTATCTGGAAACTATTTGCATAACAAGCACGCAGTTTTCCCAGGCTTGATGGCTGATGACTATGGGGTAGATTGATGGAAATGAGCAAGTAGGCTAAAGCCCACGACGGCACCTCTTGGCATTGTCACTGCATTTACCCTCCCTCGCCCTTGATTCCATCATTTATAAAATGGGAATTCATTCTTTCACTCAACAAATACTTACAGAGCACTACTGGGCCCAGACATTGTTCTCTCTCGCCGTGCTGGGGATTAAGCAGGGAACAAACAATAGCTGCTGCACTTACCTCACAGGGCTGCTGTGGGTTTAAATGAGACGGCGTGTGTACAATCACCTTGGCAACCAGAAAGCCTTAAGCAAATATAAGATTGAAAGATTTTCAACTATCTCCTGCCTTTAGTAATGACAAACCTAAGACCTCGCTGAATAAGGAAGGGGAATATTTGAAAGGCTGTGTGGCGGGGAACACTCTTGCCACAATAGTCTCCCCTTCATGGGCCTAAACCAGGTGCTTCAAATTTCCGCCATCAGAGTTGCAACTTAAAGACTTTCTGTAGACCTGAAACTTATGACTATATTAAAGAACCTGAGAATGGGCCCACCCCATCCATACATCAACTTCCCCTCTCTCTCCCTCTCTCTCTCTTCCTCTCTTCCTGCTGTCCCCCACCCCCCACTAGGACATGCAAGCACATTATCCTCTTCCAATCATATCAAACATCAGGAAAGGCAAAGAAGAAAGGGGGAAGAGGGGGAGGTAGGAGCTCTCCAGAGCAGTTACATCATCATCCTTCCTTCCTTCTAATACCTGCCTTCTAAGGATCACCTACCCATATGCTAATATTTGATAAACTCTATGAGGCAACATTTGCTCCTGAATGTTAGGGAGGGCACAGGAGGCACCCAGGGCTTCGGTAAGTGCTCAGTTCAGGCAGGCAGAAGCCCAAAGCCAGCCTTTTGAATCTGTACCACCTTGCAATGCCAACTGAGTCTTTACTAAAAGGAGAAATTTCAGAGGGGACTAAATGATTCAGAAGGAAAAGCAGACTGTAGTTTACAATTATATTCTCTTTATTAAAAGTTCAATCTAGAGGAGAAATTGACCAAACTGTCAAGCAATAAGTAGTCTATAATAAACTTAGAGAAGGCACAAATGAGTAGGGGGAAGTCATTTTTGTTTGTAACTCTTGCCATATTTCCCTTTCTTAGTGTATTATACACAGGGCTGTCCCTCTCTAGCCCATGAAAGGCACTTTTTATAAAGCCAAGAAGCCCATTCTCCTTTTTTGGATATGAATCCCTTATTCATGTAAAATGAAATTTTGAAAAATGAGTATTTTTAGAATTTCCTTTTAAAAATGATCCCTTACTCAAGGGTAACAGAGGCACTTATAATATTAGTGAACACCTCCATAAGGACAAAGAATGCTGATACCAGAAAAGGGGTATAGGATGGATCTCTGAGGGAGGCAGATAGTGAAATAAGGGGAGAGTGGTGGAAGCTTAGCAACCCCAAAGTCAAATCTAGCCTTTCTTTGACATTTACATACAGGCCTAGTCCTGTACAGATAGTGATGGAAATGGACAGTGTAGGGATGCTGGCAACAGTGGGCGAATAAATAACTGCATAAGGCCAGCCCATTCCCTTTGAGGAACACTGGCGTGCAATGTGCCTGAAACCTTCTTCCCCTGACCTTTCCTTCATTCTTTTCCTCTCAAATTATTCACTCAGAACACATTGTACATGTTTGGGGCATAGAGATGTTACAAATACCAATATTGTCTTTGCAAATTGTGTAATACTTTGTCTGCATTCTAACAGTAAATCAATACCATAAATGAATTAGCATATTATGCTTCTGTTGACAATCATGCTTCCAATTTCTTGGTCCATTTTGTTAATTCAGTTAATTCTGAACTATCAGTGTATAGAAAAGTGTATGTTGAATTCTGTCAAAGTAAAAAAATTGTGCTTTTGTCCAGATCATGAGAAGAGATGGTTCCATTGTCCTTTCTGTTAGTGCCGCTATATCAAGCATATTGTGGTCAATTCTGGGGGCTACTTTTTAGGAGGGACTTTGAAAAATTAAGAAATATCTAGAAGATTGTGACCAGAAAAGGGGAGTTGACTAGACTTTATGTCATAAAAGTAACAAATGAAGGCCCTTAAAATGTTTGGCTTGCAAAAGAGGCAATTAACAGGTGACATTGTGGCAGTAGACTTCAGGCTGTACATTACGTGGGAAAAAGAGCATATTTATTCTGTGTCACTACAGAAGGAAGAATTAGAACTAGTGGATGGCACTTCAATTTTAATATTCATTCATTCCACAGACACATAGTAAGAGTTTACCATGTGCCAGGCATTATGCTAGACACTGGGGATGTGGAGACAAAAAAAGGCATAATCCCTGCTCTCAAGGAGCTCAGATTCATCTGGGAATGACCATTACAAAGCAATATCGTCAGTGCTACCTACAGTGGAGAAATGGAAGCAGAGACGAGGGACTGCCCAATTCAAGCAGAAGGCAGAAGTAGGATTGGAGCAGAAAGGCTTTCATGAAGGATGTCAGCCAAACAAAAAGAACTTTCTATCACCTTGAACTGCCCCACAATGGAATAAGCAACCTCCTAAGCCTCCTTTGAGCTAGGGGGTGCCTCACCGCTAGAGGCATTTGAGCAGAAAAGTTATGGCTTCATTGGGTGAGAGGGTGAACAAGATGGTTTTTAAGGTGCCTTCTAGCTCCAAAATTATCTTATTCTACTGACTCCAACTGGATGGCCTATTGACGAAGTGGATATTCTATTTTAACTCATAGGAAAGCAGAAAATTTTGTTCGCCAAATTTCCCCAATAAAAATGTGCTGGTTAATAAGGATTTTAATGCATAAACCTCAACTAAACTACAAAACATAAATTTAAGAGGAAAATTTGCCATCCTGCTCCTTTTCCTCCACCAACAAAATTTTTAAAATCCAAAGCCAAATGATAATGATTTTTATTGATGGCAGAACAGGGGCATTCAATAGGGATATGTCTGGAGACCCAAATATGTAAATAATATTTAAGCATATGATTTCCACCATAAAAAGGAAGAAATGATTCCATAAATATGGGACTGAAATGTAGTAATTTATACTGCTATTAAAATAAAGTCTGCCACTAATTATGCTTTTTTACTATAAAATACTTAACATTTGTCATTGCTTCCTGTATGCCAGGCACTGTTCTAAGTACATATTAACTCATTTAATTTCTCCCAATAAACCTTTGAAGTAGACACATTTTAAAAATCACCCCATTTTATGGATGAGGAAATTGAGACACATAATTAGGCACCTAGCAAATGGGATTCAAACCCAAGCAGTCTGACTCTGCATTCTTAACCACTGTACTATACAGTTACCTTGTTCTTACTTAGGTCTTCAGAAGAATACTTTTATCACTAGAGCTACTGTATACACAATGACTAGGAGTGGCCAACACCACTGCAAAGTGATACAAGGTATGAGTGGTGGGATTTCATGCACCAGACTCAAAGGGCCAAAGATTCAAATTTTCACTTCAACAAACAGACAGATTTCTCCGTCTGTTTGACTTCCATGATTTATTACAAATAGGTGGAACTATTACTGTTGAATCCATTAATGCTAGGGCTCTACCTTATCTGCAGTTTGGGTTAATCTGTTCCTCCTCCATTCGTGTATTTCTCTTTTGGATTTCACTTGCTAATTATCTAGCAGTGTTGAGAATTGGCCTCTCTGCGTAACTGTTGTTTGTTCCTTCTTAGGTACAAAATGGTGCTCTGTGGGATGAAAGAAATGAATTGTGGCAGGTTGGAGAAAAATGAACTTGTTATTACACATCCTGCCCATAATTTTCTTTAATTTCTCCCAGATGATTGAGCTAAGATTCAATCCCTTTTATTGCCTTTGGTATTTCAGCCAAAATAAGACAGATTGCAAAAAAGAAAAAAGAAAATGCTAGTGATGTTTTTCCTTCTTTTGGGTCTAAATGTTATACTGTCACTTAAATACTAGTTAGAAAGATAAACGTTTCAGCTTAATTTCTCTCACTTATGAGCCATTTCCTTTCCCCCCTTCCAACCTCTTTCAGAATTTAGTCATCAACCAGAGCCCAATCATTTCTGCCGCTAACTAACTTGTCATTTGCCGCATTCGTTAATATTTGCTGCATGTACACCACACACATTTAAAGGGCCTGCTTTGAGCACTGCTATTTATTCTCCTAGAAATGCATCATTACCTAAAGGAATAAACCTTTGAACCTGTATCAGCAATCAAAGAGCTCAAGTAAATGATGAAGTAAATGAATCCAAATTATAGTGCACTTGGATCAGAATTCATGGACCCCTTTGCCCTTGGCTTATAAATTTATCTCTGGAAGCAACAGCCTGTTTGCAAATAGTATAAAAGACAAATAGGCCTGAAGCCTCCCCACCTTACCCTAATCCCCACCTTGTACTCAGGTCTGATTGGGCTAAGATGAAGAACACAAAATACCTCTTTTATAAATGCACAAAAATACATACCCACTAAAGTGTTGGGTACTAATTGGAACTGATCTAAGAGTCCTTCAAAAGGAGATTGGGTAAATGGAATGTATTAATAGTACATCCATAGATTGACAGGCTATATACAGCCATTACATCATAAAGGAGATATACTTATTCCAGTAAAAATATTAAAAAAGAGGCATAAGGGAATAATAAAAATAAAATTAATTATAGTGGTTACTTTTGGTGAGTAGGGAGGGGTATGCAATCATGGAGGGGTAGATAGGTGGACTTTAACTTCATAAGGTTTCATTTCTTAAGCTTCATGGCAGGTACACAAGTGTTCTTACATTATTTTTATATCTTTCCGTGTATCTGAATTATTTACTTTTTAAAAATTTTTTGGGCAACTAACTAGGAAATTCCCACTAAAATAAAGTCGTTGACAATGTATTTCATTACTACTTTTAGAAATTGTTTTATCAACCAAAACTTCTAGCTTGGATGTTAGGTGGTTTATTGATAGAATTTAGAAGGAAAGCCAGACTATACAAGAATAATAATAAGTTTGGCTTGGAAATGTTTAATCTGAAAGTGTCTATAGGACCATCAGGTGAAAGTGTCCATCAGCAGGGCTTGTTTGCTGTCTCCCCAAAGCATATCTTGAATCCAACTTCTATTCTCTACCTCCATCACTCCCACCCTAGTCCAAGCCACAATCATCTCTTCCCTGGACTATTAGAATAGCCTTCTAACTAATCTCCTTGCTTCCACTCTGACCCACCTTATAGTCTATTCTCCATACAGAAGTCAGAGTAATCCTTTAAAAATTTAAATCAGATCTTATCACACACCTCCTCAAAATCTTCCAATAGTTTCCTATAACATGTAGAATAAATGCAAACTTTTTACCATGACCTCCAGTACCCTATAAGATTTATGCTCTGATTATCCTTCTAAGTTCATTTCTTACCACTCTCCCTTTTGCTCATTTAGCTTTAGCCATACTGGCTTCTTTTTATTGTACTTTATGCAAACCAAGTATGTTTCCATCTCAGTCAACCATTGCAGTGACTCGTTGAGGGCCTAAGTGAGGGTCTGATTGCGATAAACACAATGCTTAATTTCCATGGGGATAATTCTGGGAGTTCCAGCCCCTTGGAATTATTTGGATGGGTCCAAGCAGACCTCAAGAAAGATAGAATGTACCTGGCCAAAGTCCACAGAAAAGCAACTAAATAAATAGTCAGAAAAGCTGGAATAGGGTCAGGAAAACCCATAAAAGGACACTTGAAAACATGGTATATATTTATGGTTTCTGACATGCTATCTCACCTCTGGTCAGATATCACCTTAAAGCTTTTCTCTAGGGTTTTCATTCCTAAGGACCTAGCTCCCAACTAAATTGGATATTCTGGGGCCACTGAGTCTATATTTCCTTTATATTCTCCAAAATGACTAACATAAGGCTAGAGACACAGTAAGCATTCAGTACATGTTCTAAGGGCCACCCAAATTGAGATGAAATTTAATGGGATTAAAGGCAAAACTCAAAGAGGTAAAGATAAAGGTAAAGAGACTTAGCTTGGTAGAAAGAACTAGCAGTTTTGGTTTGGCCTCAACCTGAGTTGAAGAAAGGACTCTATTCACTCTATTATAGTCTTCACACCCCCAATAGAGTGCTTTATCCATAGCAGGTGCTCAATAAATATTTGTTGAAAGAATGGATAAATAACTATTTAATAAATACAGTTAGGCAAACTCAGGTAGCATTGATAGAAAATAATGCTCCAATAACAAAAAGCAAACAGGGTTGGTCTGTTTGTTTGTTTTCTAGTCTATTCTGGTCATTTATCTGGGGTGTCATATTTGTTACTGTATACTCCAGTTTAAGAGACATCACCAACTAAAATGTGCCTACGAATGAAAGACCAAAGTTGTAACAGTTCTGGAAACAGTATCAGTCAATGGAGTTTCACCTGATGAAGAGATAGTGGTGGGGCACATAATAAAAGCTTTGCAATATTTGAAGGATTGCCATGCAAAAGAAGGAACAAAATTGCTTTACATAGCTCTAGCAGACAGTACTAAAGGGTTCAGCTCATAATAAGGAAGTACTTTCTGACAGTGATTGATGTCCCATGCTAGAGTGACTGACTAAAATGGTTGAACACTCCTTTCCAATGGTCTTTTATTAGGCAGGTACAGGATAAATACAGAGCGGGATATTGTAGGGGAGATTTCTGTATTGAGAGGAAGATTGAACTAAGAAAGTGCTTATCAAACCAGATTGCAACCAATGAGTGGGGCCATGAAGTCTATTTCGTGGGTCCTGAAAAGCATTTTTTAAAAACGAATTAGAATAGAATAGAAAATATTAGAGAGCATCACACGTAGCAATGGGCAAGTATGGTTTCAAGAAACCTATTATGGAAACATATTTACACATGTATGAATGTGTCTACGAGGTTGCACTGTAACATGTTTTTCTTCCTGTGGATTGCAGTATCAAAAAGGTTTGCAAACAACTGCACTAAGCCTTCTTCCAGAATGAATATCTGGCAGCTCTAAGCACTGTTATCTCTTTGGTGCAGAGATCCAAAATTGCTGTGTACGAGAAAATGTGGTCTTACATGAAATCGGCAGAGCCATCTGTGTTTACCAAAACAACAGCAGACGGAGTGGCCCGAGTGCGAAAGTCCAAGGGGAAGTTCGCCTTCCTGCTGGAGTCAACCATGAATGAGTACATTGAGCAGAGAAAACCATGCGATACGATGAAAGTTGGTGGAAATCTGGATTCCAAAGGCTATGGTGTGGCAACCCCTAAAGGCTCAGCATTAAGGTGGGTGGAATAATATAACAATATCCGTGTTGTTATAGTATTCCACCTACCCTGATGCATTTTGTTGTCATTTTCTTTCTTGTGGATTTTGAGGTAACTTAAAAGTTTAAAATCTACAATATTCCATGGAGTTAAATAAGACGGTAAATTATGGTTTCATCTATTTAATGCATCCATTTTTTTTTAATGTTCTCTCTCTGTGTTGTCCTCTCTGACTGTTTGTTGCTGTTTTAATTTTACAGTTCAGCGGCTTTTTCAATTTAAATGGTAAAAGCCAAGTTATGGTGCCATATGTGACGAATGTTAATTGCATGGATGTGGTGTTCTTGTTACTTTTTTTCTCAAAGACAATTTCCCCATCCCGCACACTTCAGTTTTGAGCAAATGTTATCCTCCATGCCACCTTCCAATATTTAACCCTGTATTTGCTGTACAGACATTTTTATAGCTCCACGTTCTGTGAAATTTAGCCAATTTGTCCTCTTGTGCTCCTTTTTATACGTTAACGATTTCCTAAGCATTTGTGCATTTTCTTACAAGTTATGTTTTATCGTTTCAAGAAATGCTGTTAACCTGGCAGTATTAAAACTGAATGAGCAAGGCCTCTTGGACAAATTGAAAAACAAATGGTGGTACGACAAAGGAGAGTGCGGCAGCGGGGGCGGTGACTCCAAGGTCAGCCTCAATGTCACCACAACCGGGTACCCTTAGTGACGAGTAATCGGCAAGACTGTTATCTTGTTATTGAGGAGAGAGCACAAGACTCACACATAAAGTGGAATGACCAGGTTATTCCCCTGCCTGGCAGCTTTGGGAACCAGAAAGACTTTAGGGCACTGCCCGCATTTTTGATCTAACTTGGGTCCCTTCTTAAACTCCCAGACAGAGCCTACCCATCCACACCCCTTCCCTTCCCTCATACACCAGACTGGTTGCCTTACGAAGGCCGTGAAGTGGGTTTAAATGCCCTAGGCTTTCAAGAGCCCAAGGCTTTCCTGTGAGACTGTCCCCGCCTGCCTCAGTTGAGTGGTGTGAGAAATCAGATCCATCTACTGAAAAGTCAGGTTATGGCCTTTTTTTTTCTAGGATGTGATGGTTGCTCATGGAGGTTGGTTGGTTGAGTCAGGATGGTTTCTTCAATTATGTGTATGAGTGATGCGATGTTGTTCTCTATATGTGATGGCCCATTTAAGCGGCCCCATTTAACTTGAAAGCCAAAGAACAAGCTCGGTTTCAAGTTAAATGGGGTCTTTCTTCAATAGGTCACCTCATATAGAGACTTTGCAAAGACATTTTGTGTATTCAAGCAGATGCGTCGCCTAACTGTGATACTATATGTGTATAAATCCTTGATTTGGCTTCTCCTTAGCCATGTTCTTGGTTCAGGTAGGTCTAATTGTTATCCAGGCTGCCATCATGAGAAAACCCATGTTACTGGGCATTCTTTTGGCTCCTAACATTCTTCATGGCTAGAATGAATGAACAGCCATCATCCAAGCAACAAGAAATAGGGGCAAACTCAGAAGCCACAATACCAAGTCATGGAAAGACACGATGGGTAAGTACAGGAGAGACCTGAAAACAGAATCCTCCATGGCCCAAGAGGCATGAGAATTATATTGAAGCATGTAAGATCAGCTCTTGTACGACCAAGATCCCATGGGCATCTTAAAGTGAAGAACAGTGTTTCCCAACCACAGACCAACAGACAGGCAAGCCAAAACTTTTCTCCTTCAGAGGCAATGGTTGCACTTCTACTCCTCTCTTTCCCTCTCCATCCCTCAGGATCCTGATGGAAAAGTTAGTTTGCCAGTCTGCAGTATAATATGGGTTTGGAAACACTGATCCAGAGCACTTTCAAAGAAATAAATTTAAAAACAACTTTCTTCAGCATATAATCTTACCAGGCATTGGCATGGCCTTTTATTGTAAAACCTTGATTAACCAGAACTCATCTAACCAGTACCCCAACTAACTGAATTCCCCCCAAGTACTTCACATTGATGAGAAAGCAGCAATAGTACCCAAAAAAAAAAAAAAAGAAGACCGCAAGGAATTGATTTTTTTAAAATCACTTACCAAGAGATGACCTGTGGTTAGATCACATTCAGCTCTTTCTCCTATATCTTCTCTCCATCTGGATTGACCCTCAAACCTTAGAGGCTGCTTCCCTGAGGCAAGAAAGTGGATACAAGCATTTTAAGAAAAAATATTATTATCCAAGAATGAAAACGAAATGACTATTCTTATCGAAAATTCCATTCATCCCTTATGGATTCCAATTAATCAAGGTTTTACTATATGTCAAAAAGCAGTAACTTTCTTTCCCACCAATGTGAACTGATGACATTGACAATTCAGCCAGGCTTTTGGCTCATTTGATTTTTACAATGGCTAACCTGATGCCCAAAGTATTTAGCACCTTCTTCCCAGTCCTTTTCTCATGCTATTAGCACGGAGAACCTAATTGTATCATTGAAGTGAGTTGCAGAATGAAAATTGAGCTGGATCGGATGCATTGCTCTCACGAATTCATCATTCACACTCAGCATGGTTAAAAAAGGAGCCATGGACTGTAACAAGATGACTCTAAAACATCCACATGATGCCAAGTGTCCAGAAGTTTTCAAATAATCAGACATTTGATTTTATGTAAACAAAAAAAATCTGCATGTATTTGGCTGAATTTTTACTTTTCACCCAGACGTTTTGGGACATGAAGACCCCAAAACTTTAAACCAGCTATTCGTTAATTACAGCCAGCAATCAAGCTTTCTTTTTTAATCTTCAGCTGGTACTGCTGCAAAGATTGTCATCAAGTAATTTTATTGCCAGCTCACAATTTCCAGATTATCTGAATTTTGATATGCAAATAGAAAAATATTTCAGTAGATTCTAAATGTTTCCAGCTTCTATGACCATAGTACTACCTACAGGCATCTTTCAAATTGCTTTATTTGGTCATTCCTCCAGCCAATCTTTTGAAATAAGTGAACCCCTTTCTCAACTATGGATAACAGTATGATCAGTGCTGCATATCCAACGATTGCTTATTCCATTTCTGGATTACCAAGGAGCTTGCCTTTATCTTCTTCCTTCTTGCTACCTGCTGTTTTCTGAGAGTGGGCAAGAGAAGGGGCAAGAGATGAACTTGAATCTGTTTCACCACTACTTAGTGGTGATGCTAAAAACAAATAAATGGAGAAGGAGGTAAAAATGGCAGTGAACCTCATTAATTTGGAGCCCTCTCACTAATAATTTGTGATAAACTAGACAGGGACCAGTTTACAAGTTTATATTATCAGGGATGGAGACAAGAGAGGTTTGTTAAGCAAATAAAGAGTTTAGACTGTCAGCTGAATTTTTTCTTAAGAGAACAAACCCTTTTTCAAATGTTGGGAGCACTTATTATATATATTTCATTACAAATCTGTCTGCTAAAGTAGTTCTCACAAGGACCTCCACTAAAGCAATGTTTTATAGTCAGTTTGAATTACAAAATAGACTTAAAGTAATAAAACTGTCATTCTTCAAACCTATTCTGTAATTCAGGAATTGCTTTACCCATTCAGACAATTCCTCCCTTCTGTTAGTCCAAATCGGTGAGGTTTTACTGTATTAGAAAAATGGCTTGAGAAGTACACTTCCACATTGTACCCATCCCCAGTTAACAGACAATTGACTGTTGAATATACCACCATTTCACAGAGAAAGTGAGATCCAGAGATGTTGGTGACTTTGAGTAGGTCACACAGCTAATGCTGTCACAAATCTCTGCTGACTCGCAGGGTCACCCCTTGTGATAATATTGCAGATGGCAATTTATCACATCTACTCATCCAATGAGCAACGTGAATCTGATTGCATGTGATACATTTCCATAAGAATCAGGTTCATTCTTGACTACATTGGTTACTAGGCAAATGGCATATTTAAGTCATTCCAGCCCTCAGTACTGATTACTAAAAATGACAATAATCACAAAGCCTGACATTTATGAGTGCTTTTACTTTTTCAAAAACATTTCACACCTATTATTTCTGAGAGGGAGAAATACCTGTATTACCTATCTCTCTGTCTCTCTCCTGCAACCTTAAAAAAATGATACATGGGCAATTATATTAAATTGTTGACTTTTTCCTTCCTGGCATGAGGCATTACACATCCTGAGCCTATTCTAGAAAAGTTGCTAGACAATGGAAAGAACAAGCAACTTTTCAGGCTGTTGTAAACGTGCATGAGCTTAAACTAATGAAATAGATATTTTATTTATTTCATTTTATTTTTTGAATACAAGGAATTAAGAACAAGGTCAGTCACTGAGGCACCCCCTGAACCAGACCTATAGGCTAGAACCAAAATACTCCTTGGCTTTACCAATTTCCCAAACCTGGGCTAATAGGACCTAAACAAAGCAGCCTTGATCCTTCCTTGATAGACTATAAATGCGCAGGCAAGGATCATGTAAATTCGAGCTGTGGTTTGGGAATTTTTAACCCGCAAATCACCCTTTTGTGTTAGTGCTTTATTACAATGTGTGTGCAAATGTGGTAATTAAGAGCCAGTAGGTTGTTTCAGTGATAAACCCAGATCGCCAGGGGTTTGTGACACAGCCAGTGAAAGTCTGTCACTGTAACTCACAGCAGAATGGGGATTTATCTGCTGAATTACCACACAGGCACATCGGCTTCCTTCCGCAGCTGCCTGTCGCCTCAAACTTTCACATTCTTCTGATCCCCTACCAGGGGTGGGGAACTGCTGGCCTTCTGATTTCAAGATTGTTCTTTTTTAAGTACCAAAGGAGGCAAGAAAAGCTTCATCTTTTTCTGCTGCACCCCTTTTAAGAAAAGGATTTGTTCTGTAAAACTTGGATTCAGTCAAAAGGCTGCAGTCAAGGATCCAGAAGGCCATATGTGGCCCCAAGGCTGCAGGTTATACCCACCCTACTTCATTCCCTTAACCGTGGGTAAAGGATGCCAGCTTGGCTTTCCCGGCTAGCCTTGCCATACTAGAGGGGGTCGGGTCAGTGAAACAAGCTATTTGTGACTGGGGTGACAAGTTCTTACAAACCCTACCTTACCTCACCCTAGAATTGTACCAGGCTTCCATTCTATCAAGGAATTTAAATAGATTTCTAGTGTCTATATTTTTGCAAGGTGAAAATCAGCACATATTGTGTGCTTTGGGAAACATAGGAACAGAAAGTTTAAAGGTGACCATTCTGAACCCCTTGACTGCAGTGAGAATTGTACAGTAGGTGCATGTCTTAACTTGTAAGGCATATGGGGAAGTGACGGAGGAGGATGGGCTATGAACTTAAACCTCCATTATTTAAATAAATGGTAGCATGTTTATTATGACTTATTGATAATATTGATAGAGAAATCCAGTTTTACTATTTTCAGAAACACATATGGCATAGAATAAACTGGCCAACGTGATGCTAGGAAAAAACTTAGGGAATTTGTTTTCATAGATTCGAAAAATGCCTGCAATTAAAATTAGTTGTGTTTCCTTTTCACGTGGGTGCTTTTATAGTACCTAAAAAGAATTTGTTCTCTTAAGAAATTCAGATGTGTTCCTCCTCCCTATCATAGCAATCTTTTTTTTAAATCCCATGCACTTGCTTAGCAAGTCTTCTATTCAAAGATAGTAAAAAGTTACACTTGAGAACATCCCATTTCCAAATTCCCTCAGCTTCATATTTGGTGGTGCATAGATGAATGAGGTTGTACTGTATTTCCCATATGTATAAATGAGATCTTCAGTTTTGTGTGTATTTCTTCTTCTTCCATGTATGTCTACAATTCTCCTCTCCTTTGCCACCGTCTCTTAACCCCTTCTCTTCCACACCCAGAATTCTTTGACATTCTTGGGACTTGGGTAATGGATAAGAATCTACATCTACCTTTGCCTGCAACAAAAAATGGACCTTTTCTTGACGGGAGCCATCCCTAAAGGTAGACATTTTGGATACTCAAGGTTAAGATGGATCCCAATGACTGTTTATTGACACTGTTATGTGTGTAGGCAAGAATCATTACAGATCGATGGCACTTCCTGGGTCTTAAGAAGTTCCTGTGAATCCCCAAGACTCTGGTTTGGGATCGAGGAGTAGGGTGAGTATATTACACTCTTCGTTGGTTTGCATGTTTCTGTGCTGGTACTGCCTCCTGGAAGTATGAAGAACCTGACAGTTTTCTTTCCTGGTAGTGACTAAATTTGCTCCTTGAACCTACTCAGGTCTTCCTCCCAAGAGCAAATCCTCACTTTCTCTCAAGTGGCTGCTTCAAGCAAGGGACCTGTTGCCTTAAGAACTGAACCAGTCCAGTGGCTGCCAAAAGCATTGATTTTGCCAAATGGTATTAAAGAATAAATTCTACCACCGGAAAAAAAAATGTAATCCAGAAAGAAAACATTTTTTAATTATTCCACTCTAGTGACTTTTTAAAAATTGACTGTGTAGCCCTAACATGATTTCTATGATTGAGACATGATTATTTGCCTTTGGTGTTATCCTGATAACATGAATGTGTTTCTTATTGATAAATAATGACCAAATGTCCAATACCAGAGCAACAGAAAGAGCAGCAGGAATGAAAAGCCTGAAGGTAAGAATGTTGTTATACAATTGCCAAGAGGAAAGACACCATTGCAGTGGCAGAGAGTGAAATGGTGTGTGTCTATGCCCTTTCTGCCCCTTGAAGACCAAACTATTTGGTCTCCTTTCATTTGGAAAGAAGGTTATAGAACCACAATCTCTGAAAGGTAGGACAGCCATGAAAAAGAAACATGAAAGATTTGATGCAATTGAAATACATTTGATTAGGGTGGGAATTGGGTTTGGTGGAGCAGGGTGGGGGCAAATTTCTTTTATGGAGAACAATTGAAATCCATTCTCTTTTGACTTTCTAGAGAGCGGTATAGCATTTGGCCCTTGGCACATGAGGCTGACTCCCATTGGTCAGAAGTGGCAAAAGTGTGGTCCAAGTACTGGATTCACCTTTTGGCTTAATTTTATCTGGCATTGAAGCAAATATTTTTCAAAATACAGACCTAAGACAATAGCATACTCTATACACACACACACACACACACACACACACACACACACACACACACACACAAAGAACACTAGTGCATCCTGTCTAGCATCACTACTGGAAATGCAAATGTGATGTGTGGATGCTAGAATGTGTGCTAGAAGAGGGTGGTATGTGCCCTGGCATGGCAATCAGGTTTGATTTCAGATCTGATATATAGGACCCATTTGTTGAAATCTATATTCAAATGTAAACTAACATTGATTATTTTTCTATGAGTCATGGTCAAGGGATGGCTCTTAGAGAAAAAAGAGGATACTGGCACCCATCAGATTGAACTCTCAATGCATATTTTGCCTAGAATCAGGGGAATGAGTCTCCAGAAACTCTCATGTGAGTTTTTGGTAAAGACCTGTTTCTGTCTTCTCAGTCTATGCCTCTGTTGGTGCCACTGGAATGAACTAAAGAAAACACACTTATACATAATAAAACCCAACCAAATTTGATAGCTTGATTTTTTAATGGATTGTAAAACAGAGATTTCAAGTGAATCATACCAATCATGTACTTGAGAAAATGTCTGTGGCCACATTTTAACCAAAACTGGCTTCTCCAGAAGCTTAGCATCTTCCCTGAGCCCCTTCTCCCTCAGGGACAAAGTGGCTAAGAAGTCTTCTCAGACAAATTGGGTTATGGGAAATAGTCCACAACCAATGATGGTTTTGGATATCTGTGCTAGAGCGGGGAGTTGAATGGAGGTCCAGTTTGGCAGAAAGCCACCAGTAAAATTCACAACCTGTGGAATCTATTGCTTTGGATTTGAGAGGTTATCATTTGGAAATGCCACTGGCTTTACACATATATCTAAGAGTTGCTTCTGGGGCTGCTGCTTTAGCATAGATGCTCATCAATAGGTTTCAATCACTAGCATTGTTAGGCCCTCAGTAAAATGACCCACAGCTTTCACCTCCTAGTGTTATATGTATGCATTATTGAATCTGCTCTTTGCACTTAAATTATGATCCCATTAGCAAGGAGTTAAATAAATTTGAGCTACATTTGTGAACTACGTGGATATAAATACTCTCTCAGAGGCGGCTTCTAGCAGCTAAGCACTGCATAACTCTGCAAATCATTGTAGCTTCCCCTGTGGAATAAAGATCATTTGGGTGGCCAGAGTCCAGTAATGCCAGCAGTCATCTGTGCACATGTTCCCAGGTTGTGGAGAAAGCACAGGCTGATCTAAGGGTAGAAGGATTGAAATAACTTAAACTCTCATTCTCTTGGAATCCTATATCCAGGAACCCCTGTGAAAAGAAGAGGATAGGAATTTTTTTAAAGGGGTCCAGATACTAGTGTACTTGAGGGCATATTTGGAACTGCCATGGCCTTCAACAGCTGCTATATGGAGAGATAAATCCCTTCATTACATATATCTCAAGTTAACCTACAGAAAAGGATGTAAAAGACCACATAGGAAATCCTCTCATCCAGCAGATCCTCCTCTCGCCTGGTCATCAATTGGCTTCGACTTAATAAAGCAAGACCAACCTGGGCAGAGATATCTGTGACTACCTGCCTGGACATGCCTGTATGTCCTGAGTGATGCTAGGGCTTCTCCGGAAAAGGCTAGGGAAGCAAGTAGGAGACAGGGCAAGGTGCCTTGTCACCATGAAAACCTGAAATATCTTCACTCAACAAGCCAGCAAAAGGGAGGATGGCTAGTCTCCCTCCATTGAGCCAAAGATATTTCCGAAGACTTATTTCCAAAAATATCACTAGGTACCAAGAAGAACATGTTAGTAACTTGGAGTGAGGGTTTGGGTAAGGGGAAAGGCAAGGGAGGGGCTTGCAGCTTAGATTCGAATAAGTTTCCACTTTTAACATCCGGACATTGTGTTGTCAGAGCAGGTTTCTAATTAACTATGCAAATGAACCATCCTTGCTCATATATTTCTTTTACTTCTCTGTGAGCTCCTTGTCTTTCTCTATAGCCTACATATTTACACATACATCTATCCCTCCTAAGGGCAAGATTGAAGATCTTCTGGAATCATTCATTAAACAGACATTTGCTCTTTAGGTGTCCCTCCTTCAAAAAGAGATGTGAAGCCACTTAGAGCAGCATATATCCCACAGTCTCTCAGGCGGCTAAATCACACTATACCCTGGATGCCAATATTTTTCAGGCCCAGAGTCATACCCATGGTACAAGTTCCTCATTCTTTCCTTCTAAGATCTCCAGCTTATATGGCAGAAATCAACTTGGCAATTAATTCAGAAGCCCCAATTTCTCTTCTTTCCCTCTATAGGGAAACTTAGCACCCTCACTTCACCATTTCTTTATTCATGATAAGGTATCTAACACGGCTCCAGGCTACTTTATTTACTATTTTAAGTATTTCCTGAAATTAAAATTTATTTTAAAATTTTGAAATAAACTGGGCAGTTCTTTTGAAATATATAAAAAGTTTTGTTTATTTTAGTATTTTAGAAATAGTTTCTACTTTCACAGAAAAAAAAAAACCAGTGGTATTCTTATATCTCCATATGCAAGGTTTGCCATCACGAAGATAACATTGGTTCTTTGAAATAGCTGCTGGTACATCCCAGAAACTGAGCCTGGAATCTAGACAACCACCATCTGAGGGGTGGATGCCTTGGATTGTGAGCACAGTCCTTTGTAGCTGAGTTATTGCCAGGTGTGGATGGCAGAGATAAGCAGAAATTTGTATTCGCCAATAATATTTTCTTCTAAAATAAAACTCATTATCAAAGTATTATGAATTACATTACTACCCCCTATATAAAAACAAACAGATGCCTCTCCGTGACTGTTCCCCACACTCAGGAATCATCATCATGACACAGGTCAGCATTACCTTCACGTGCTTTTAAATGACTATCTAATTCACATTTACTCTTACCCTCTCCATCTGATCAACAATCCATATGCATTTTTATAACTTATGTGCTGTAAAATGTTTTTTTCTTAGGGGAACTTTATGCAATCCCCCTCTACCCCCAACATTTTTTAAACAAAATGGAACAAAGAGTTATTTGTAAATATTTACTCTTTGCTTCATTCCCATTTCTCAGAAGGATTTGTGTTTTAACAAGGCATGTCACTCAAACTTAAAGATGTGAAATTCTCACTGTGGAATTTCAAGTACTGGTGATGAAAATATTTTTGGAGAGGGGGACATTCCCAGACCTCCTGAAATTATATCACGAAGCTCTCCTTTTTCCTCCCTAAGTCTGCTGACCCATGCCTTTGTCTTCGGAGGGCTCTACTCAGCAAAAAGTTCATAGCAAGCCCTTCAGAGGGGAGAATGCCTAATTTCTATGATAGGAATCTGACCTACTTTGTTTAATTCTTTCTGTTCTCTATTGAGGTGAGTACAATAAATATTTCTGACTTATAATTCTCTTAGGTACCAGTGAAGGGCCTGCAGTAATTGCTCTGAAACATTACTCTGGAGACATATTGATGCACCACAGTAAAAGGCTTCAGCTACAAAATACATCCTTGCTAGGTTGATAGTTATTTGGAATATGGTGGTCCCTAAAGGAAAAAAAAATCATTATGAACATCTAAGCCTGAAGAGCAAAAATAAGGAGGGCTGCTACCCTTTTGTGTGTTCCATTGGAGAATGCACAGTGCAGAGCTCTGTATATATTAATTTGCCTTCTGGCCTGCCCATAATTTGCTGTGCAGGCTTGAGCAGATTGCTTGACCTATCTGTGCCTCAGTTTCTTTACTTACAGAGTGGAGACCATAAATCTCCCTCCTTAGTGTGATCATTAAACATGATCATTAAAAATAATCCTTATAATAATTATGTGAAGATACTAGGTTGAAAAACGAAACACTAAAAGAGACCTATCAATTCGACAAGGATTTATTGTGAAAAGTGTCCTAAATGGAAACATGAATACATAAGCCATAGTCCCTGCCCTTGAGAAGCACACAGACTAGTGGGAGACACAGACGTGGGCATAAATGATAAGGCAAGGTAGAAGATGACAGAGGGGAGAGAAAACATTGGAGTGAGGAGCAAAAAGGTCTTCATCAAGAAAATGACATTTAGGTTGGGCGCGGTGGCTCACACCTGTAATCCTAGCACTCTGGGGGGCCGAGGCGGGAGGATCACTTGAGGTCAGGAGTTTGAGACCAGCCTGAGCAGGAGCGAGACCCCGTCTCTACTAAAAATAAAAAGAATTAAATTTTTTAATAAAAATTAAAAAGGAAAAAAAAAAGAAAGTGACATTTGAAATGACCAAATACCCACCTAATTCCACTTCTTTCAAAATACTGACATGTGTGTGCATGCGTGTGTGTGTGTGTGTGTGTGTGTGTGCGTGTTGGGGAAAGGGTGTCAATACCTTAAGTTAATTTGGATTGGGCTAGGCAATACATCCAATAAGCTATAGTAAGAAAGAAAGCTATGTGGATGAAAGCAGATTTTCTCTGCCATCTTGGAAATTTAGTCTAATCTGTAGCAACATAGAGTTCTGGGAGATTTGGCTTTTAAAGTACTTTCTTTTCTTGGCAGCTATCCTAACCTTGTTAAGTGGTATTATCTGTGATTTCTGATTACAGCTTTTATGCTCCTTAGCTGTGCTGCTGCTTGAAATGTTTGTTTTTCTCCCTCGTTTTTATTTAGAATTTCCTAAATGCATGTTGGTTCCCTGCCAGATTTCATAAACCCTGTGATTTTTTTTTCCTATCTAAGACTAAACTTCTAGGAGTATATCATTTGTCAGAGGTCTCTAAAGTCCTAGGGTATCTTAGAGAAGGTCTGGATGTTCCAAGGCAGGGTTTCTCAACCTTGGCACTATTGGCATTTGGTGCTAGATAATTCTTGGTTGTGGGGGCCTGTCCTGTACATTGTAGGATATTTAGCAGCATCCTTGGCCTCTACCCATTGGATGCCTGTAGTATCCCCCAACCCAAATGTGACAATAAAAAATGACTCCAGACACTGCCAAATGTCCCTGGAGGATAAAATGGCCCCTAGTTGAAAACCATTGCTCTAAGATAATCTCCACTGTAACTGTGGAGGCCATGGGAGCAGGAAGCAGTTACTAGCCTGTCTGTGGAAGCCACTAGATGGCCTAAGGCAAGGCTAGGCCATTTGTCAGAAGTTGGATGCTAAGTCACTGACAGACTGAGCCTGGGTTTTGGCAAGAGTGCATGGTGGCAACCCAGAATAGACCCCTGGCACAGGACTAGCCTTCCCTCCTCCAAAACCAGTGCTTCTCAAACATTTTGTCCCAGGCCCCCTTTACACTCTTTATGTGAGTTATATCTACTCATATTTGCCATGTCAGAAGTTAAAACTGAAGAATCTTTAAAGAATATATTCATGATTCACTTAAAAATAATAAACCCAATATATATTAACATAAATAATCTACTTTCATGAAAAATAACTATACTTTTCTAAAATAAAAAAAAAAGCGAGGAGAAGAGCACTGTCCTTTATTTTTGTAAATCTCTTTAATGTCTGGCTTAATATAAGAGAACGGGATTCTCATTTCTGCTTCTTCATTTAATCTGTTGTGATTTCACACATCATGTAGCCTCCAGGAAACTCCACTGTACATCACGAGGGAATAATAGTGAGAAGAGCAAGTGATGCCTTAGTATTATTATAAAATTAGTTTCAACTTCGCAGACCCTTTGACGAAGGAGTTTCAGGGATCCCCCAGGGGTCCCTGGACCACACTTTGAGAGCCACTGCTCTAAACTAACATGCCATACTTTTATCAATCTAACTCATTTAAGGGTTGACAAATTTCTTTTAAAACTACGATCTCTAGGGAGAGTGAAACCTCTCTGTTGGACCTTAATGTGTGTGAGCACCTTTAATCAGACCGTTCTGTTTCTAAGATCTAGTGAGCGGCGGTACTGAAGAAATTGAATGAAACAATTTGAAGAACATAGGACCTTGAAGGAGGACAGGGCCTGGTAAGAGTTTAGTCAGAGAGTAGTGTGAGGACACTGAGCCCTTTTCAATGAGAAAAGAGAAAGCACAGAAAGGAGGAGGAAGATGATTTGTACTTCCTGCTGTGGTCCTGATGAGCTCAGTCATCCATATGCCATTGGAAAGCATCTCCCCTGCATCCTGAGCTAAGTGCCACATTGATGAGACTGGTATCTGTGCTTGGCTTAATGCATAGGGAGAAGAGTGTTAGTGATAAGACAATAAATAACAGGGGGAAGGAAGAGAGTAGGGGGCCATATGGCAGAGAGGGGAGAAGGCAGCTCCAACACTAACCTCAGGGCCATAGATGGCTTGTCTGTCCTTTAAAAGTCTGAGGACTTTCATTGCCAATAATATCTTAAAGAGGTTCAAAGTTTAATTTAAATGTCTTTTGTTGCTTTGCATTCCAAGCAACTCTGGTTAGCGTTTGAGAAGCCTAGGGTTCTGAGCAGTGATTGAAGGAATTTATTTAAAGTATTAAAAAAAAAGACCCCAATTTTCTGATAAGATACAGAATCCAAATATTCGGGCTGTCAGACCCTGTACTAAACAAGAAAGTGTCACCTCCTCGACACTAAAGATTTATAGTTTTTCAAATCTCGAGTACTCTGAAATAGCATACTATTTTAAAATAATGGTATATTTCTCAGAATGTCTGAAGATGAGGTAGCCCCTCTGTTCTCAACAGCAAAGGAAGGAAGAAAGGAAATAGGCTTTGGGACTTGGGCATGACAGAGGCCAGATCTTTCTGACTACAGGAAGTCTTTTCAGTGACTGGATATGTTAGTGGATCCAACTTATCCAAAATAAGCTAAGAAATTTTATGGCATGTTCATGGTTACATAAAGTTGTCTGCTTTGCTCCTTTTAAATTAGTGACATTCAGATCAACATGCACGTATGGGAATATGCATGTATTGGGAATATTTGTCCCATGAATCTGAGCACTCAGTTTTACTGCCTCATAATGGAATTATGCCACCCTGTCTATATAATGCATTTTTATTTAAAGTTATTAGAGATTCTCCATTTAATGTCCAACAGCTCTGGAAAGAAGACAGGGTAAAGGTCATTATTCCCATTTTACAACTGAAGAAATCTCTGAGAGAGAAAGTCTTTATCCAAGGGCCAGTGCGGTTTCACACATTTGCCCAGTGGCTCCAAATGCAGTCCTTATACTTTAAGCAGTAAAGGACTAAGGAGCAGTGGCCTGGCTTCCTGAGGATATATTAGTCTCTCAGTTGAGGAAGTCTTAGATTACTAGAACAACTTACCTAAACTATTCCTCTGCAGTATGTTACCTAACCATGGCAGAGTCAGTTTGCTGGTTTAGATCATGCCATATTAACAATCCACTTTGAAATGATCTGGTCCACCCTCCGGTGATCTGAGTTGACCACAGATACATGACCACATCAGAGAGATGCCAGTCAGTAACTCAAAAATAATCCATGGACCAGTTTTTCCATTGTTAAAAATATTCCTTTTACCCAAAACTCAGAGGTCCACATTATACGTTTAATACTAAGACCAGTATGTGCATAAGAATTTAGAACACATGTTTGTGGAGTGAGGACGTGTATATAGTACAGTTCTTTCTGAGATCAATTTCAGCCGGGCAATAAATTTGTGTAATAAAGGACGATTAATCAGAGGGCATGTTATTTACGTAGAATCTATTTCGATTCTGTTCTGATTTATTCATTTGTCTCAATCAAGCCACAATATGGAAACGCTTCCCCTTCTGGCCTCATCCCCTTCCCAACTGCCCCGTAAAGCTTGCTTTCTGTCTGGAAGTACAACAAGACACCCGGTTAGATCAAACCTAACACACCTCTGTCACAAAGCTACTGCAAGCTGCCGCTGACAATTGTCACTTGAGGGGAGACCCTCCTCATCACACACAGCCTATCTGAGGAGTGCCTTTTTTCTATCCTCATTATTTAACAGTGTGTGCCGATTACTCAAAGCGATATGGGCAGGCCCTGGTAAATATAGCGTTGCTGTAGTGTTAACTTTTTATAAGGTAATGCTCAGGTTGCCTGCAGTGTCTAAAATTACTCTGTGGCCAGGGCCCCCTGCTTTATCGCTTTCTATAGTTTTAAAGTAGTTTGAAGCTTGAATAACATAAAATAACATAATATAATGTTATTTATGTTATTTCCCACGTGAAGAACGCCTGTAAACCTTGCAGTATTGAAACTCAGTGAACAAGGCATCTTAGACAAGCTGAAAAACAAATGGTGGTACGATAAGGGGGAGTGTGGAGCCAAGGACTCCGGGAGTAAGGTCAGTCGCTGAAGGTCTTTTCGTACTGATTAGCAATCACATTTTGACCCACTGTTTATTTTCTCCCCTAAAACGGCTTTCCTTCCCAACACACACTCCCTGGCACAGTGGGACCCCTTTATAACACCAGCGCTAAAGAAATAAGGCCAATACCAGCCTCCGAGGCCAGCCACACTACATTGATCATTGACTCTATGGAGCTGTTGTTGTGATTAGGAAACTCAATCTGGCCCGTTGCATTTCCCAAGCTATAAAAGAATGAGCTGTGTTATAAGGGGGTTTTACTGTATTTCACATTTTGAAAGTTCAAAGAGAAAATATATAACAACGACAACCAAAAAATAAAGATCCAGTTGTGACAGTACTTTTTCTTAACGTCTTACAGTGTCAGAGACTTTGTAATTGTAAATACCTTTGGTTATTCATATATTATGTCGATCTCATTTGAAAACAGTCTAACAAATAAATAACAAAACTGGTCTCTGTAAGCAGAATGATTAGTCTCCTGCCAGCTGCTGTTGTATTGAGTTCAGCATCTATTTGGATCTCAAATCTCATTAAGTCTGTCACACTTCTCTCTTCCAAAGGTGTCATTTGAATCTCTGTACGTAATACTTTTAAAATTTAGTCGCATGCTCCTTAAGGGTATATACATTGTCAGGATAACATCACATTGATAAGCATGAAACACTCTTCCCCGCCTCCTTCCTGCCCCCCTTCACTCCCCTAAGAAAGTTCTTTTTGGTTTCAATTTTTGCCTTTTCTTTTTTTGAACTAATATTGTGGTATCAGTTAATTCATTTCATGAAATGCCACTCATTTTCCCTGTGCAACAAACCATTTTGCTACTGGTTTTCTACATCCCACATCAGGGAATTCTGTAACTCTTGTAAAACCTAAATACACGGAACTTGAAACTGTTCTTGTTGCTACAGTTTATATGGGTTATGTCAAAGGACCTCTTCCCCCATTAAATATCACATACATATAAAAATCTAATGGCAGAGGAAGGGTTACCAGAAATTGGTCCATTTCCTAATGGACTGTGGAACATCCTTGCAGATAGCCTCACCAGCCTCCTTAAGGAGATAATCTATTGTTTTATAAGTGACAATTCTTACTACTCATCTATCTAATGGTCATCCTAGAAGAGTGACTATTCGCAAGGTTGTTGTGGACATGAGGCACTCCCACACCCCCCTTCCTGGATGCGAATCAATTTCAATTGGCCTTTTTATTAAGGTAAACAAGCACAGGACTGGCTCCTATGAAAATAGGATCCGAAGGACATGGCCATATTGTCTTACATTTAATTCTTTAAATGATACCAAGATTAGCTGAACCGGAGAGTTGAGTATCAGCAATGGCCACCATCTGCCCACTGTGTTATCACTTAAAGAAGATGCTCCAAATTGACTCGCTTAACAATTTGTATATTCCATTCAATTACATTCAGCAGCAAAATGGTTACATTCCCTCTAAAAAGACTACAAAATGCTATTTTATTTTATTTTTTTCAAAGAAAGACTCCTGGCCCTTGGTGTGTCCTACCTCAAGGTAGGGCTCAAGACACCAACTTTTTTTCTTTCCATTGTTCAGCAGTTCAGCTTTTGCTTTTTCACACAGGCAGATAGCTTAGTCGGATTTGCACAGTTTGACCCGAAAGTCACTGACCGGCTTCCTCAATTTTTCCCCCATGTTAAGCAGAAAGCAGATAAGTGTAGTGTTTTTGTTTTTGTTTTTTTAAATTATTTTCTGTATTCCCTGGAGTAAAAGCTAAAAGTGAGCTGGGTTTTTAAAAAAAATCATCAGCCTCCTGGAAAAGCTTTCTGATGTGTATGGAGCCAATCGAGGATCCAATGGGTCCTCCTGACAGTTTCCCTAAACTCTCAGGAAGATGGAACAGAGCCAGTTCTTTGTGCTGCACCCTATTCCAGCAACACAAAGACTTGCTGCCCTGATTTTAACTAGGATGAGGGCTTAGCAGCCAGTCCCCAAAGGGAGCAATTTCTCAGCCACTGGGAGAAAGAAGAGAGTTAACCCTTTTTAAACAAACCCTCGTGAAGTAATTCCCCAGATAAGAACATCAGGAACCTCTAATATTCTCACCTAGTATCTTGAAGACTAGCTGACAAAGTTTGTCACAGGGAGAACAAGGGAGAAAGGGGTGTTGCGGGGCAGAGAGGGGAAAGAGTGCTTCAAGTTTCCAAATGAAAAGAGTGGTACATTTATAGAGATGTCACAACTCAACTCTGGCAAATGGTGTTTATCAAGGCTGGCAGAGGAATAAATCATGCTTGTGTTTACTCTTTTGTTCCCATGGCCAAGTGCTGTATTATTTAGTTGTTGAACAGCATTTTCAGGTACTAAAGAGATGTAAGGAGTCCAGATAAAAGGACTTTTAGGCGAGGATCAAAACTGTCAACAGAAGCACAATCTACCATCTTGCTGGTCATTGCAAAACATTAGCCAGTTGCCAGAGTTGAGTCATAACACTTACATCAATGTTTAGTTACTTTACAATTTAGAACTACCCTATACTGTTGTAATGTATTATAATGTCCCAGCACCTTTGTTTTCCCCAAGAACTAATCACGTTGTTCATTTCTCTTAGGACAAGACCAGCGCTCTGAGCCTGAGCAATGTGGCAGGCGTTTTCTATATACTTGTCGGAGGTCTGGGGCTGGCCATGATGGTGGCTTTGATAGAATTCTGTTACAAATCACGGGCAGAGTCCAAACGCATGAAACTCACAAAGAACACCCAAAACTTTAAGCCTGCTCCTGCCACCAACACTCAGAATTACGCTACATACAGAGAAGGCTACAACGTGTATGGAACAGAGAGTGTTAAGATCTAGGGGTACGGTTAAGGTCTAGTAAACTAATCAGCTTTATGTTACTATATGTTAATCTCTTTCTTTTTTCTTGTTTTGTTTTTTTAGTTTGGTTTATTGTTTCAAGCATTGTTTGCAATCATTCGATTCTTTGAAAACAATGGTTGTGCTTTCTTGTCAGGCGGTGGTGCTTTTCTAATAGCATAGTCATAATTGTGCTCTGTAACCCAAAAGGAAAAAATAATTCTCTAGAGTGATACTGTTCAATAGAAATATATGTAGGCCACGTATGTGAACCACGTGTGCAATTTTAAATGCTCTAGGAGAGCTGGGCATGATGGCGCGCTACCTGGGAAGCTGAGGCAAGAGGACTGCTTGAGCCAAGGAGTTCAAGTCCAGCCTAGGCAATATAGCGAGACCCTGTCTCAAAAATAAACAAACAAATAAAAATGCTCTAGTAGTCACATGTTTGCTTTTATTTTTAAAAGTAAAACAAGTGCAATTAATTTTAATTTTAATGGTATATTTTATTTAGCCCAATATATCCAAAATATTATCATTTCAACATGTTATCAATATAAAAAACAAATCAGATACTTTACATTCTTTTCTTCATGCTAAGCTTGGAAATCTGGGGTATATATTATACTTACGATACATCTTGACCGGTACTAGCCACATATCAAATGTTCAGTAGTCGCATGTGGCCAGTGGCTACCGTGTTGGACAGTGCAGCTCTAGAGAAAGCAACTGCTCTGAACCTGATGTTAAAATTAGGAATAGAAGTGAGGCACTGCCACCTCGAGTAGTGCGGTGCTTCTATAAGGGAGCAGTGCTTCTTTTAAGTAATCAGTGTGTAAGCCTGAGACGATTTTCTTAATCTTTGAGTTCCTTTGTTGTCCCTTCCTTGGAACTGATACTCAGGTAAGTCTCTCAAAGGACAGACTAGGCTCCCTGCTGCTGGCCAAACCCAAATTCATACTTAGATGAACCTGACTGATGCCACCTTGACTCTGGCAGCTACAGCCAGGCCCCACCAATAACTCAAATGTGTTCAAAGGCAAGCTTGTATGAGGACAATGTTTCCATTCTGGAAGTGTTTAAAAGAATATGGTCTTGTTACTTTAAAGTACATCTGTCATCACTACCATGTCTATCTGGAGTGGAACAGAACAATTAGCAACTTCATACCCCTTATTTTAGGTGGGTGATTTTGACTTCATGAGTAAATGTCAGTGCACTGGAATGTCTACAAATGCATTTGTGTTTTGACCTTCTTATATTTCACATTGTGAATCTAAATTCAGCTGATTTTTAAATAATGTTTCATCCAAATAAATCAGTTGTCTTCACCATGGAAAACATCATCTTGTTTAATGAAGTTGCTGGATGTTCTTTTTTCCTGCCTTTTGCCACAACATACTCAGCACACTGAATTAACCCACTGACAAAGTCTTCCCATTGCATTGGTGGAGGTACAATACATGCATTCATCTGTAATTAGCATTGTTTGCATGCAAGCATTTAATGTCCCAGTGTGCTTAAGATGTTTTACTCTTGAGTAGGTGATATAGGCCCATTACAATTTAGGGTATGTTATTTGCTTTTTCATAGGACAGTACATGAGCAATTTCAGTAGCTTAATTATCCTAAATTCTGAGGTGCTGGCATCCAAATAAGTAATACACCTTAAATCTGTGTAGCAGTTTTCCATGTGCTCTCACATCTATTGCCTCATTTGAGAAAAGACGGTCAGGTAGTATTTTCCCTTTCAGGTAACTAAGACTCAACCACATCAAGTGACTTACTCAAGGCAACACAACTAGGTAGTGGCAGCTCTGGGACTGGAACCCAGCCATTCTTCCTCCTATAGCCACATTCTTTACTAAACCATGCCGCTTCTAGCCACCCGTGGCCTGGTGGCCTCCAGGAAACTTGAAACCAAAATGGAGTCCTGTCAGATGAAGAACAGATCTTAAGTTTCTGTCCCACTTGTCCGCAAGAAAAGTGTTGAGGAACTTCAAGCCTTCATATGCCCCACTCCTTATGTGTTCCACATAAGATTGAAAATTCAATCACTCCTGCTTTCGCCAGAAAGAATCTTTCTGAAACAGAAGCGTATCAGGGCTCAGAGTCACACAACCTCCAGACCTTCTTTGTTTATCAACCATTCTATCTGAGAATTTATGACCCTGTTACCCAGCTACCATAGCCTCAGTCTCTTATTAAAGGTGCAGAGCAGTACTCCTCATACATCCTGCATCAGTGTGCATGCAGGTCGTGTGGGGACCTTGTAAAAGTGGAGATCCTGATTCAGCAGGTCTGGGATGGGGCCTGAGATTCTACATTGCTCACAAGCTCCCAGGTCATGCAGATGCTGCTGGTCCAGGGAGTAGTAAGATTCTAGAGAAAATGATCTCAGAGAATGTAACTCAAGAAAAGGAAGAAAGGAAGAAAGGAGGGAAGGAAGAGAGGAGAGATAGAGATAGATATACAGATAAATATATATAGAGAAAAATATGTATTAATAAGTATATGTTTATGTGTATATATATGGGGGGCGGGGAAACGGGATCTGTAAACCTTTGTTTGGGCAGAATATTACAGTCCTAATGTGGAGGCCTGGAACATCAAACCCAGGGGAAAAGCCCAGAAATTTACTTTCCACAACTTCTGGCTCTCTGGCTTTCCTTTAGTCATCTTGGTTGACCCACTTTTGTGAAGCAAAATTCAGGCCAATTGAGGCAAAAGTCACATTTTAATAGACACCAACACCAGTGTGGTTACAGCCCAGTTAGCTAGCACCTTGGCAATCATCTCTGGGGTGAAAAGAAAACCTGGAATGAGCCTCTGCAAACAAATCTGTCCTCCAAGCCTATATGCAGTCTCCAGACATGAAGAAAAAGCCTCAGAAGATACCAGGGAAACCTCGCATGGGTCAGTCAAAGCAGGCTGAACAAGAAATAGAAACCTCTGGATAACCTTAGCCAATTTAGTGATGGGACATTAGGGGAGTGTTGTTTAAGTGGAGAGTGACCTCTTCACCCATTCATCTTTTATTTCTCAAGAAGTTCTGGAATATCTCCTGGTGACTTCTAATTTGTTACCTAGTTTTTAGACTTCCAGTTCTCTGAGTTGGCCTAAATCTGTCCGGGTCTATTCAGGGGCACAGAGATCCAAGATACCCTGAGATTATACTTTTATTGCTAATTATCAGAGCCTGCCTTGAGGGTTTATAGTAGCAGTAATTGGTCAGGAAGAATGACTCAGGGTAAATGACCTGCAAAAATATGATCCAGTGAAATCTGGTTAATAAAAGGGCATTTGAAAGACAAGGTAGTCGTCTCTCATTTTCTATGGCTGATAGTGGAGTCAGGATTATTGGACTCATTGTGGGAACATGTGCCTCAGCCTCAGATCACGTTTAGTACCCACTAGGGAGCAGACGGCCTTTTGACTACCTGATGCCTCTGAGTTACTGACCAGCCACTGGAAGTCTGGCCCCACAAGTAGGCCATGGCAGGTGACCAACCGTCAAGTGCTCCAGATTCATTACACCCTAGGGTTGACTCCACTAATTATTTTAAGAGATTATTTCCAATTTCCTTATTGCTGGTCAGAACTACTTCTGGCTTCTTTGGCTTCTTCAACAATATTTTTAAAATCCCTCTCGTTTGCAGGACCTCAAAATGCCTAAATTTAGAGGAAAAGATTTCCATTTTTCCTCTAGGACTGTTCTGTTTAACTTACTAGAAAATATTAACTTTGTTTATGCAGCCCATTCTCAATTTTCCTTCTGCAGCCTACACATAGACATTCTTGCTGGAGAAGTTTTCCTGCTTAAAAGAGTTCATTTTACGTTAAGTGGGAAACCAAATTCTAGATAACTGAGGTGGCAATGTTCTTTCTCCCAGAGGACTTTTACTTCAGTGATAATACTGCATTTATCCCCATTTAAAAGCAGAAAACAGAAGGACTGAGAAGTTAGGTCACTTTCCCAAAGTCATGCAGCAAGGTAGTGATATCCCATGGCCAGTGGGGGAGGGAGGAGGAGACATTGATCTTTCTGCCATAGATATAAAACTTCTCCAAGCTTCTAACACAGATATGACTCAGGCAGGGGGTTCCAAGGAAGAGGTTTGCCACTTCCACGTTAGTCTGAGTCTGCTCTCCTTGGGTGCTTTTGGCCTTGAGATGCATCTTCGACATTCTTCTTGCAGATACTTTTATTCCAGGCCCAGTGGTAGATCACGATTATGTTACTCCTTTGAGATAATATTTAGTGTCAGCTCAGGAGAAAAGGAAGTGTCCCGTTAATGTAGAGGGAAAGGATGAAAAGGGAGGTGCGAGCTTGAAGAGGAGGCAAGAAGTGGCCTTCAGTACTCAGAGTCAGGGGCAAATTAATCCCCCACCCCCAGGAACTAATGCCTCCAAAAGGAAGGCACCATCAGCATCTCAATCAGGCTCCTAATGTCAAGGCAAAGACCTCATGGATGCCAAGCCCCTTCATGGCTATCTTTGCTCTGGCCTTTTCCTGGAATGTGCTCTCTTTAAAGTCCTTGTGCTATTTTCAGACTTTAATAACTAAGGTTGTAGGTATTAAGAAAAACAAGTGGTCACCTTTCCGGCAATGAACAGCAAATTTTCTTCTCACAGTCAAAATGGATTTTAATTTAGTAATCTGTAGAGCACTGTTTACCTTCTGTCCTAGGTAAACAGTCCTTTGTCACAGAGTCTGCAATCAGAATACACTCTACAGTGTAGTTCTCTCGAATATTTATATTTAAATGCCACTAAAACTTTCTAGTATACCCACATGCTAAGTGATTAAAGTCTTCAGTTAGACATCATACAATGCTCATATATTCCCTACTATAATACATATGGTTGAGGATGCTCCTAATTTAACCTATTGCAAAGCATTTGCATCAGATTAAAGAATTTAACCAGATCTGTTGCCTAAAGCCAGTCAAATGGGGTACAGCCCCAGAGATGCCAATTTGAGAAAACAGCCACGGTTTTTCCCCAAGATAGACTGAGCCATAATAAACTTCTCAATTCCCAATAGAAAGCCCCTTCAAATTTAAATTTCCCCTTGCCTTTGCAGATCCCTTCCCACTGGAGGCAAGTGGTGAGAGGAAATCACCGAAAACGTGGCTGCTTCAAGGATCCTGAGCCAGATTTCACTCTCCTTGGTGTCGGGCATGACACGAATATTGCTGATGGTGCAATGACCTTTCAATAGGAAAAACTGATTTTTTTTTTCCTTCAGTGCCTTATGGAACACTCTGAGACTCACGACAATGCAAACCATCATTGAAATCTTTTTGCTTTGCTTGAAAAAATAATTAAATAAAAACCAACAAAAAAAATGGACATGCAAGATTTCAGTATGCGAAAAAAATCTTATTAAAAAAAGTCAATTCAAAAAAAGCCATTCTTTGATACCACTGCACAGTATACAAACACCATGTTCTTTAACACACACACACACACACACACACACGCACGCACACACACACAAATTTAAAATTCCAATTCAGCAAAGAGGCCAATCTTAGCTAAAAGAACTAATTCCTCCAGATTGAAAAAAAAAAATCTGTCTCCCAGTGTTTGGGAAGACAGACTGGCATTTCTTCTAGGATCTGCTGACCAGATGTTTTTGGTATTTCCTGTTGGTGGTGATGTTCTGTGCACCCTATTTCCTTTCCACGTTGCTGAAATGTGTATATCTTTAGAATGTAAATGCAACACTTAAGTAAATTCAAACGCTTTGGAAAAGGGACTAATCGGTGACATCTCTGTGTTCTTGAAATGGTTTTGTGAAAATGCTATGATAACTTCCCACTCAATGAAGGGATTAACAGAGCTTTCGAAATTGACTTTTGTGTGTAGCAAGGGACGGGGCACTATCAGGATACCTCTTGGTGCTTTCCTAAAACGGATCCCGGAGCTCTCCAAGAAGCCTGGAATTTCAGTTCACAGATCTGTTTTTCTTGCTTCAGTGTGCATTTTAAGTCAATAGAGCTGAGTATCTAGCATTGAGATGAGGGAAATGCTGCCTATACTCCCAGATGTGTTTAGAATATCTTTCTCAGAAACAACACTGTGTTTAGCTCGGCTTTCTCTGCTAAGTATGCCTTTCAAGTGTACACTCCGGAGACAGGACCACATTGCAAGGCAGGACAGCAGGTTCAGACCACAGTTCACAGTCTGACTTTACTCTTGCTAGGTCTGTCTTACCAGCTGTTGCCTGCTACTGCCTGTGGCTCTCCGTCAGACTGCATGTGTCCTTTTCTAGTTTGCAAAGACTAAAACGCATTCCCAAACCTTACTGCTAATCCAAGGGCCACAGCATCACTCCAGGTCCTTGCTTAGAGCAGTCTCTACTGACTTTCTCAGAAGATCACTCCACTGCTCCATGGGCTATCAAGTAACTAACTGCATACCTGCCATTGGCATCATCAGAACAGTCAGAGGAAATAGTCTCCGCTCACTAATTACCTCCTATATAACGACGTATGCTTTCTGTAGTTCAGTAGTTTGCTCTCATCGGTAACGTGCATTGGGAAGTTTCCAGACTGCAAAAACTAGGAGCTCGCATTCGTTTCCCAAGTGTGACCCTTAGATGCTTAGTTGACTCACTGCATATTTGCTCTCGTCTTCAAAAAAGAAAGGAAGAAGTCTCGTTCCAATGAAACGTTTTCAGAAAAGTGTAATATAAACTTTCATTCCAAAAATTGTGTCATAAGCAAATAACTCACCTGTCAAAATTTAAATGGCATTGAACAAAAAAGAAAGCTGTTGTGTTTTTGTTTTGTTTTGTTCTCATGAAACTGTGATTTTCAACTTACGAATGCTATAATGTCCCAGCGCTGGAAGCTAACGCTGTGTGAACACGAAGTTGTATAAAACAAACCAACCAACCTACACACAAACGTTTTCATAGGCACTGTATAAAGAGAAATGTATGTTTATTGACTCGAATCAGTTTTTCAGAGAGGAAACTTCACTGGGTTGAAGAGGCGGGTAAATTGGTTTGTTATTTTTTAAAAAAAACTTGCATGTTTAAAAAAACGTTGATTGCTTCAAATTTCTGCTACTAACTTCAAGCTATGGGAGTTTGGCGGTAGTCACTTGAGGATTTTTTTCCAATTCTTTTCTTTTTGTTGTTAAAACTGTACTTCAGTGAACAGAAAAATTGCCAAGCAAACTAATGGCTGTAAAAGCGTAAATTGCATGTGTGGGCATAAATTACGGAGCCTCATTGCCATGAGGTATTGTACAAAGTTTTAATACATTTTTGTAAATAAAATTGTAAAGAAAGAATTCTGTGTCTGTACTTTGACTAGCTGTTTAAAATTTTACGTGGACGCAAATGCCAAGAAGTTGTTCACTAATTGACTTCTTTCCAGAAGCTCTGCCAATGATGCAACAGTCCCCTTACTGGGGATTTTCACAAAGGATTACACCTCTCCCCATCTCAACTGCAACTGTAGTCAGGTTCAGACCCCTCAGCTTAAACAGAATGATACCTCCAAGACCTTAGATAGTTTCGCTTTAAGGCATTCCATTACCATTCTTTGTCTCCTCCACCCTTGGGGACTCTCTCCCCAGAGGCTTGCCCTGCCTCCAGCCTTGGTCCCCAATTCTCCCATCTCCACACAAGACCTCCCAAAGAAGTGCCCAAATTCAGAATTGATGACCTTCAAAAACACTTCCAATTACTTTCCTATGCTGTCACAAAGTATATGTCCTAGTACTCTCAGTTGCTTGGCTAAGATTTGCGCTGCTGCTTTAATGACTGATAATAACTTAATGCCTCATTGGAAAACCTTTATTCCACCAAAGGTCACTGATCTTTATTTCACTGAAGAAATAATGAATTTAGGACTATACTGATTTTAGAATACTCCTGAGAGAGAAATGAAAGGTTAATGATCTAGTCTGATTTGCAGATTCTGAACATGGAATTCAACTTTATCTAATAAATAAAGCAAGTGTTTAAATGTAAATCAGTTTTATATTATTATCATCCTAGAGAACAGGGGACAATGATAGGAAAAAAGGAGAGGGGATAATTTGCAACTGAGCCAGAAAAGAAGAAAAGTGCAGTTGAGATGCTAGGGAGATAAAGGAAGAAAGACAACTGGGGTTAGGGACTTAGAAAGCAAGGAACACAACACCTTGGTGAAGAAGAAAAATAGGAGTGAGAAAGAAACACTCTCAGAAAATTCTGAAGTGTAGGCTGGACTGTAGGCTTCATCACAATTACTACCATTTTCACTGTCCTCTGAAATGCCGAATAGCTGCCGAACCACTCACACTTTATAACTCTTCAACTGCTTTTTTTTTTTTTTTATTAAGGCACCTGTGGCAGTCCCACCAGAAGAGAAATGATTCTCTAGGGAGCAGGTTCAGTGACTAGACTAGAGTGATAGTCCCCTTGGGAGCTGATGAAATCAGTTCAAGTACCAAGCGATGTCCCTGGATCCTCCAAAATAATAGATTTCTATTTTAACAGGAACTCTAATTCCTTACCCCAAAGGAGAAGCTAATCTCAGGCATTGTGGCAGATGATAGCGGAGCACTATTTTGGTTTAGGTGGGATTTGGGGATTTTTCTCCTTGGAGGAAGGGAGAAGCAAAAAAGAGTCCTTTTAGTGTTTCTCAAATTGGACTGTAAGTAGCTATATATTTTGCATACACTTAGGTCAGCCTTGCCAACCAAGTCTACAAAAAGGCCTTGAATTTCAAATGGCACTCTCCCCCCATGCACAAACAGAGAATGCCTCTTGATCTCTGCATCAGTATTCTTGCCCTGTTAAGACACATCTGATCACACTCAGTCAATAGAACAATCTTCAAACAGAAAGGGCAAATGTGTTTAAGAAAACTGGTAGGATCATGGGGAGAAATAGTGCTACAAATCACATTCCTGCTATTGGATGGGGAAAAGGGTTGACTGTGACCTGGGGAGATGAACATAGAGGAGGAGAGTGAACTGATAAGCGAGAAGCAAAACCATTATTCCTCAGAATCCAGACTCAATCAAACAGAAGATGCATTAATATGCTATCTCACAAGGGTCAGAAACCGGTTGTAACACAAATGCCATCAAAACCTATTATGAGTGGGAGAATTACTCTCAAAACCTGAGCCAGCTTTTCAGCTACTCTGGACTGTACCCCTCCCCTCTTGTCCCCACCCTGTTGTGGATTGGGCTTCCCAGGAACCAATTTATTATCAGATCACTTAGCAGACATGAAACTCAGCAACAGTATATCTGCATTCAGTTATCAGAGCACACAAAACTTAGCATCCCATCAGGGAATCTCTCTTGAATCTGGGGTCCCTGGAAAAACTTACAGTTTCACCCCTATCTTTCTGGACTGAAGGAAGGGCACAGTCTTGCAAGAGAATGACAGGTGGCACTGAGAATTAACAAAACCTGCCTCCAGAACTAAAAGTGCTATGAAGTGCTAGGAGACTTCCTGCACATCCAAGACTAGGAGTCATGGATAAGCCATTTACACTCAGTGAAGACACAGGGCACTTGGACTTTCTCAAAAGGCTCCCTGGAAGGACATTATTATCAGGAAAGGGTGGAGGGAGGCTTTAGGGACATATCAATGTTCCAAACCGGCCACATCCTCAGCATCCTCAACATGGAGGGTTCACAAGACCATTTGAATGGGCAACATCCCCAAATTTTCTGACAGCCATTGTCATTGTAACCAAACATCACCTGGACTAGATGGTTGGGGGAAGGTGTACACTCTCTTTCTCTCCTCACCAGATGAGGGAGGAGCAATCTCAGCTCCTGCCCTCAAGGGGACTGCAGTCTTGGTGACAAGACAGATGACGACTAAAAAGAATCTGCATCCATTTAAGTCCAATGCCTTACTTAAAGGAAATACTATAAGAACCCCAAGAGGAGGACATTCCCTTTGCCCCTTCATTTGGACTTGCTCTTCCTAATACAATCAGGTGGAGTCCAACCGAATTTCTCTTTGAGTTTCAAAAGCTGTGAGCCTTTGCAATTGAGGAGTCATACCAGGCCCCTTTAAGCCTCTAGCTGCTCAGAAACTCAGAATGACCACTTTCCTGCCAGCCTACCAGCCCTCTGAGCAGGAGGTATTTGCTTATTTGTTGATTCGAGATGCTCCAGCTGTGAAAGTGTAAAAGAACCTGTAATGACAGCCTAAGAAATAATCTTCTCCCCATGACAGCAGCTTTGGAAAAATTACCCCTGCAGTGGTTTCACTGAGTTTCAATCCTATAGCAAAATGGTTGATTTACAATTTTCCTAATAAATATTCATTAAGCCTGAACAAGTCAATTAAAGTTTTGGTGGCAGCTCACAAGCAAGCAGACAGGGGGAAACAACTTTTACAAATATTCCCAGAGAACATTGCAGTCTTCCCCCATGACAGTGCAAGAGTTTCTCTGAAAGAGAAAATCCTCCCTGAACCTGGTGAAGCCCTCTAGGGCCCACACTTCCCCCCACTTACAGTATAGCTTCAGAAAAGCTTGTTGCACTCTGCATCTCCACTTTCTCAATTATTGCAGTAGGGCTTATGCTGCCACCACTGTACAGGAACGTCTCTTCCCAAAGTCATCAATAAAGTCTAATCTGTACTGTGTAGCTAGGGATGGCAAACTTCAGCCCCATAGGCTAAATCCAGCCCACCACTTGTTTTTGTTAATAAAGTTTTATTGGAACACAGCCACACACATTCATTTATGTACTGTCTGTGGCTGCTTTCACTGAACAATGGCAGAGTTGACTAATTGCAACATTATTGCCCACAAAGTCTAAAACATTAATGTTTGCTAGCTTGCTCTTTACAGAAAAATTTTGCCAACCCCTACTTTATCCTATTTGATAGTCATTATCTTATTCAACCTCTTTCCAGAATTTGGTGCTATTAACCTCTCTCATCTTGGAAATCTTTCATCTTTTGACTTCTGTGCGAGCACTCTTTCCTGGGCTCCCTCCAACTCTACTGCTGCCAATTTCTCTTCTGCTTCCTAGTCTCCTCTTCTATCTCTTAATGTCAATGTTATCTTGAGTTCCATGACATTCCCTCCTTTCTTCCCACTCTGTTTACTCTTCCTGGGTGCTATCCCACTGTTTCCATTTCTACCTATATTATGATGTCTCTTAAGTCTTTCTTTCTATCTCACACCTCTCTCCTGAGCTCCAAACCAGTATATTCAAATGTCTATGGGATTATCCCATAAGCACATCAAACTCAACATTTTCAACACAAAAAATATTGCATCTGTTCTTATCTTCACCCCACTGCTAAACCAGAACTTCTTCTAAGAGTCTCCATCTTGATTTAAAACCCCATTGATGGGGAGTAAAATAAAATATAAAATAAATCTAATGAACTTTAAAATTGGTGGATTTGACAATCTAAGAAAAACAGGCTTGCACTCAAAGACAGAACTCACAGTACAATGACAATGGAAAAACAGAGTCAATTTAACATCAACTTGTACAGTTATAAGATGTAATGAAAAGTAAGCATATGGTTCTTTGTATTTTTCGGATCCCAGAATCATAATATGGTTTGCACTCATGTGGAAGAAAACCACCTAGGGTTGTCACCAAGGAAGGAATGCACAAGCTCCAAGCAAGCTAGCCAAGGGCCCCAAATCATTCCCCAAAACATAACAATAAAAGGAGGTAGCTCTGATAACTCTGAAGGAGGTATTAGATGCAACCTGGGTAGAATCAACCCAGAAAGACCAAGAAAAGAACCAGTAGGAGAGTTGTGCATTCAGTTTATATATACCCAAACATGTATATTTCTGTAAGCACTCAGAGTACTCTAAGCAGCTCATTCTCCAGATTTTTGTTCATTACGCTTTGCTCTGTGCTGAATTGTGTCCCCTCCAAAATTTATATGTTGAGCTCTAACCCCCAATGTGACTGGATTTGGAGATAGGGCTTTTAGGAGATAATTAAGGTTAAATGAGGTCATAAGAATGGGTAACTAATCTGATAGGACTGGTGGACTTACATGAAAAGGAAGAGAAAGCGATCTCTCTCTCTCTGTGGTCCTCATGCATGTACAGAGGAAAGACCATGTGAGCACATAGCCATCTGCAAGCCAGGAAGAGAGCCCTCACCAGAACCTGACCATGCTGGCACCCTGATCTCAGACTTCCAGCCTCCAGTACTGTGAGAAAATAAATTTCTCTTGTTTAAGCCATACAGTCTGTGGTATTTTGTTATGGCAGCTTGAGAAAACTAAGAAATCCTTGCCATTACCACAGTGAGTTAGGCCATATAGAGAAGACAGTAGGACAGGTCAATCACCACCATAACCCCAGTCACCCAATCCAGAAACCTAGAAATCAACATTGCCTGTTCCATCCCTTATCCTTATCTTCAATCAAGTCCTGATGATTCAACCCCCTTGATATCTCTAAAATCCATCTAATTCTGTGAATCCCTACCTTAGTTTGAACCTTTCTATATGACCTAATACAATAGCTGCTTAAGTGTTCTTTTGTTTCCAGTTTTTGTCCCTCCAATTCATCCTGCACACTGCAGCCAGAGTGACTTTTCTGATCTCATCCCTCCTCAGCATCAGTGGATCCCTACTGATCTTTGGCATAAGAGTTAAGATCTTTATTTTACCATAAAAGTCCTTTATAATCTGCTTCCTGCCTATTTCTTCAGACTTGTTGTTAACCACTCCTCCGTCTCCCTTCTCCACTCCTTCGCACATATCCACTAAGACTCAGTCATATTCAACTATTTAAAATTCCTCCCTTTGCCATATCTTTTCATGTTTCCATGTTTTTGCACATGCTTCTCTGTCCACATGGAATTCCCCTTCCCCTACTTTTATGCCTAATTCATACCCTACCTTCAAGACTAAATTGGCATCATTTCCTCTGGGAAGTCTTCCCTGACTGTCCTCTCCCCCAGGGATTGAGATAGGGACTCTTCCTTTTTGCTCCCATCACAGTAGTGCTTACCTCTTTCATAGTACTGGAATGATGTATTGTCTTCTCTGCTAGGTCATGCACTGGGACCATGGGCAGAGTCTCTCTTCAGCACTTCCATAACTGGAACAGAATTATAAATGTGTGATGAACAAATGTGGGAGTGGGGAAAAAAACAGGCATAACTTAGAAAGTATTGTTGAAAACAGAGAAGTGGTGCCACCTTATGCTGTTCAAAATAAAAATGAAAAAACTCACAAACTTTCTGTCCAAAGATGTCCATGCTCCCCCTAATCAATCAATCAGCAAGGAATTTTCCACAATCTGCCATCTTTTCAATGTCTCTCTTCTCCCCCAAAAATCCCTACCCTACCCCCCACTAACCAGGCAGCCTAGCCCTCAGCTTCCCTTGCATGTGGAGTATCACTTGCACTAGTCACTATCACAACCTCTCTAGGTGACCTCCATGGCTGATGCCCCAAGCTACACCACTGTAGCTAGGTCCTGAACTAATGCACAGGACACTCAGATGTGTAAGTCGAATCTCCTTGTGAGACACACATAGTGCATAGTGGGTGGAAAAAATAAATTTTAATCCAAACAAATTTAGTTCACACATATTGGTATTGGGCTCAGTCCATGTGGAAGACATAGTTATACACTCCTCATATCCCCCTTCAAGGAAGGCCTTAAGCAGCTGCAAGGAGTGTCATTAGCTGACAGCCTCCAGCTGAAGCATCTTCTGAATCTGCCTCAGCTTTTGAACCCAAGTCACACTTTTCTTGGGGTATCCAGCAACCAATGACTAAGCAAAGTGGTGGTAGTCAAGGTCACATTCTCTGGGGGTAACCCCCAGCCAATAACCAAGCAAAGCAGTGGGATAAGAGCCTAGCCATTTCCGCCCACTCTGGGACTCCTCTAATGAGCAACCTTTGCTGTGGAGAACCCCCTTGGGCTGGCAAAGACTTTGTAAGGTCTACATCATCTCCGATGGCTCCCTCTGCCATCAGAGATACCAATCCTGCCTTGTCTCTATTCCTTCACAGGTGTTAGTCCCTAATAAACTTTTTGTGTTCCTAACTCGTTCTCCACATCTGCTTCTCTGAGAGGCCAACCTGTAACATTTGGTGCCAGAAATAGTCCAAGAACTTAAGCTGTAAGATGGGGTTTGGGGTCTGGACTCAGCAGCTGGCCGGTAATGAGGATCCCATTGCTGGTAGAAAGCTATATACAGAGAGCCGCTGGCACAAGGCGGCAGCCCAATTTCTAAAGCTTTCACCTGTGGCATTTCAGATACATGTACCAGTGGGGAGGAGGCATTAGCTGGTAGAATGGGTCAAGCATTTCAAATAGAATTGTTTAGGAGAATTATAAATATAAATAAAATGGAATTTTATACTTTTTATTAAGTTACATTTATGCCCTATGAGCACATTAAAAAAAAAAAAGCTGAAGGCAAATAACAATTAAAAACTAAAAGTGCCTGGGCAGAGTTGCTCACGCCTGTAATCCCAGCACTTTGGGAGGCCGAGGAGGGAAGATCGCTTGAGGTCCAGAGTCTGAGACCAGCCTGGGCAACATGGTGAGACCCACCCCACCCACCCCCAGTCTCTACAAAAAAAAAAATTTAAATAAGCCTGGCGTGGTGGTGCACACCTATAGTCCCAGTGACTTGGGAGGCTGAGGCAGGAGGATCACTTGAGCCCAGGAGTTTGAGGCTACAGTGAGCTACAATCGTGCCACTGCACTCCAGCCTGGGTGACAGAGTGAGATCGTATTTTGAAAATAAATAAATAAATAAATAAAATTACTTAAAAACCTGAATATAAAAACACAAAACTCTCTTTAGTAGCTTACAAAGAAGCCCCATACAGTGGGTGAGCATCAAAAGTTGAAAAGAGCAAACCCAGGATGTGACCATTAGAGTGGCTGAACTTCAAGGATAGTTGAATGCTCAACTTAGGTAAGTTGTGCCAAAGTTGGGGTCCTAGTTGAGAAAATTTGGGACCCTGACACATGGAACGAGGACATCTAAGTGGATGCTCCTGAAGATTTTGACTCCTCAGTGTTCTCTAAAACTTCTGAGCCTAAAGAAGTGGCCCACTCTTCCCTAGTAAGAGCTAGTATTTCCTCTGTATGAGAAGACAATATGGAGGTCTTTCCTCCACAAAGCAATAGGCCTGCAAGCAGCAAATGCCTTCCAAAAACAAGCTGGACTTGATAGGGGAGGAAAGGGACTATACCTCAAAGTAACTGGAAGACCGAGCCAGCATGTGCTGGAAGGAGTCAGGGGAGTACCCATGGGACCAGGTTCTGAAAGTGCTTCATCAAGGAAAGCTTTATACTAAGACTAGATAAGGGAGAGTTTGTTGGTTTGGGGGCACTCTCTTGAGATACAAGACCTAACACCCTAGCAAGGCCCCCAGAGGCTGGTGTAACACACCGCTAAGGTGGCTCCTATAAGCCTAGAAAAAACAACAGCCCAAACTGAGTGATGTTGAAATTCCCGAATTGCTGTGGCAGATGGTAGAGGAAGAAATTCAAAGGCTGAGAAAAGAGGGCATGCTAGAGTGGATGTGTTATATGAAGCCAGAAGATCCAGTGGAAGATTTATGTCACACAGGAGGACCCAGAAGACACATGATTTACCTAGGCCATCAGGAATGCTGGTGAAAAGCAGCAGCAGGATCACCAAGAAGTTCAATGGTGACTCTCCTCTGCAGGCCAGATTGATTGTTGATAGAAGTAGAAATGATTGCCAACCCTCCCCACCTGAGCAATAGCGGCCAGGTGATAGCAGTTCACCACCAGAAGCCAGAGGTTTGTAATTACTACAACAAAGGACACAATTAGATTGGCAACCAAGTGGACCTGATCTGTAGAGAATTAGAGACGGTTAATAGAATACGGTATCCCCAGAGGCAAAACAGATAGGCAGCCAAAAAGGGTATTGCTTAACATATATAATTTTTTCTATTTCAGCATATTATGGGGGTACAGATGTTTAGGTTACATATGTTGCCCTTGCCCCCCCTCCCCTCCCAGTCAGAGCTTCAAGAGTGTCCATCCCCCAGATGGTGCGCATCGCACTCATTATGTATGCATATATCCATCCTCTCCTCCCCCCTCCCACCTGCCCAATACACAATAAATGTTATTCCTATATGTGCACTTAGGTGTTGATCAGTGAAACCAATCTGCTGGTGAGTACATGTGGTAAGCACCATTTTTCCATTCTTGGGATACTTCACTTAGTAGAATGGGTTCCAGCTGTCTCCAGGAAAATACAAGAGGTGCTAGATCAACATTGTTTTTTGTGGTCAAGTAGAACTCCATAGTGTACATATGCCACATTTTATTAATCCAGTCATGTATTGATGGGCACTTGGGTTGTTTCCACATCTTTGCAATTGTTTCGAAGAGTAAGAATAAATGAGCATCCCCGGTACGTGACATGAAAAGGGACATGCATGCAAATGTGCACATGCTGTCAAAAGAAGAAATTAAAAAAAAAAAAAGAATAAATGAGCAGAAACTAGAGGTCAGTCTTCCCAATCAAAACATCATGATTCCTAGTCCAGTTTCCAAACCTGAGCTAATTTTCAGCACCAGAACCCACTGGCTAAAGAGAATCCCCCCATCAGGGGGGAAGCCCTGCAATACCCATCTTTCCCCTAGTCCTTACCAAAAGGACCATCTACTTGGGGACCATATACTTGAGTAAATTTACTGTAACTTTATTATACATAATGTACATGTACCATATGCTAGGAAAAAAAGGCATATCCAGATATCTCAAGCACTATTGGACCCAGGGTCTGAGTTGACATTGATACTTGCCAGCATGAAGCATCATTATGTTCCCCTGTTAGACTGAAATCATATGGGTGTCAGGTAATAAATGAAGTCCCGGCCAAAGCCTCAGTTACAATGGATCCACTGGGTCTCCCAACTCACTTGATGGTCATTTTCCTGGTCCTTGGATGCATAATTGGAATGGACATTCAAGGCACTTGGAGTAATCCTCACATTGGGTCCTTGGCCATAGTGGAGAAATTCAAATGGCAGTTTCTAAAGCTGCTCCTCCTTCCCCTGCAAGAGACTAACCAAGATAGTAAATCAAAACTAGTATCACATCCCAAGGAGGATGGTAGAAATTACTGCCACTTGTAAAGATTTAAACAACACAAGGGTGGAGATCCCTGTAATATCCTGTTTAATTACCAAATCTGGCCCCTGAAGAAACTAGACGGATCCTGGAAAATGGCTATAGACTACGAGTCCTAAGCTGGAAAAAAAAAAAAAAAGGCAGATGGTTCTTTATTCTAGAACGTTGGCCCAACAAGGGGATATTGCTACATTTCTGACCACATTTTTCCTCTATCTTCGCCTCTCTCTACTCTTCCTCCTGCTGTCCGGAGGAATCAGAGAAGCAAGCTTTATTATCTCTCTATCTCTTCTTATCTGGCCAAAAGGGACTTTAGGTTAAAGTCCATGATCAGCTCAGCCCAGGTCTTCTTTATAAGATAAAGAAGGAGATAGAAGAATTTATAAAATTCCTTTCCCTCTTAAGAAAGTCTGGCTTTCAAACCTATTTTCTTGCTTTGAACTTGAAAATCCTATTGTAGAAACCAGAAATGGAATACCATTAACATTTTTTTTCTCTTTGAATTTTTGCTATACAAGTGCTAATTCTACCCTCCTCTCACCATCCCTGGGCAGACAGATGCCTTGAGGCAACTAGAAAGAAGGTCGTGCACCTGAAAAAGTAAGAGGAAAGCACATTAATATATCTTACAGGAAAAAAAGATTACATCCATTACAGAACTTACCTTCGCATAAACTTGCCAAGTCTCAGAGCCCTGCTTCTCTTAACATCTTATAGGAAAGAGATTTGACAATATTATAAATCAATCACACCTTGATGTGAGAGGCAATTTACACTGTTAATCATCACAACAAGCCTATGATGTAAGTACTCTTACAAATAAGGAAAGTGAGGCACAGAAAGGTTAAGGTTAAGAAACTTGCTAATCACAACTTCCAAGTGTCAGTATATTTAAATTGGGTCATCCTGCAGAGGCGATAGTACAAACCAAAAGGATGAATGTCTAATAGTGAAATTTCAAGCCTGCTGATTGGCTAATTTCCAGAGGCCACAGAGCCAACAACATCCCATCCAACCTTTTTTGAACATTCTTAATTATGGGAATTTTCATTCTAGGATCTTCCAAGGCCTTGATTGGAAGCTTTAGCCTTGATGAAATCCAAGGATCCTTTGAAATGGCTCAATCAGTGAGTGTCACACCATGGGCCATCCCTTGCTCATAACTCCTGGCCCATACCCGACTCTCATTAGGGACCATGCTCTAATGCTGATCATTTCATTGCGGAAACAAAAAGCCCTAAAACCATCTGAGAGAAACAGTTTGGAAGTCTTAATGTGGCTTTCCTCTCTTCTATTTTCTCTGGTGGGATTTACTTACAAGCATAAATATGAAAAATACATATCACATATGATGATTCACTATTGTTAAAATTAAATAAGAGAAAATCGTTGGCATTTGCATTCATTTTCTTGTTCGGAAGAGATATCCCATTCTACTGATTGCAATATAAATAAGTTTGGAATAATGATTGTGATATTCCATTAAACTAATGGATTCAATCTCATAAGTCATTTTTATAGATAAAATTTAACAGACTGTATTAATTCCAAACAGAATACATTTGCAGTTTGTTCCAGGAAAACAGATTATTACATATAATATCAACAGTCATTACTTCCTGGTCTTATTTACCTGATCCCAATTTCCTAGCTAATACTGCCGTGTGTGTAATGAATAATGCACTGTGTGAAATATACACTGTGCAAAAACACATTATAGATACTACTGTCAACGGAAAAGAAACCAAATTCTGCGAAATAATTTTAAAGAGATTCATTCTAAGCCAAATTTGAGGACCATGACCCTGATAATCTAAATATTTTTAAAATGCAAAAATTTTATTCTTTGATAGAGGAGACTCAGTTTCTCAAAGAACTGTAAGACCTAATATAGACAGACTGAAGTACAAATTAATGAGGAGGCAAGGCAGGCTGAATCTCTTTCTCTCCTGCCCCCCCCCCCCTTTTTGCAGTTTATTCGAAAGGTGAACAAGAGTGTTATTCCTAAAATCTTTTGTTATTCCTGTTAATATCATGTGAAAATCTAGTTCAAAAGAGAAAAACAAATTTTTCATTGTATTGATGTATTAATGACAAAGTTAATTTTAATAAAATCTTATAAACAAATCCATCTAATTTTAACCAATTTGAGTTTAAGATTTTTATAAACCTTTTATAACCTTTAACTTTTATATCCGTTTAATTTCATTATCATTTACTTAATTTAAAGCAGTTTCAAAACCAATAAATTAGATAAAATTGTTTCCCTTCTCTCTAGCAGTTTTAATTACATATATTAATTGACATTAATATCATAACATCGACTCTTAGGAAAAATTTAGGAAGTTAAAGTAAATTTGAACTGTTATCAATCACCAATTTTATTAGCATTCCTAAATATAAAAATAAGATATCAAGGTATAAGCTTAAACTTATGTTTAAGAACTGTTCTAGTATTTTACCTTACAAGTGACTCAGACATTTTATGATTATCTTCTTTAACTTAACATAATGACTTTCAGATTTTAAACTATATGAAAATTTCATTTGTATTTATTCCATTTATATTTACCAAATTTGTCTAATTTATTTCTTTATCTTATCAGTTCACTTACATTCCAGTTATCAGTTTAAGTTATTTTTCTGTTAACCATTTTTACACCCTGTAAATTAGATATGTTACACAGAACAGGGATCGAAATAGTTTTAATTATTGTTCTTTTAAACGCATATATCTTATCAAGAAAAACAAATAAGTATTTTAATAAGACTTCTTATTTTAAACAAATATAACATCACTTCTAATTTTATAAACATAGTAGACATTTTAGAATATCCTCTTTAAAGGTATTGGTTAATTAGATCCTTCCAAAACACCACATCCCAAAACAAAATCTAGTGACATCGTAGGCATCAAAGTGTCCCTGGCCCCCAAAGTTTGGGAGCAAAGGGCCACTGCTTTCATAAAGACTTGCTGAAAATTTACTGACATGAAGATTAATAGGAGAAAGATTTAAAACTTAAACATGGATACCTTCAGAATGAACACTCAAAGATGCAGGGAAAATTGTCGATTTTTATGTTTAAAGTATGGACAGCCGTGTAGAAATATGATTGGACAAAATGGGTGTGAGCTAATTCTAACAGGCTGAGTGGCAGAACCCAGCAAGTCTTTTATATTTAGATTCTGTTTGGCCTCTCTGAGTGTGCATTCCTTCCTTCTTGGTGCAGGGCAAGGCCCTTTCTGGAATGAGGTTTTACAGTAAAACAAAGTAGGCCAGATAATTACTTTATGGCCAGTTTTTACATAGAATAATTTTAGGTTTTATGGCTAGCTTTCAGAAAAAGGGGTTCTGGCCTTTATGACCTGCCTTGGGGATGAGGGATTCTGGTTTTTATGGCTAGCTTCAGGGAAGAATTGGTACAAGAGGCAGTCAGACAAGGCAAGGCCAGAAAATTTTTGCTTCTGAAGCCTTCATTTTAGGATAGTTTTCTGAATCCCATTAACATAAGATCACCTGACTATAGACTGAAAAAAACTTTCAGCACCAATCCTTAGCACTTCAAACAATGATACAAAGTGATAACATGTTTTTACATGAGGATCAAGATTAAGTTGTTTTAAAACCAATCTAAATGTCTCAAAACATTTTTTCAACTTGGGTGTAAACTTGAATACATGCACTATTTCTAAAGAGTAAGACTGTTTTGATATTCTCCTTGGATTTTAACGATCATTCACTTTTTATCTTAAAATAAATTACTATACAAAAATTAATAATTTAGGAATTTTTTCCTAGGCAAAAACTTTGTTATAGCAACATATTGTACACATAATGGGCTAGTTTGTAAAAAGTAAGACAAAAAGTGTTCAAGACCAAGGGAAACTAAAGCTTCCAATTTAAGTTCCTATAACTATAACTTCTAGGACTTCTTTGAATCCCTAACAGTACTGTTAATATCAGATGATAGTATGAGTAAGAAACACATTGTGTACCTTTCCACAGACATTGAAATCAGTGGGAAGAAACTGTATCTGCAGCTAGGATTACAAGATCAAAACCGAAATATTTTCATAAACCTTTGACCATAATTTTCTGTTTTTGTGCTCTATTTGGTGTTTTATTTGTTCTAATTTGCTGACACTTAGGCACGTCTACATTTTTACCTCAAGGAAAAGTCCAGCCCTCTTAGCAGTGAGGCTTAAGAACAAGAACTTTCAGTTTTTGAAGGCTGACTAGCTAGCTCAAAATTATCCAAACCTGTGACCTTCCTTCTTCCTTTAAGTTTTTAAATCAGTTCCTTTGTTTTTTTTTTAATTCCTGCCTTCCCTCATTCCTTGTTCTGCCTCCCTCCTCACCACCTCCCACACAAAGTGGAGTACTGAAGCTTGCTTTCAGGGGCTTTTGAGAGCTCATTGTACACATCTCTTCCTAACTTCATATTCAGTGATGTTTAATTGGTAGCTTAAAATTGGCCATGATGGAAGTATTTACACTATAGAAATTGGCAAAGGCTACAAATTAGGGTCCTGTATCCCCCAGTGATGATTGCTAAGCATTTACCAGCATACCACAGGCCATTACACCCCCCCCACACACACACACACACAATACATTTAAATCATGTAAAATTGCTTCAAAGAGCATTGGGGATTAAAAATGTTGTCCAGTCACAGAAAACAAAATCAACCATAGAAAACTTAGTAGGAGCAAGCTTCAACTGAGCCAGTCCTTTCAGATTCACAACAGACTGCCATTGATTGTGTGAACTAAAATAAAATCGTAAGGCTCCCCGCCAACAGCTGACTGAATGGACCCCCTCCTGGCCAAGGGGATATCCTAAAACTAAATTGCCTACCACAACAAGGGAGATCAGACATGCCTCATCATGCCTTCCTCCCTTCTTGGAGATATCCTTTGTAACTCATTGACAAGCTTAAGGCTATGCAAGACAAACCTGCTGGTCCTCAGTTTACACAACAAATGTATGTCCAGTGGCTTGTCTCTGATTAACAGACCTCCTTACCTTAAAACATTCCAATCTGTTAGAAAAAAACCTCATGTCTTCAACCAATTACAAATCAAAGAATCTTTAAACCCACCTATAAGCTGTAAGCCCCCCTTCAAGATGGTCCACCTTTTTGAGCCAAACCAATGTATGCCTTCCATGTATTGATTTATGACTTTTCCTGTAATTCCTGTCTCCCCAAAATATATAAAACCAAACTGTAACCTAACCACAACAAGTCCACTTGCTCAAGGCTTCTTGGGTGTGGCTCTGGGTCATGGTCCTCAAAATTTGACTCAGAATATACCTCTTTAAATTATTTTACAGAGTTTGACTTCTTTTCTGTAGGAAATTGTGATTTGGTTTTGCAACAATTGCCATTTTGTGAATTGGTCCCACAAAATTTAAATGCATGGCAATTTTTTAGCTGAAATAAACTGCTGGCAACTTCGCCTGAAAATTTTGGAATAGCCTTAGAGACATAAGAGCATATTAAAGAAATAGTTGAAAATTCACTGTGTGAAACAGAATTTTAGTAATTCAAGTCTGTATTACAATCTCTATATGTTTTATAGGGTTTTATGCATATAATGCTTTGTCTCCAAACCAGACAGTAAGTTCCTCAGGGTCAAGAAAAGTATCTTCTTCTTCCTATAAATTCCTCACAATGCCCAGCACAGTGTTAGGTTTCAAGCAGATGCCAGGTAACAACTTCACTGTTTCCTCCCTTAGTTCCTTTTCCATCACATCCCCCTAATCAATTACCCTACACTTTCTCAGAGCTACTCCCTACCATTGCCCTAACCCACCCAGTCACACAAAACAACCCCTACCACAAAAATTAAGATGAACGTTATTAAGTATTCTGTATTTCAGGAACAGAGCACATTAATTTGAAAAATATTGGAGCACTAACATGAAGATCATTGTTCTCAATACTGTAGGTACACACAAAGATGATTTAGACACAAACCTTGTCTTGAAGGAGATTCCAGGCAAACAGAGTAGATTAGATACTGTCTTAGTTAATTTTCTGTTACTTAGAATACCTGAAACTGGGTAATTCATAAAGAAAATCAACTTATTTCTTATAATTATGAAGGCTGAGAAGTCCAAGGTCAAGAGGCCACAACTGGCGAGGGCCTTCTTGATTGTAGAGACTCTCTGCAGAGTCCAAAGGTTATGCAGGGCTTCACGTGGTGAGGAGGCTGAATGTGCTAGCTCAGTTCTCTCTTCCTCTTCTTATAAAGCCACCAGTCCCACTGCCATGATAACTCATTAATTTATTAACCCATTAATCCATGAATCTATAAATGGCTTAATCCACTCATGAGGGCAGAGCCCTCAAAGCCCAATCACCTCTTAAAGGCCCCACCTTTCAACACTACCACATTGAGGATTGAATTTCAGCGTGACTTTTGGAGGGGACAAATATTCAAACCATGCAGGTACATGTATGAGAAACTCTGGTACAAGTAGGAAAATGATCCAGATAAAATGCTATGGCAGGCTGGTCCGAGTGCAGTGGTGTTTAAAACTAATTGATCATGACCAGTTAAAAATTCCTTTGTTCCTTCTCCACCCCCACTGTTTCACTTGACTAGTCCAAAAAAATAAAAATTAAAAGTGATATGGGATTTTAAGGAGGGAGAGACTATTTCCACTAGGATAGTTTTTGGGCATGCCAAGTTGGAAGCAGAAGTGGAGAAGCAAATAACCAAGGCAGGAAAGCACAACAGCATACACCAGGAACAGTAGCTTGTCTGGACTGTAGGATGTGAGAAGAGGAATAGTTTCAAATGAAGTTGGAAAGTGGAGGTCAGATTATAAAGAATTATCAATATTTTGCTAAGGATTTGGAACTTCACCTTGGTCTTTGTATTACTCAAAGTGTGCCAGATTATGCTGCAGTGAAATCCTCAAAATCAGTGACTTAAAACAAGATTTATTTCTTACTCATGTTTCATGTACATTGTATGTGTGTAGTCTGAGGGGACCCTCCCACTTGGACCCAGGCCAACAGAGCAGCCACTGCCTGGAGCCAGAGGGACAGAGAATGGGGCAAAGTGTATATCGATTCTTAAAGCTTCTGCCCCAAGATACCACACATCACTTCTGCCCACATTTCAAGTCACATGGCCACACCTAAATTCAAGAAGTTGGGGAAGTGCGATCCTACCATGTGCCTAGAAGAGTGGAGAGCCAGATATATTTAATAGAAAGCACTAATGACTACCAGAGTCTTTAAGCAGGGGGTGGATATGGTCATATATAGATTTCAGAAAGATCACTTAGCAGCATGTATTGGATGGATTGTGGGGAAGCTAACTTGGAGGCAGGAAATAGAGTCAAGAGGCTGGTGCACTATTCCAGGGAGAGATGGTGGTGGTCTCATCTAGAACAAGGTAGGAGACTTACAAAAAAGGGAACAGATGCATGAGACATTTAATGAGATATTAAGGAGAATCAACAGAACTAAGCCAAGGGGTTGTGAAAGTAGGACCCCTTGGGTAAATAGGGGTAAATAGGACTGCTGCTGTTAGATATGTCTGATGGGCGGAGATTGTGGCGGTGGCCCAGGATGTTGGGGTATGACTGAGGATGGAGTGGGACTAATGGACAGACCTAGTAAGCAGGGCTGGCGAGTATAGTTGGTGGTTGTTGATTATTGGTGGTGAAGCTGTGGATGGTGGATGGTGGGTGGTGGATGGTGGGTGTGGGTGTGGGTGGTGAAACTCAAGGTAACTTAAGTGTAGCATACAAGGTGTGGAATAGTAGGAATTTGGATGGATGGAAAGGTGGCAAAGAGTAAAATAAAAAAGACCTTGTCCACCATGGCACAAAGTTTGGATTTTATGATAAAGACAATAGGAACCACTTAATCATTTGTACTTGATGATGCTTCAAGTACATGGACAGGTATAAAGTGAGAAAATCAGGTGGTAGAGTAAGGCCAAGGGTAGCTGACAACCAGTATGTGTATGAATTGAACAAAGTTAAAGAGCACAGGGATGGATATGTAATTCAGACTGCGTTGTTATAGTTCATATGCATCGGACATTTGACAATTGTCTAGGCAAAGGTGAGTTGGAATGCTTCCTGGTTTCTCATATCAGATTTTAGTTTTCCATTTCTTATTTTATTCTCATTTTTCCAATTCATTTCCTGCCACTCAGTGGCATTATTCCACAGTTGAGCATGCCCACAGGAATACCAAGTTTATAGAAGGCTCTACTAGCCAGAAAATGCCTTCATGGATTGACCTCAAAATCTGGCCTTAGTGGAAAAAGTGTCTGAGTTCAGAGAAATGGGGGACCATTCGTTGAATGTTGCAAGTCTAAGAAGTTAGCACAAGTTTGGCAGAATGGGCTGAAACACCGCAGAGTGAAAGTCTCAGATCTGAAGCTGCCTTTATGAAGAAATTTAAATGCTACCATCGTCTCCAAGATTTATGTTAATGCAAGCTTCATCACACTTTAAAGTTCAGAAATTCGAACAACAAAATGCAAAGAAACCATAGAAGTGAAAGAAAAATTAATCACAGTGATATAATAGAGTTCATATTTAATAGAGTTCAACAATCAAGTTGTACACAAGTGGCAAGCCATATTTCGTAGCCAATGAAGCAAAATGAAACAGGTGAGAAGCTGCATTAACATTTTTAGAGCACTTTATATTTAAAAAGTTTTAAAATCTACTTCTGGCAGCTAAATATCTGGAAATAAATCAGAAAATATTCTATGTAGAGCTCTTAATGTAGTCTAAGAGAGGATGAGGAGAAAAAAGAAAGAGAAAAACATTCTAGTTACTAAAGAACTATTTAACATAGGCAAGGTAGATACATTTAAAGTGACTATTATGTATGCGTATTTATACCCACAGATGCACAGAACTACCACTTTGTGAGTGCTTGCTATGTGCCAAGCACCATATTATGCAATTTGCACACATTATGTCATTAATCCTTTCAACTTTCTTTGAAGTAGGAACTTATGTCACATACTGTCTGTGGATACTTAGGTCCACACCTGACCTTCTACCTATAATCTTCCTTGTACTTCTGGGGCTGGGGGCCAGAAAATCTACATTTCCAAGACTCTCTTGCCAGCTGGGTTCTGGCTAGCTTTTGCCCAGGGAAGGCTCTCCCATGAGATAATGAAGTAGGAGAGAAGGGAAGAAGCCATTTGGCACTTGGCTTTGGCAGTGGCATCGCCAGGTGACTGCGGGTGATTATGGGCTCCAGCAGCATCGGTGGAGTTCTAGGAGCCCCAGCAGCACAGTCAGCAGGAAAGGAATGTTCACAGACTCTAGGCATATCCACTTTCCCCATTTTTGTTTCTTCAGCCTCAGAGAGCTGTTGTTTCCTGTAGTTACTGACATCCCGGTAATACCACCTTCTGCCCTTTGCACCTCCCACTCTTCCAACAATTTTGTAATCAATTTCCTGTATTAAATCCCCCTGTTTGAAACACATGAAGGGATTTCTGGTTTTTTCCATGGATACTACATTATATCATTTAATCTTTCTCAACGACCCTTTGACATAGATTCTGTTATTATCCCTATTTCAGACACAATCCAAATATCACCTGGCCTAACTAATCTTTCAAATACAAAATGAGTTCACATTAACATCTACCACCCAGAATTCCTCTTTACATCTCTTCTTCCTTCCCTCTTCCTCCACCCCCCATAACGTCTACTACTCCTTTGCTCTCCCCCGTACTTCTGGGAATCTCTAAAGGGGAGTCTTATATGTCTTGCAAATTATGATATTTAAGTCTCCAAATTGCATATGCCTGAGACCTGCCTCATATGAGCTTAAGCACAAAAAGTAATCTGATTGACCCACATGGCTAGGAAGTATATCAGGTTAGACCAAGAATTGAAGGAAGAGATACAGAACCAGGGCCTTAGGGAATGAAGCTTGATGTCATCAGGAATTTTTCTCTCTTCATCCATCTCTTGTGTCTACATTTTCCTAATTGGCTTCATTCTTTCCTACTGTAGATTGTCCTTCTCTACATGGTGCAGAAGATAGTCACTGGCAGTGCCAACATCTCACCCTTGGAGTATGGCCACAGAGGGTGAACTGAGAAGCTAGATGACATTTTCTCCAGCTGCAAATGAAGAAATCAGGGCAAGGATTCTGATTAGCCATTTGAGGGCATGTACCCATCCCTGAGTTTTATTTCTTTTCACTCTTTTGTTTTTGTGGAAGGGGGGAGAAAGGCACAACAGGATGCCTGAAGAAGAAAAATGAAAAAACCTGTTGGGCAGACAGAAACAAAAACAACCACAGGCTACTACAGCTATCGTCACCATCTAGCTGTTTCCTGTTCCAATGTTGCTCTGACTTCCATCTGTCAATGCCCACTGCCTGAAAAGCCAGTGGACTTTCAAACTTCTGTTAAACCTCAGAAAGGCCTGAGGCGCATGAGAACTGGGGACCTCACAACCATGTGGTTTTCTTCTCTGGGTCATCAGTGTCCTTTGCCCCTAAAATGTAATGTACATTGGGGCAGGGATTTTTGTCTCTTTTTTATTGTTCTTTAAGTCAGCTATTTATTTATGGATTTATTATTTTATTTATTTTAGATTTATTTATTTAGTTTAGTTTATATATATAACAAATTTTACCATTTTTAAGTGTACATTTCAGTGGCATTAAGTACACTTACACTGTTGTTTAACCATCACCACTATCCATCTTCAGAAATTTTTCATCTTCCCCAACCAAAACTCTGTATCCTTTATACTATAATTCCCTGTTTCCCTCTCCCCTAGTCCCTGGAAACCACCATTCTACTTTCTGTCTCTATGACTTTGACTACTCTAGGTACCTCATATAAGTGGAATCCTACAGTATTTGTCTTTTTGTGACTGGCTTTTTCCACTTAGCATAACATCGTCAAGGTTCATCCATGTTGCAGAATGTGACAGAATTTCCTTCTATTTGGCTGGGAGGGTGGTGCACACCTGTAATCCTAGCACTCTGGGAGGCTGAGGCAGGAGGATCACTTGAGGTCAGGAGTTTGAGAATTTCTTTCTTTTTTAAGGCTGAATAATATTCCATTGTATGTCTATACCACATTTTATTTATCCATTCATTCATCAATGAACATTTTGGTTGTTTCCATGTCTTGGCTACTGTGAATAATGCTGCTATGAACATGGGTTTACAAATACCAGTTCGAGCCCCTGCTTTCATTTCTTTTGGATATATACCCAGAAGTGAAATTGTCAGATCAAAGAGTAACTCTATATTTAATGTTTTGAGGAACTGACATACAACTTTGCACAGTGGCTACACCATTTTACATTCCCACCAACAATGAAAAAGGGTTCCAATTTCTCCACATCTTCACCAATATTTGTAATTTTCTGTTTGTTTGTTTTTTATAAGAGACATCCTAATGGGTGTGAAATAGTATCTCATTGTAGTTTTCATTTGCATTTCCCTAATGAGTAACGATGTTGAGCATCTTTTCTTTCATGTGCTGACTGATCATTGATATATCTTCTTTATAGAAATGTCCATTTAAGTCCATTGCCCATTTTTTCATCACGTTATTGTTTGTTATTGTTTTTGAATTATAGGAGTTCTTTATATATTCTGGATATCAATCCATTATCAGATATATGATTCGCAAATACCTTCTCCCATTTCATGGGTTACCTTTTCAGTCTGTTGATAGCATCCTTTGATGCACAAAAGTTTTTAATTTTGATGAGGCCCTACTTCTTCTTTTGTTGCCTGTGTTTTGGTGTCATATCCAAGAAAGCATTGCCAAATCTAATGTCATGAAGCCTTTCCCTGTGTTTTCTTCTAAGAGTTTTACAGTTTTAGCTCTTATGGTTAGGTCTTTGATCCATTCTGAGTTAATTTTTCTATCTGGTGTAAGGTGAGAGTTCAACTTCATTTTCCTGTATGTTGATATCCAGTTTTCCCAACACTATTTATTGAAAATACTGTCCTTTTCCCATGAATGGTCTTCACACCCTTGTCAAAATTAATTTAACCATATTATGCAAGGGTTTATTTCTGGGATCTATATTCCATTCCATTGTTCTAAATGTCTGTCTTTATGCCAGTACCATACCGTTTTGATTAATACAGTATAATATACTGCAAGTTTTAAAATTAGAAAGTGAGAGACCTCCAACTTTGTTATTCTTTTTCAAGATTGTTTTGGCTATTCAAGATGCCTTGAGATTACACAAGAATTTTAGGACAGACTTTTCTATTTCTGCAAAAAAAAAAAAATCATAGAGATTTTGATAGGGATTGCATTGCATCCGTAGATCACTTTGGGTAGTGTTGATATCTTAACAATATTAAGTCTTCCGATCCACGAATACAAGATGTTTTTCCATTTATTTGTGTCTTTTTTATTTTTTTCCTGCTATTTCTTTAACTCTCTCTTTTTTTTAATTTCAAAATGTTAAGGGGGTATAAATGTTTTTGATGCATGGTTTGAGTCAGGGATATCAATGTGCCCAACACCCAAATAGTGTTGACTGTACCCGTTAGGTGGGTTTTTGCCTCTCTCCTCCTCTCTCCTCCCCCTGCGTGATTTCCATTGACTTTTACGTCCCTCTATGCACTTGTGTGCCCATCGGTTAGTTTCAATTTATTAGAGAGTACATATTTGTGTCTTTCTTTCAGCAACAACTTGTAGTTTTCAGTGTACAAGTTTTTCATCACCTTAGTTCAGTTTATTCCTAAGTATTCTATTCTTTTTGATGCTATTATAAATGACATTGTTTTCTTAATTTCCTTTTAAGATTATTCATTGCTAGTATATAAAAAACAACTGATTTTGTGCATTGATTTTGTATCCTGCAACTTTGCTAAATCAGTGCCCCTTTTCTTAACTGCTGGATTCCTAATGTCTATTGCCTGTAACATAGTAGGGGTTCAATAAATGTATGTTGAATAAACAGAGAAAAAGTCTCTTGAAAGAGCCTTGCTCTTACTAATGGTGCTTCTCATGACAATGTTCATTCCAATGGTATTGTTTCATGAATGAGAAAGGCCCTCTCCCTGGTATTGTATTACACTTTGTTATTAGGGCCCCAAGGTAGCACTACTCATTCCTAGAGCCCACAGAGTCTCTCAGCCAGGATTCAAATGCAGCTGGTATGCACCAATACCTGTGCCTGTTGTTTAACAACATGCCTGTTGTTAAAACATTGGAATACTGATTGAAAATAATGATTTCCTTTAGTGTCTCAAGTGCCTCTGCCACTTAGATTTACCACCTGTGGCAATTGCTTCAATAATGATGTAACCAATGAATCACACCTATCAAACCTGTCTATATCTCATGTGTGGTTCCCTTCCATATTGACTCTGGGCTCATCCATGTGACTTGCTTCAGCCAATAAGACATCTGCGAATGTGATGCGAGCAGAGGGATAAAAATTGTGTATTGAACTATTCATATTAGAACTTAGCTTCCATGTAAAGCAACCCAGACTAGCCTACATAAGATACATAAGATACATAGCCCAGACAATAGCCAGAAACCAACTATCAAACATGTGAGTGAGATTATTTTAGACCACTCAGTAAAGCCACTAGCTGGCTGCAGCCATATAGATAAGCCCAGCAAAATAACTGCTCAGCCCAAATCACTGACCCACAGAATTGTGAGCAAGTAAAATGATTATGGCTTTAAGCCACTAAGTTTTGGAGTGGTTGGTTATGAAGCCAAGCTGAGATATCACCTAACTATGACTGGACAAAACTGCTCCCTCGGGCTCCAAAGATGTGAAATAACAGAGCTCACAGCACTCAAATGCTGGTTACTCCACACCTGAGAGAATAGCATTCACTTTTAGAAAAAATATACGCAAAAAGCCCACAACTAATTCAAAACACATTCTCCCTATTTGAAAAACTGCAATCAACTACTAATACCACCTGGTGCTAACCAGGCGGTAGATTTTTTTCCCCTCAAAAGAGATGAAAAGTTATCTTCAAAGACTTTTACTTTATGATTTATTGCTTCAATCTTCTTTAGAAGGCAAATAAATATTTAATTCTTACCTGGGCTTAATTCTTTGTGCAGTTTCACCTCCAATTCCCTCAATTATAAAGAGGAGTAAATCTTACTTGCTAAAGAATTACTACATCTCTAGGGTCACCCTTTAAACTTCTAGCTAAAGTAATTTGCACTCTACTTCTTTCACGTTTAAAGGGTGCACATATCTCAGTGTCTTCAAGTAGGTGAGAGAGCTAATGTTTCTTAAACCCAAAATTCTGCTTTCATGAAATAAACAAAGGCCTTCCAAGGCTTTCTATGAAGACGAAAGATTCCATTTCTAGCCACCTAAAGAAAGAATAGCTTTTCTGTGCCATAAAGATTCAGAATTCCTTGAATCAAGTGTCACGAGGTTTGGCAACTCTTTGACAACCCTACTACTCTTTGACAACCCTACTTTTCTTTGCTCAAGAAAATCTGAGGCTCTGATAAACCAGTCAAGTGAAATTACTCATAGAATACAATCTTTAGAGACTATAGAATCAAGTTAGAATGACAAAAATGTGACTTTTCTCTTCCAGGTCTAGGATCTTTTATCAGAATTGAAACAGTTTTGGTTCACTATTATTTTTCAACAAAACAACTTGTCATACTCAGGCGTTTTGTTTTGTTTTGTTTTTTTCTTTTTTTGCCTGGGATCATTAAATCAATTTATTTGTGTCCATTTTTTTTTTATTTCTGCATATTATGGGGGTACAAATGTTTAGGTTACATTGCCCTTGCCCCCTCCCCCATTTGTGTCTATTGTTAATGAGGCTGAGGTCTTGATGGATTCAGTCCAAGTATGGGCCAGTTGGGTTTCCACAGGTATGGACCGTACCCTTGACTCCAGCACCAATCTAACCCCTGACTTCAGCCAGGTCAGCTTGCACTGAAGGACAGGTCATATTACGGCTGCATCTGTGTGAACATTCCCACCATGGGAACAACTCGATCTCTGTTTATGGGTGTAATGAGGTTGGTCATCACCTGCACAAGATTTAACTGGGGGGAAAAAAAAGGTCCTAACTTGAAATTGGGGCTGTGTTATGAGTCCATATTGACCACATTTACAGTGCTTTAGGGCAAAATGATGAGCTGCTATAATAAACAATATTAACAATACAATGATTTTCTTTTCCTTGTGATAGAGTTTTAAAAAAAAAACACTTTATAGAGGTATGATTGGCATGTCAGAACCTGTCCCTATTTAATGTATACAACTCGATGAGTCTGAGGGTAAGTATACGCCTGTGAAAGCACCATGACCAAGGCCATATTCTATCCATGACCTCATAAAGTTTCCTTCCATCCCCGTTATTGTTATTTTTCATGTGTGTGTGAGTGCGTGTGTGTGTGTGTGTGTGGTGCATGGTAAGAATTCTTAACATAAGATCCACTCTCAGAAAATGTTAAGTATACAATACAGTATTGTTAGCTATAGGCACTATAGATCTTGAGAACTACTTATCTTGCAAAACTGAAATTTGTACCCTTTGACCATCACCTCCCAATTTCCCCTTTTTGCCAGCCCATGGCAATCACCATTCTACTCTCTGCTTCTATGAGTCTGAGTGATATAGATTCCACGTATAAGTGAGATCGTACAGTATTTTGTCTTCCTGTGTTTGACTTAGCATAATTGTCCTCTAGGTCCATTCCTGTTGTCGCAAATGGCAGGAATTCATTCCTTTCTAAGGCTGAATAACATTGCATATATATTTCACATTTTCTTTATCCATTCATCCATCAGTGGATACCATATCTTGGCTATTGTGAATAATGTTGCAATGAACATGGGAGTGCAGGTATAGCTTCAAGATCCTGATTTCAATTTCTTTGTATAAATACCCAGAAGTGGCCAGGCACAGTTGCTCATGCCTGTGATCCCAGCATTTTGGGATGCCGAGGCAGGAGGATCACTTGAGGGCAGGAGTTCAAGACTAGCCTGGGCAACATGGCAAGACCCTGTCTCCACAAAAAAAGTTTTTTTAAATAGCTGGGTGTGGTGGCACACACCCAGAGTCCTTGCTACTAGGGAGGCTGAGCCACAAAGCTGAGGCAAGAGGATCACTTCTCTTGAGTCCAGGAGTTCGAGGCTGCAAAAAAAAAAAACTCAAAGTAGGATTGCAGGATCATGGTGGTTCTATTTTTAATTTTTTTAGGAACTTCCATACTCTTTTCAATAATGGCTGTACTAATTAATATTTCTGCCAACAGTATACTAGGTTTCCTTTTCTCCACATCCACACCAACACTTATCTTTTAGTTTTTTTAAATAATAGCCATCCTAACAGGTATGAGGATGGTTTTGATTTGCATTTCCCTAATGATTAGTGATACTGAGCATCTTTTCATATGCCATTTGGCCATTTGTATGTCTTCTTTGGAGAAATGTCTATTCAGGTCCTTTTCCCATTTTTTATTGTAAATTGACAAATTGTAGTTGTATATATTTATGGGATACAAAGTAATGTTATAATTTATGAATGTGGAATAATTAAATCAAGCAAATTAATATATCAATCATCTCAAATACTTCTCATTTTTTATGGTCAGAACGTTTGGAATTTACTTTCCTAGCAATTTGGAAATGCACAACATGTTATTATTAACTATATTCACCACTCCGTGCAATAGATCTCAAGAAAAAATTTTATTCCTCCTGTCTAACTGAGGCTTCGTACCCTTCAAATATCTCCCCATTCCGCCCACCCCCAGCCCCTGGTAATCACCACTCTACTCTCTGCATCTATGAGTTCAATTGTTTTAGATTCCACATACAAGTGAGAAAATGCAGTATTTGTCTTTCTGTGCCTGGCTTCTTTCACTTAGCATAACGTTCTCCAATTCCATTCATGCTGTTGTGAAGGAGAGAATTTCTTTCTTTTTAAAGCTACTATTCCATTGTGTATATATAGTACATTTTCTTCATCCATTCATCAGTTGATAGATTGCTAGGTTGATTCCCTAACTTAGCTATTGTGAATGATGCTGCAATGAACATGGGAGTGCAGATTATCTCTTCAATATATTGACTGCACTTTCTTTGAATATATACACAGTAGTGAGATGGCTGGATTATACAGTAGTTCTATTTTTAGTTTTTCGAGGAACCTTCATACAGTTTTCCATAATGGCTATACTAATTTACGTTCCCACCAACAGTATATAAGGGTTCCCTTTTCTTCAAATCCTTGCCAGCACTTATCTGTTAGTTTTTTTTGATAATAGTCATTCTGACAGATGTGAGATGACGTCTCATTGTCATTTTAATTTGCATTTCCCTAATTAGTGATGTTGAACATTTTTTCATGTATCTGTTAGCCATTTGTATATCTTCTTTTGAGAAACGTCTATTCAGTACCCTCGCCATTTTTTATTTGGACTGTTTTCTTTCTAAAGAGTTGTCTGAGTTTCTTATATGTTTTGAATATTAACCCCTTTTCAGATGTATGGCTTGCAAATATTTTCTCTCAATCTTTTGATTGTCTCTTCAGTTTGTTAATTGTTTCCTTTCTTGTGCAGAAGATTTTTATTTTTATTTTTATTCTATTTCTGTGAAGATGTCATTGAAATTTTCATAGGGATTGCATTGAGTCTGTAGATTGTTTTGGGCTGTATTTTAACAATATTAATTCTTCCGATCCATGAACACAGGATGTCATTCCATTTATTTGTGTTTTCTTCAATTTCTTTCATTAACATTTTATAGTTTTCAGGGTATAGGTCTTTCACCTCCTTGGTTAAATTTATCTCTAAGTATTATATTTTTGTAGCTATTGTAGATAGGATTGTTCTCTTGATTTCTTTTTCAGAAAGTTCATTGTTAGTGTTTTGCCCATTTTTGAATTGAGCTACTTGTTTTTTAGCTAAATTATAGGAGTTTCTTATATATTTTTGTATATTAACATCTTATCTGATACATGGTTTGCAAATATTTTTTCCCATTCCATAGGTTGCTTTTTCATTTTGTTGATTATTTCCTTTGCTATGCAAACATTTTTTAGTTTAATGTAATCTCACTTGCTTATTTTTGCTTTGATTGACTGTGCTTTTGGCATCATACCCAAAAATTCATTGCTAAGAACAATGTCAAGGAGTATTTTCCCCCTGTGTTTTCTTCTATGAGTTTTATGGCTTCAGGTCTTATGTTTAAATCTTTAATCCATTTTGAGTGTGTATGTGTGCATGTGTGTGTGTGTGGGATGAGCGTGGCACTGGGTTGGGCATGGAGCCTGATCTCATGAAGGTATTTTTGTGCATGTATGTTTCCTTATATTGGTGTTTCTGTGAGGTGATGCAGGGAGGAACTTACTATTCTGCCATCTTTCTGATGTCCAAAAATACAGTGATTTTTTTAAAAAAGAAGATGATATAGCTCTCTCATAATATTTACAAGGTAAGTACATGGTCAAGGTAAGCAAGGTAGCTCTGCTCCATGATTATTTAGTGATCTGGCTTCCTTTCTTGGGGATGCCCTTCCATCCCTTAGATCATGGATGTCATCTCCTTGGTCAAAATTAGGTTATCATGGGTTACAGAGTGGAGAAGCCATACTCACTCTCTTAAGGCCTGAAAGTGGCACACATCACCTCCATTGATTTTCCACTGAAGAGAACTTAGTCAAATAGCAAAACCTACTACACAAGGGACTGTAGTAGGTATAGCCATGCACTATGTTCCTAGGAAGAAGAGAAGAATATATTTTGGTAGTCAACCAGAAGTCTTTGGCACAAATAGAAAGTCAAGACCATCCCTATTTTGCTATTTGTGTACTCAAAACATTCACTGGGAAGAAGAACTGTCCCCAGCACAGGCTCAATGATGGCATGTAATTTTTCAAGCCAACACCCATCACACAACCAAAACCACAAACTAGAGAAAGGAAGGTGATCAGTCTATACAAAGTCACAGATATGGGAAAGAATAAGAATGAATAACTGCATTGTTCATCCCCAAATATATTAATGCCATGATCCCATGGAGGTACAGATTGTGCTAGCCAGTGCTTCCACCTTTCCCTAGTTCCTTTGGAATAGGGAAAAGAGGGGCTATGGAGCAATAGAGAGGATTAATAACATTGTCCATTTCTTCCTTTGAACCGACCAGAACATCTCCTATCATTAAGCTTCTGAAGTTCTGACCTTATGTCCTCTGCAACATTCCTCCCCTTCCCCCACATATCTCGCACCAAACTCTAGACTGTCATGAAAATGTGATTGGTCTATTAAACAGAAAACAACATATTTTGTATGTATCCTGGGTTATATCAGAAAGATTTCCCACCGTGTTGACTGTTCTTTTGATTAGAGCCCTTGTATTTCACTCTTGTCCTTCTGTCTGCCCCTTCATCTTTAATAAGTTAAAATGGGACCACACCTACAGGGCCAAGGCATCTTACCCTTGTATTTACACTCTGAGCCCTGTATGACTAAGTCAACTTGCAGTCCCATCAACCATTAGACCACTAACCAGTGACAATACTGGAAAACATCCCTGTAACTGGGTGTATACCCCTCATTCACTCAATTAGGTACAAATAACCATTCAACTGACAAAGCCAAAATATTGGACAATAAGGTATCCACCACCTGGGAATTCCTGAGACTGTTCTGTGGAAATTCTTCCAAGGACACCAACTTGTTTGTCTCTTACCTCTTCTCCCTATACTCTGGAGTCCTTTTCTCTGTGATTCCAGTCCCTAGGAGACTATTAGAAAAGAGAGAAAGCTCATACCCATGCACCCACAGAGTTATCCCATGCTAGCACCACAATCACTGAAGCAAAATGGAGGACTCACCCTTCTCTGGCATCCTCATCCAGTTGAGCAGTTAGGGGATGTCTGGTCCTCTTTAAGGATGTCCTTTCTTGTTTTCTGAGCCACAGTGTCCTCATCTATAAAACTGGGTAATAATAGCACCTGTCTTATAAAAATATTTGAGAATTAACTGAGAAACTGTAAATATTATTGATGCCCAATTTAACCAGTTCCCTATTCAAATATGGTGCAGGCAAAAAGAGAGGGGCATTGGCACATATTATTAGCCACTTACACATTGGCATGGAGCATTCAACCTAGGCCATCTGGCTTCAGAAACCAGACATAACCACTGTACACTGCCTCTCATGCATTCATTTATTCAACAAAAATTTAGTGAACACCCACTATGTGCCAGGCATAGTTCTAGATGCTGGGAACATAACAGAGAATAAAGCAAAGTCCCTGCCTTTATACAGTTTCCATTTTAGTGGAGGAGATAGGCAAGTACCTAATAAACAAATACTAGAAAGGGAATTAAAGTAGGGAGAGGAATAGAGGGTGACAAGGCCCACAAGAGTCCTCTTTTGCAAGATTTCAAAATCTCCTCAAATTTACATTTTATTCCAGCCACAGCTGTGGTGACTAGTTCCATACAAGCTTCAACCAGTTTGAAGTAGGCTCAGTGTGACACTGTCTGGCCACAGGTTCACACTGAGGATCTTGCCTTCTGCCCCTAGGCTTCTCGATTTCTGCTACTGCTGTCTTGAAATTCTTAATTTTTGAATGAGGTGCCCTTCATTTTCATTTTGCACTGGGTTCCACAATTTGTGTAGCTATTCCTGCATGGGGGATGGAGAGCTGATGGAGAAATGCTTCCCCCTTTCTAATCACCAGAAAATGGTGTTGATTCTCATGTCATAAGTTGTCCAAGATGTCCTGTAGGATTGAGAAAACAGTTCCTTATAACTGTGGTCAACTTGACAACTGCGGTCATATTGGCTCTCCCTTCTTTGCTATTTCACTTTCTTGTTCTTTACTCCTGCTTCCTGAGATCACATTCCCAAAGAAACGACCTGCACAAAAGTTTTTGTGATCAGTACTTAAGCAGAGACTTTTAGATGGTGAATGATCTCTGCAGATATCTAGTAGAAGATCATAGCAAGCAGTGGGAATATTAAGTGCAAAGGCCCTGAGGTGGGAACATAACTGGTGTGTTTGAGGAGCAGCAAAGAAGTCACTGTGGCTATAGTGCAGTGAGCAATAATAGGTAAGAGTAATAAGAGATGAACTCATTGAGGTCATGGAGGGGCTTCTAGATCCCCATAAGGAAGAATGGCAGCTTTTACTAAGAGAGAAATGGGGAGCTATTGGAGGGTATGATCAGAGAAATGATATGATATAACTTAAGTTTTGAAAGGGTCATCTGGCTGCTTTGCTGACTGCAGAAGGCAAAGGTAGGAGCAGGGAGAAATTTTAGAAGACTATTGAAATAGTCCAGGTGAGAGAGAAGATGATGACTTGGACCAGAGTGGTAGCAGTAGAGATGATAAGAAGAGATTCTGAGTGTATTTTGAAGTAGAGCCAAAGGATTCGCTGATAAATTGGATGAAGGCTATACGAGAAAGAGAAGAGTCAAGGATGTCTGTAAGATCCTAGGCCTGAGCAATTAGAAGGATGAAATTGCCCATTAACTGAAATGCAGAAGATTGCAAGAGTATCAAGTTTGCAGAGAGAATCAGAGTTTGGGTTTTGGACATATTAAATTTTAGATGCCTATTAAACACCCAAATAGAGATGTCAAATAGGATCATGCCTATGTAAGTCTGAAGCCCAGGAAAAGACATGGCCTAGAGACATCATAGAGAGCAAGTCCCTGAGGGAATGGGAGACAGAACAGGGTGGGGATATTCCAGATAGGAAACAGGATGATCTGGAGAATAGACAAGGGAGTGTCCAGAGGAGGAGGGCAATAGGATTCATGGTTTGGAATAATCTCTCTGTGTCTATTTCCCCTCGTTCTCTTGCCCAAAAAGGAATGACTAATGAGTTAATTAAAATAGCCAGCTAAAGAGAGAGGGGTCAGTACCACAGAGGTAGCCATTGACTCTGTGTACACTTGGGATTGACTACGTAATCACATGTGGTCTCTGAGGCTCTCAGATATGAAGATAGCCAATTATGGTAGGCCTATGTAAATAAGACCAATCAGCTTTCTTGGAAAGAGCACCAAACTGAGAGACATGTGCACTGGGCTACTGCAACCCACAGATTAGCTATTACCCATGAGCAGCATCTGTTTTTGCCCACCAACCTTGACACTTCTTCACACATCCTCAAAAGGAAATCTACTAACAAAGCATTGAAGATTATACTGAATATTGCACAGGGGAGATGGAGAAAATACATTTATGTTACACACAACTTAATCAACCCCTGCTTGACATGTCTCCTATTCTCAGTCTCTCTCTCCAACCATTTCACCAATGAGGTATTTTTCCTTCACTCACCTTGAGCTCACTAAACTTCCCTGCTCCTGGCCCTCTCATTCCTGCCCCAACCCAACTCCAGCTTCTCCAAACTTTTAACTCAGCCCATTTTGAGAAAAAAAAAAAAAAAGAAAGAAAGAAAAGAAAAAGGATCTTTTGGTTACCATGATCCCTTGGATAGATGGCAGATGGGGAGAGCAGGGAAGAATTATGAAATCTCTTTGTCTTTTGCACTAATGGCTGAGGACTGTATCAAAAGATACAGTCCTTAGCCTCAAGTATCCAACCAATATGTGAATGGATCGTTGTAACTCAGTGCCATATGTTACAATAAGAGTAAACCCAAGCACTATGGCACCATAAAGGAGGGGCACCTAATCCAGACTGAAGGGATAGTAGTCAGGGAAGTTGTTCCAACTTTTTTGAGCACCTGCTATGTCCCAGACTCTGTACTGCACACCAGTGATATGGAAATGAATCCTCAAAAAAGGGCATCACTAATTGGTGCTCTTTCTTTGCTGGTGCCCTAAGCTGGTACTTAGTCTGCCTATTGGGTGACCCTTTTCTCCCTCCTGAGGCTCTCCTCCATCTCCGAGCTCTGGTTCCCCATCTTTCCATTGCAGGAAAGATGACCAGGGTTTGGCAGAACCAGGATCACAATCTGGGGCTTTTGGTTCTTACTACATGGGACTTAGAAAGTCTTAGAGGCTAAGAAATGTTGACTCACACACTTTGTTCTCATTGCTCATTTATCAGCCCAAATGTATTGTTAGTAGAAATAGGAGGCTGTAAGCATTGTGCAGGCCTCTAGAGAATGTTGGGGCTGATTTGCCTATTTATTTTTTCCTGCCCCATTCTCCACAGCCCTTGCTGAAACCAAAGAAGTATTATCTACACTGCATTTCCTTGGAACCACAGTGACATTCAGTGGCCACAGGAGGTTGAAAACAAGTGTCAGAGAAAGCACTTGTCTTTATGCTGCAGGACAGAGTAAGGCAAATTTCCCAGCAATTTTTCATTCAAACTGCCACTGTCTGACCGGCTCCTGCTACTGGTTATGGAAATTTAGCATAGTGCTAATAAGCTACAGACTGGATCCAGCCCAAGACTACTGTCTAACACAGACTATTTGTTCTCACTCAGTTGCCTTTATAGACAAAAGAACAAACCAAAAGAATTTACATTTTAATGGGGATTTGTATTTTTCTTCCTAGATAATGCTTCTTTAACGCAAAAAAATTGGGAATAAAAATCTGAAAAACACAAAACATTAAAATCATCCAACCTAACAACCCAGAAATAACCCTCATTAGCATGTTTATTTCCTTCCTATCCTTCTATGAATAATAAAATATTATTACTCAACACACACTGATTCATTGCCTGCTTTTTGCACTTAGTGATATATCATGGACATTTTCCCATGTTATTCTTCTGTAACATTATTTATAATGGTCAAATAGTATTCCAACATATGGATGTACTGCGATTCACTTATGATGTATCATAATTAGTTAACCAAGTCCATATTGTTAAGGCATTTAGATGGTTTATAAATTTTCAACAGTACAAGACAATATTGTAGGTGTTTCCTTATATGTAACATATACGATTATTTCTTCAGGATCAATTCCTGCAATTGTAGAACTCAGCTAAAAAATGTGCACATTTAAGACTTTTGATGGAAGTTACTAACAAGGAGAGAAGAAAAAAAAGACTTCTGAAACATGTTGCCAAATCACCCTCCAGAAAGATTATACTAATTTATTCTCCTAAAAGCTGTATTTGAAAGTGTTTATTTCCTCATGCCTAGGTCAACACTGGGTATTATCATTACTTTTATCCTTTGCCAATGATAGGCAAAAAATAGAAAAAAAATTTAAATGGCACGGCATTGTTGTTTAATTTTTATTTTTTATTATCAGTGATTTCAAACTGTTTTCATTTTTCATTGGCTGTTTGTATTTGTTCCTTCATAAATTGCCTGTCCTCATCTTTTGGCCATTTTTTTCTATTGGAATGTTTATCTTGTCTCTTCATTGATTTGTAAAAGCCTTTTATGTGTTAACCCTTTCTCATATGACACAAATTTTCCCAACATGTCATTGTCTTTCTATTTCTCTGACATATAAAAGACGGATTTTTATATATTCAAATCTATTTCTATTTTCCCTTATGGTTTCTGTCCTTGGTGCCATGTTTTTAAAAGCCTTTCTTTCTCCTAAGTTACATTCATATTGTTTTTTCCTCTGGATCTCTTGTTTTATTATTTACATTTAACTATTTAATCCATCTGGAATTTACTTTGGTGAAGTGTGAGGTCCGGCTATAACTTTATTGAATAGTGGTGCTGCAATGGTTAAGGGGAAGAAATAATAATTTAACTTTTGGGTTTTTTTGGTTTTTTTGGGGTTTTTTTTCTTTTTTTTTTTTTTTT